>JALBCR010002228.1:0-540485 GCA_030710515.1 Abscondita cerata | reverse complement strand
CCTACAACGTACCGATACCTCTACGTCTAACACCAAATTACAGGTAACGCTTGAACTTAACATAATACTATAAATTAAAAAACATTTTTTTATTTCAGGAGGTCATTTTCAGATGCTTAAATGAGTTTCTAACAAGAAAACCCAGAAAAAGAAATTTTATATACAAGGTGGAACAATATCTTTTAAAAGTAAGATTCTATGCCAAAAGGCTCGACACAACTTGCAAGTGTATTTCAAAAATCATAGCATTTCAATATCTATTTAGTTTGGATTTTTGTAAAATGTACATATACTGACTTTAAAAAAAATTGCAACACCTAGAAGTTGTAAAACGATTTTAATAAAATTTTCAAAAAACGTCTATTTTCATTAAACAAAGTGATGAGACTAAAATTTAAAACAAAAGAACAAAAGCTTAAGAAGTTTTTTCAATAATGAGTTGCTCAGCCATCTATTTGTAATGCACTCATCTAGATGGCTTTGGCATGCTATCAACTCAAGCGATCTATAGCTGCTTGTGGTATATTATGCCAAGTTTGTTGAATCCGTTGCTAAAGCATCGTGTAAATTATCTGGAGAGTGCTAAATCTACCCAGTCGCCTAACAATTATATCCCATACATGTTCAATTGGCGCCAAATCAGGCGACCGGCATGCCTATGGGAGGACGGCAAGGTTAGATTCTTCCAAAACGTGTTGTAGCCCTTTGTCGTATGAAGGGGCGCGCATTATCCTGCTGGAAAATGGGATTTGCAGCCCCTGAAGATGGAAGGCCAACTGGTTGTAGCATTATTAGCAATGTAACCAGCTGCGTTAAGGTTGCCGTCAATAAAGACAAAAGGATGATCTGCTACCATAACATATTGCACCCATATCATAACACCTTGAGTGAGGACTGTGTTGGTTCCACAAAAAATGTTGGATTTTACGTTCCACGCATCCGTCTGACCTCCTACGACTATCGTGGGCCCACAAGCAAAATCGGGACTTGTCACTAAACACAATTTAATGCCATTTTGCGGTCAATTAACCCTTTCATGCTTCACTCTAGTTTGCGTAGACGGTGAAGCGGTGTAAGAAGAAGACATAAAAATAGACAATATGAACGCAACTCATATGATCTTATCCGGCAATAAACAGATGACACCATTTGCAATTGATCGAGTTGTTGAAAATCTATCTCTTGTGGCAAAACTCTAAGCGACGTTCTTCGCGATCTGTAGTCCTTCGAGGACGTCCAGATGCACGGCGACGATGTTAAACCCCTTCCTAGGACTATTTGGACTAACATCTCAATACCGATGAAACATTTTGGTTTACACGACGAGCAGTTTCTCTTAGCAAAAGTCCGGCCTCTCTTATACCAATAATACGGCCACGTTCAAAATCACTTAATTGACAAAATGTTGATGTTGACGTACTCTCGGCATTGTTTTTAAGTTCAGAATGAAATTGTGAAGAAAACAACAAGAATTTGCAAACTTGACAGTTACTAAATGGTCTAATACTTCAAATTTATTGTTACTAGTGCTATGGAAACAGCAGGCAAAAACAAAAACTACTGGCTAGATTTTATTCAAATTTTAATCATCACTTTGTTTAATGAAAATAGATTTCATGAAAATTTCATTAAAATCGTTCGATAACTTCTAGGTGTTGCAATTTTTCTGGAAGTCAGTATGTAAGGTTCAGCAAGACTAGGATACGTTTGTTTGTTTGTCTTTTATTTAAATAAATGTTAATTTATTTTGTGACGCTCCGATATGTTCGTTTGTTGGATGATATCAGAATTTTACTAAAAAAGAACTAATTATTTCTACCTCTTGATAAAGGCGTCGAAACGTAAACGCTTATAAAATAAACGAATTATTTTGTCGTTTCTTTACTCTTAATGAAGGCTTTCTAGTTGACATAAAATTTAAAAGAGTAATAATAATAAAACACATACAATCTCTATGTAGTACATAATAGGTAACTCTGCAATGATTATGTAGAAACTTCCAAAAAATCAAAACAATAAATTTTTTCTTAGAAATGTAGTTTTTAAATAAACTACACTTAAGATCACGTTTAAGAAATTTCGTTTTCTTACTATTAATTACTTATTATTGTACAATAGAAAATGTTGATGTTCTCGTTGGTGTGCTCCAAGTTTAATTTGAGTGTAGAAAGAATAGTAAACAAGCGCAAACATTTATTTTGATTGTTTTTCTGACAGAAATGTTCGGTGGAAATTTTATAAAAGTTTTGATGATTGAATTAGTTTTTGGATTTTCTCAAAATTTCTCATTACATGACCCTAGTAAATGTTTAGATAATGGAATTTTCTACAAAAATAGACAAAGAAAATTATAACACGCAATTTAAAAAAAAAATGAATATGGCGTCACAACAAAGTGAATGACTGGGTGTAGTAAAGATACTGGATTGTGGATTTAAATCTCCATGGATACAATTTTTAACGTAATCAGTAATTTATATTTTGTTACAAAAATGAATATTACCATTGAAAGGTTGTATCCAACGCAACTATTTGCAATTGTTGTTTTCCGAGCGTATGTGAACGTGAGCAGGACCCCACAAACATAGTTGGTAGCCGATGCCGCCTAAAAAACATCTCCCAAGCTTCTTGTTAAGATCGAGTCAAAAATTAGCTACTGGCCGGGTTCAGTGAACAAACCTATTATAGCTCCGTGGAAAATGCGTTCTCAGTCGCAAGTAAAGAACGAGTTGAAAATTAAATTCTGCGGTTAGTTAATATTGAAGAAAGCAACCGCCGTTATTAAATCAAATTACAACTACGTGTAAAAATTAATTCAATTTACTCCGTATTTGTACAATACACTCAAATAATAAATTTTCCGGGGATTAAAAATAAAAAAAACAGAATTCCTCCGTTTGTCGAATACAATGATAGCTAATCAAAATACTGCCGTTAAATAAATAATTTTTGATTCAGTCAGTACCGTTTTACTTCGACAATAATTAGTTTTTCGTGAATTAGAAAGACAGTGCTTTTCAGTTTGAGTTCCAAAATATTGAGTTAATCTGCTTATTTCCCGTTTAAAAGCTATTGTAAATTGATAACTAGATATAAATTTATTCAAAGCCGTGGAAAGCCACTTATATTTAAGAAAAATTAATTCAAAGAAAAACCTTGTAATTTCTCTTTTGTGCACATCGCTTCCAAAGTACGTTATGTCTGACAATAGCTTTCATTGTCTTCTATTTTCCGTATCGTCGGACAAAATAGTATCCACCTTTACAGAAGTGGGAAGTTTTGTAAATTTTAGAGGCTGAGTAATCAGCAGGAAACTGCTTGTTTTTCATTCCTTAAGCACAAACCAGGGATAAAACGAATATGAGGAACTGGAGTCTAAGAACCCATTTGATCCCCCTCTCTCTTCCAAACCTGAGTCCTAAAGCGAAGCTCTACGAGTGAAGTGCTAGTTGATTAGTCTGTTATATTTATTTTGTTGTTGTTAATTATAGTTTTGTAATATAGTTTTGCAAAAAGGCTCATACAGTGAAAAATAGTTTTTTGCCAACTTGCAGCTAAGACTGTGCCTTATTTAATAATATATATGGTTTGCTAGGAGTTATATTACCACTGAAATCACTATAGTCTTGGGCAGTTTTAGTTTTAGTTATCACACATCCACGAACTATTAATACACATCAAAAATTTAATTAAAACCATAACATAAGCAAATAAAACAATTTAAAGAATAAATTGAAAACAAATTATTTAAAAAAAGTGTTTTGAGATAAAAGAAATAGATGATCATTAAATATCATAGCAAACGTTTTAGGTTTATATTTTTTAAATTATTGTTTTATGAGTATTATTAGATGTGAAATTTGTGATGGAAAATCGTGTACAAATATCTACAAATACGCTTTGTAACATTAACGTTTTATCTGTGTCAGTTTTAATTTTGTATAAAGGTATGCAAATAATGGTGTTAAGAACGTCAAGTTTTCTAAAACCTTTTTCAGTTTGTTTGATATAATTATATATTCCGATTTGTTTGTTCAAATTAATTTAATTTAGTAGATACTTAAACCTTTGTATTTCCTTTTTTAAGGTTCTGATATTTTTGTTAATTTGATTAAACACGAAGCGTATTAAAGAATCTGTCTAAACATTTTTAATAACGTAAATTAATCTTTTGTTTCGAATTTTAACTCAGTTTTTCAATTTTAATTTTTATTTGGTTTCCCAAAATTAAGCTACTGAAGTTGATTTTGTCAGTAAACTGAATTAAAGTGTGTGCATATTATTTGATTAATTCAAATATTTTTTCAAGATTAATATAATAATTTATCTACGGAAACGCGTGTTAATATTCAATAGCATTTGAACTCTAAAATTCATACGATCTTTTGAACAAAGGCAACAATTTATCGGCGCATTCCATTACATAAGTGAAATAAAGAAAATAGCTGTAGAAACCTTAAACTCAATATTACTTTAGAGAAAATAATCTAAGAAAAATAAATGAACAACCCTACATTTTTGTTTTCGTATATGAAACAACTTTGTTAGCTAAAACCGTATTTAAAAGGAACTAGTAATTTGTATAATAATTGTTAAAGTACTTTAATTTATGCAAACTGTTTAAATAAGAATTTTGCTTAGATATTTTCGAAAAATAGGCTAATTCTCAATCCTATGTTAAGTTGCAACGTACGTACACTCTTTGTTTTATGTATGTTTTATAATTTTATTTAGTGTACGCCATTTTTTTTGCTTTGGAATAAAATTAATACATTGGTCAACGTCGCTGTAATACTTATAATTTAAAGCTTCAGAAATGAACATTCTCACCTTATTATAAATGAAGTCGATATCATTTAATTTTTATTTACTTTATTTGTTAATACATAATTATAGAAATGAACAAATAGATAAGAAATGAATTGAGTTCTTCGATGTAACGTTATAACATAAAAGTAAGGATAATATTTCGATCAGAATGAAAACCATCAAGCTTTGATGATACAGTTAAATGGTGAACTGAAGAAAGTCCATAACATGAAACGTGTTTAGTTAAGATAAGATAAATTGAAAGAAATAGTAAGTAGTTTAAAAAATCGAAAAATACCAACATTTGCGACATACAACAGATAGACAAAGTGCAGTTTAGTATCATTGAACAAATACTGTTTCTCCATTAAAATTAGATGTAACAAATACAAATATTATTATTCTAAGTAAAATGTGTAACTTGCGACATCTCGTGTAAACATTGACCCGTGTGAATAGTATAAATTAAGAAAAATGCCGTTACAGTTAATTATTATTCTACTTAAACTTGGATTTTAGAGGAAAGTCTAGAAAAGGTTCAAACTATAAATATTTGTTTATACAGTATAACCTCTATAATCCGGACACACTTAAATTCGGACATCCAGTACTCCGGACACTAAATTACAAAAGTCATAATCCGGACGCATTTCTTTAATCCGGACAGTCGCTGCACGCGCAATATTTTTGCGTGTTTAAGCCTGTCAGAGCGTCTTTGGCAGTTGGGTTTTACGCTGTATTATATCATTTATATTCGCGACAAGTGCACAGGAAGGTGTTTATTGTTACAAAATGTCGAAGAAAACATACAACGTTAAATTTACAACAAAAACGTGAAATAATTAGATCGGTGGATTCAGGAGAAAGTGTCAGATCAGTTGCTGTTAAATATAGTATTGGAAAATCTACAGTTTCGGATATCTGTAAAAATAAAGCCAACATAATGGATTATGTAGCGGAGGATCATAATTTAGATAAAAAGGAAGACCCTAAGGTTAAGTGTGTATATCCAGCCATGGAAAAAACTGTTCGTTTGTACACTTGGTTTGTTCAGGAAAGGGCTAGAGGTAAGTAAAAAAAATGCCATTTAGGCAATTTTGTTTTATTTATAAATTGTGGTTTTTTTTTTGTATGTGCATAAACATGCAATTAAAAAGTTCTAATTTCATTTAATTTTGTCAAATGCGTCGTCTAGAGAAAATTAAAAGAAAAACATTTGAAAGTCCACATATGTATTCAACAAAAATCATTTTTCTTTTGTTATAGGAACCCCATTATCAGGGGAACTTATATCTGAGAAGGCAAAGTTTTATTATCAGCAACTAAACTTAAGTGGCGATTTCAAAGCAAGCAGCGGTTGGTTGCAAAAATTTAAAGAGAGATATGGCATAAGGCAGTTGACTATTACAGGTGAAATTCTGTCAAGCAATGTTGATGCAGTGGAGCCATTTAAAGAAAAGCTACTTTCAAAAATCAGAGAAATGGGCCTTCAACACGATCAGATTTATAATGCCGACGAAAGCGGGCTATTTTGGCGAGTCTTGCCAAACAAAACTCTAGCCCATGGTAATGAAAGGTCAGCGCCAGGGCGAAAAATTAGTAAAGATAGAATAACCTTCATGCCGTGTGCTAATGCATCTGGGTCCCATAAGTTACGATTGTTTGTTATTGGAAAATCAGCAAAACCAAGAGCTTTTGGAAATTCCTTTGTTCCTGTATCTTATAAAGGACAAAAAAAGGTTGGGTAACAAAGGACTTATTTCGTGAATGGTTCCATACTGAATTCGTGCCGGCATAAGAAAAAAATTAAAAGAATTGAATTTACCTCCAAAAGCTCTGTTATTATTAGACAATGCCCCAGGGCACCCAGTTGATCTCAAAAGCGATGACAATCAAATCTGTGTTATGTACCTACCACCCAACTGTACACCATTAATACAGCCCATGGATCAACATGTCATCCAAGCCGTAAAACTCTATTACAGAAAGGACTTGCTTAAAAAAATTGTAGCATCTGAGACTGACATTCCTACAATGTTGAAGAGCATTAATCTTAAAAACGTAGTGTTTTCGTTACACGAAGCATGGTACCAAGTGCATCCAGACCTAATCAAAGAAGCCATTGTTGTCTACCCAGGAGGTGGCTTCAGATGACGAGGATGAAGAAGAAAACATTCCTTTGGCAACTTTAACAAGGAAAATTATGAAATCGAAAGAACTCCAAAATGAATTAAATGAGGTAAAAGCTCTTGGTGAACAAATATTAGGCGCCGATATTTCAAATGAAGATGTAGAAGCGTGGATTACGGGAGTGGCTCTGAGACTGACATTTTCCTAACAGACAACGATATTCTTGCTGAAACAAATGATGTACAGAACGATTCTTCTAGCGATGATGATGTTCAAATTGTGGCAAAGTTAAACACCAAGATGCCGTAAGGTCCTTTAACAACTGCATCCAATGGGCATCAGAAAACAATATACCAGACAATCAAATTGAGTTACTTTTCGAACTAAAGAATATTGCTGTAAAAAAGATGTCGAGTCAAAAAACAGAAAAATATTACTAATTTTTTAAGGTAGTTCCAACGTAACTAACATTTGTTTGTTTAAACTTTTAATTACAGTACATACATATAGTACAGAATATATGTACAATACTGTTTACATTTTCTATTTAAAATTTTTTAAATATCTTTGGCATACCTACCTATTTTTATTTTTTTATGAAAGATTACGTTTGTGGTAAATAATAAATGTTTTATAAATTATTCTGGATTTTATTTGTATCGTAACATTATGCTTTGGCTCATACTCAGTAATCCGGACAAATCACTTATCCGGACACCCCCTTTACAATCTATTGTCCGGATTATAGAGGTTGTACTGTATATTCATTTAGCAAATACTGATTTGCTTATATATTGAGTCTTCATAGTTTTGTACTCTTTCTCGTATGTTTTTGGTTTGATATAATTTAACAATGTTTGGCAAAATTACAGGAGTATACCTTCCGCATCTTCTAAAATATTTCACTCCCACATGGTAATCAATATAAGAGTTATTCACTAAACCTGCATTTTGGAGTACATGATTATTACAATTTGACTAGTTTTTCCTCAACAGTGTTGAACATTCTATTGGAGTAGTGAGAGGGATTTTAGGCAAACAACATAGTTTTTTCGGTGACACAACACATAATAACGCGACAGTACGTAACACACAATGGTAATGTACAAATTGTATCATCGACAGTTTGTAACGGCGAAAGTGTGTTTATTCTACTTTAACTAAATTTGAATTTTAAAGTAATAACACGGAAACATAACAAAGTTATCAAAATGGTTAATTGCATTATTGTTTAAATTTATGTTTGCGTACATACCCCAGAATTTATGTCCTTTAAGAATGGCGGGGAATTGACGTGAAACACTACATGTCGCTAGATGAAAAACTACATCAAATTTTATTAACATCCTCACTTGCCGTTTAAACTTAAAACTCAGTATTAACATTACATGTTAACAGTTTAGTATACTTATGTAATTGCACTGTTCAAATAATAATGAATGAAACTTATATTAAACTATTATTAATTATTATAATAAAAATGTAGTATTAATATTTATTTGTTTCACAGACACAAAAAAAAATGTGCGCTATATTTCTTAAAAATTGCAGGCGTAGTTTATTATTATAATCTTGAATGACTCTTTCTATACGCTCTTTTATTTGTTTATACTTACACCAAAATTTCATCAAGGAATTTCTACATTGTGGGATGTGAACATTGAAATCAAGATTAAACGGAGTAATGGAAACTTTCAATGCTTTTGGTAGTCTTGGCCAAACCATTGGCTGTGTTCTGACGGTAATTCCATATATTTGGAGGAAGTGGTTTTTGTCTACGACCATTTTTCAGTTCACGTCTTCTAATTAATGTATTCTCAAAATATTGTAAATATCAGTTTTTTCATCAAATTGAGGAAAAACTTCGACGACTTCAGATATGCATCAGTAGTTTCTTCAACAGAAAGTAACGATATTGAAGTTAGCATTTTAACGCATATTACTAAATTTTCTATATTTGAATCAAATTCACGTTTTAAACCAATATCCTTAAACGTTCGGATTACTGATTGATTCAAATGAAAAAAAGACACTTTTGTTTCAATTCCGGGAAACTCAATTTGAAAAGCATTGATTGCTGCCTTTTCAAAATCAGATTTAGAGATGGAAGTCGACCTTTTAATATACGTAGAAACCTTCGATATATATTGTCAGTATTATTGCGCAGTAACGCAAAAACACATGGAAATGATACACCATCAAGTTGAACATGGGTACTGTAAAACTGTAGTTTTTCAGTATAGACAAGTTTAAGTGTTGCTCCAGGAGTTTTTATATTGGCTTTCATTTCATTTACCATTGTTCTTGCATCTGCTGCAAACGGTTGCACAGTATGTAAATGCTGTTCGTTGTATTTGATATTATTATCGTTTCTATAAACAATTGGTTTACACTTGTAAACTGTTCCGACGTTTCCAATGCACAATTCCAGATTCCGTTACCCGATTTCGAACAAACTCGAAATTTTGGTATATAGGAGTACGTTTTCCAAGCAAACTTAAACCATACAACAGCTTATTTGCCATTTCTTAAATTCCGAACACTCGAGATAATAACAAAAAGATTACTAATGTTATCCGCTTAAAAATTTAAAATGGATTAACTCTAAATGAAATTCCTATAGGTACATCCGTGAATTTAAATAAAGCCCACACGCTCATAAACAACCATAACATTTGGACATTCCTGTGTAATAAAGCACTTAGTGGTGCAGTAAAGTATTTACAATTTTGATGCGAGTTCTTAATCATCTAATGAGCTTACAATGGTTGGGTTTATATTGCACGTATTTTAATAATACCATTAACAAGTATTGTTAGTTCTAATATGTATTTCTGGAAAAAGTTGATGTTGTATACTTCATTCAAAATTTTGTTTTCATTTATATAGTATTTTCGCTGTAGCTTTGCGGTTAAGTGATTAGGGATTTCCACTTGCAAACTGTATGCTTCAATATTTGTGAAAGTCAGTGGTACTTAAAATTTCTACATAGGTATTCGTCATTAAAATTGCAATTGGCTAGGAATGTTATTTTCATTTTCCCTTATCACTAATGAGCTTGTTATTGTTATTATTAGAATAAATAAAGCAATTAGACGTCGCTTCGGCCACTCGTTGCAAGAACGTTCTTCTTTATTGATTACGTGTGTTTAAGTGTTTATCTCAAAAAAATGCCCGTTGAAAAACATGGAAACTGGCCCTGCAGCAAGTAACACCGGAAATATGGTCTAATACTAATGAGGAGATATCAATATAATGTAACAATTATAAAAAATAAATGGTTTAGAACCCCTGACTTCTTATTTAAAAGTTTACATTTGAACAAAAGGGAGCTCATTATTCCATTGTCACCAAACAATACTTAATGGTGTTGTTTACCTGTTTATTGCTCGAGGCGATTAGACATGCCCAATATTTTTAGGTAGGTATAATATAAAATGTTAGAAGAGGACAACACTATAAGAGTATGTGATTTCTGAAATTAAGCGCTTAATCACTTAACCGCAAAGCTACAGCGAAAATACTATATTACATTACATTAAATTAATCCACTTCTTTTATGTGAGTTTGATCTTGAAATATAACAATTTTATTTTTGGAAAAACTGGTTTACACATAAAATCAATTAATATAAACTACGTCGTTTAAGTTATTTCAAACATTTTTTTGTAAACTTTACTGATTAAATAGATTACATCTAAAAGTCATTTCTTTTTTGTTGTTTGTGTTTGTTCGTTACTTTAACATAGTACTTTACATAGTTTTGTTTTACTTCTCCAGTAATAATTTAACGAATATTATTTTTTAGTAATTTTATAGTTATAAATAAAATAAAAAGCACTTATGTCATATTTAAATACTAATAAGAGAGATACAGTTTGACATGATTGCAATAAAATCATTGTAACATAGTTATAGTACTTAGGTAATAGGTATCAAAGTGTCGTCGTTATGAATTGTCTTAGTTACGAATTATACGTTACTATTAGTATGGTTACAAACTACCGCGTTACAATACGTTATGGTACTGTTCTTTACAGCCATCGTTACAACTGGCGAACCAAGTCGTTTTCAAGGCATCTAACCAATTGTTCAGATTCTAAGCTAATAATTTTTAGATGCTTAGAAAACGACTGAGCTGACCTGTCAAAACGTTGCCTAAAAAATAACTATGGTGTTTGTCTGAAATCCCTCTTAGTATTCCTATAGAAGGCTCAACACAGTTGAGCAAAAACTAGAAAAAGGCAAAATAATATAATATACTATGGGTAATAAAACAGATGAACTGTAAGAGATCATCCTTATGTCGCTAAATTACATTTCTGACTTATTCTTTGTTGTCAATGTTTCAATTATTAAAAAACTGTTATTTTTCCAGTATACGCCTCTCAACGCAAATTATAGTTATCTTTACTTTTTGTAAATGGAACAACCTATGCTTTATAATATATTGTTAATTTTTTATGATCTTTTCAACTGTATCACATATTCTATTACTGAATTAAACGGTTAAATACTCTCGATTAATACTAAATTGTGTAAATGTATAATTCTCATGTATTTGTTTTTAGTAAAAGCTGCAATATAAAGTCAATCGTTTCTTTGGTTTGTGACGGAAATATAGTAAAAATACAAGAAATAAAAATAAACCGCGAACTTACAAAAACTGCTACTTTGTAAGCATGATCTTTTAACACTCCTGGCAGTCATTAAAAATTTTAATGGGTATTTATTATTAAACGCACACATAATAATTTACTCCACTTGCATGCGGCTTGTTCCGTAAACTTCGTTCTAGTGAGTAATAGTTATTACATGCGAGTAGAATACTATAATTTGTTCACGACTATAATAATAAATCTGTAAAAGAAATACATAGTTATTTATTGAGATAAAAATGAATATCCGGATTACTTGTTAAATTTATATTTGGAACATTTGGTAAATGTGACCTTGACAATTAGTTCAAATTTTTTATGTTAAATAGTATTATATTTTGTATTTGGTTTATTTGCAGCATAAATTCAAATTATAAATTTTATTTCTAACAGATAAATAATTGTGTCACCTAAGCATGTACGTGAAAGGCTTTTATGTACCTACCTACTCCTTGCGATTAACACACGTGAATAAAAGCCTTAATTTACACACTTATATCCTAAATAATTGTTTTCAACAAGATTTGAGTTTTTGTCAGCTATGACAACAAATTAAATAAAAATAATAAATGTATGTTACTGATTATTCATGTTAATATTCTCAGTAGTATAAGGTAGTGTTCATATTTTAGCACGTAAACCAAATTAGATTTTTACATCAGAGTAATATTTTAGACGTGTATCTGACACTTCAAATTGCTTTTATGAATAGTGTTTATAAGAAAATAAAAATTACACTTACAAAACTACATCAAGCTACTCAAAGTTTCTTTCATAAAAACTTACAAAACCAATTTAAATTATACAGGGTGTTAATTAAATATCTAGCCAAACTTAAGGATGTTGTTGTTACTTAATTTTAAGACAAAAAGTTTATATAAATATAAGTACTAAACGGCTTTGTTTTTATTATACGACGGGGTGTTGAAATATTTTTTTAAAAAGGTTTTTGTAAATAACTAACAGACGTAAAATAGTATGATGTTGAAGCTTAGTGACAATTTTAACTCATACAGAGGAATGTTTTAAACCGTTTTAATTGAAAAGTGGTTTGTATCCTTTAGCAGTGGCATGCACAGAGGGGTTCAATTTAAAAAAAAATTATAATTTTCTTTAGCTTTTTTTGATATTTTCAAAACATAACATACATGGCGCTCTTATTTTTCTGTTTTTTTTTAAATTTTTTATTTTTTCATTTATTTGCTGTAAAAAAATAAAAATTAGTATTGAGTATAAATTGAAAATACAGTTTTTCAAATTTTGAGATATTTCTTATTTGAATGTTTTTTGGAAAAAATGTAAAATTTTATAGTTACAAATGTGACTCATCTTTGTAATGTACAGAATGGGCCATTTTCGACACTTTTAAAGGAAAACTCCTTCATCCAATTGAGATAAGCAAAAACTGATGTCGGTGTCTGAGGCTTATTTTTAATAAGAAACACAATGGCGAAAACCGCATAGCGATATCCACTGTAGTGTCGGAGATACATATTGTTTCCTGTGGGAAATTTTCAATTTCTGCAAAAACATTGTTTCAGCACTTATTTACGTAGACTCCAATTGTAAATTCTGTTTTTCAGCAATCATTGTATAATTTTTTTGTCATCAACACACGGATGAAAAGTTTTGTAGTCAAAACTGGAATCAAATTTAACTGTCTGAAACAGTTTTTCGCGGACAATATGGTTTGCTCAAGTTGACGCTTACGAAAGGGATGAGATGTCAGTTCTCTAGACAATTGCCATTTATTGTAATGAAAAAAAATGTAAGCGCTCTATAGCTTCCGGTCTTCAAAATTGATTGGACTTGATAGAGACATGCTTTTTGAGGACTTCTTTGAAACGACTTCTTAAAAATGTGAACAATTTGCCTAGATTGATTAAACTCTGCAGAGGAAACGTGAACGTAAAGTCCAGTTTGATAAAGTCAAGGGAAACGAATCCAAATCTCTGGCAAGACAAATACAGAGTTACCATTTATAATGCCATTATTGATAGACTGTCTGCATAACAGAGACGAGAACCTGCTTATAAAAAGTTAAGCAAAAAGTTTGACTTTCTTACAAAACTAAATTGTTTGAGAGGAAGGACGTCTCTAATGCCAAGTGCCTAGAAGCCTCTACGTCAGGGCTTGTCCGTATGTCTTTTTTCCATTATTGTGTAGTGTGCATTAATGTTCCCTTCACAGTTTTATTGCTTGCTATAGAGTTTCGTATTTAATGATATTTTCACTGCCCTACCAATACATAATCATTTGTTTTATCAGATTATACGAAACAGAAAACTTAAGCTAATTCTTAACAAACCAAAAAAAAAGTGCTTCCTTTATGTTGTTCATAGGTAGGTATAGCAAAGCAGTATGGACATATTTAATCATAAAACCAGAGATATATACCAATCATCTCTTTTATCGATCTAGAGCCAGTATAGTTGTGGTGAGAGTGGGAAATTTTATCACTAAAACGTTCATCAAAATGGCTACAAAATTAGTTTCTGGTGAAGAAGCTACCAATGCAATCCCCGCTCCTCTAGATCAATAATCTCTGCACCAAAAGATTTTGTTATCTATATTGGCTTCTAATTTTGTAAAAGTGACAGATAACTCATACAGAATTTCGCGAGATAAATCAAATTTTTGAATAAAATTAAAATGATCAAATTCTATTTCTTCCAAATTATTTTCTTAACTCAAAAGCCTAGAAGTCTTATTACTATGGTAATACACCGTTGTGTAGAAGATTGTGAAGATTTTCTCAATTGAACGTGCTCGAAAAGAAAGCCATAAACGTGGCTTCCAGTTTACTGAGAAGTCTTTAGCAAGCGGGAATATAAAGAATTTAAGAAAACGATAACAGAACTGTTGTAACGGAAGTTGCTTTTTTAGTGTATCTTCACCAACTACCAAAAAAAATTTACCCCAATTCTTTGTAGTCAAAATGGGACATGATAAAAAGCTGCCTAAAAATTAAAAAAGAATCTGACAGTTTACAGCTTTGTTTTTCTTATTACAGCCGTTATCAAAAAAGTGATACATTAGATAAGTAAATTTCAGAGTGTTTTACACAAAAACAAGTTAAAAAATTTGTTGCTGCAACTCCTGTGACAATTTGCTGATTATAAAATGGTTACAATTTTTGAAATATTTGATGTTTACCCAGTGCGACGAGCTTCTCTCTTTGTAAAGTATGTTGAGAAATATATTACTGCTACTTTACGGAATACAAGAATGTAACAACAAAAGATTTATGATCACAGGTGACGTCTGCAGTTTTAAACCATGCGGTTTGTACAAAAAATATGCATCTCTTTGTCCTCGCTAAGCAAACCAATTACGTCTATTTATAACCTAGGTAATGCAAAATGTATGCCTTTTAATGCTGGCGAGCACATCGTTTGCGGTTATTGCCAAAAAATTGAAACATGCTTCCACTCCTCTCGCCCGTTAAGCAGCAAAGATGCAGGCGGAGATCCTTTGACAGAAACGTGCGGAAGGATTTGAAATCTGGTGCAATTGCGGAAGGTTATGTGGAATGATTTTATCAATAAAAAAATAAAATAGTAAAAAAATCTTTCTGGTCGACTCACTCGAAAAACAAATTCCACTTCGACAAATGTGGCTTCCACTTTGGGAGATTTAACAGTTAATTGTTCAATGACAAGAAAATACACGTTTGCTTCAGGAACTTGTATTAGAAAAACAAAAAAAAAATTAAAATATTCAAATCTTAAAGTGCTACTACTATTTTTTAATTTCAAATTTCTCTATTAAATTGTTATAGTACATAGCATTGTACTAGCAAGGTAAATGGGTTTTTACTGGCAAATAGAAGATCACGGATATAATTGAGTGCCGCAGTTTCTTGTTTGTAAAAGTTTAAATAAATTTAAATTTTGATTACAAAATTTTTTAATAATTTGTTGTAAACGTCGTAAGTGCGGAAGCGTTACCATAAACATGTATGTTTATTTTTCTTTTCATGTGTTCTAGAAAGTGAAAATGAATGTGCCACAAAGAAATTAACGAGGAAGCATTCAGTGTAGCTTCAAGATTATTACCAGCAAAATCAGTTTCAAGGTACGAGCAAAAATTTAAAAAGTGGCAGAACAAAAAAAAGTGTCATTTTGGTAACTGAAGATGTTTTGTTGGTCTATGTGAATCAACTAGATTCAGTCGTAATACTTTCTTGTCAAAATCATTTATGCTCAAAAGTTGTTTGAAAATAAAAAAATTAGCGTTTTCCGCCAAAAAGAGTCAAAACATTAAGTAGAGAAGAGATTGAACAATTTTTTTTGGACGCTACTATTTGACCAGTGGTTGCTTGTGAAAATTGTAACAAAATTTGGAATTTTTGGATGTTGGCAATGTGATGATCTTTTCTCCTTAAACATGAATGATATAGAAACTATGGGAAAATTTGTTATTGTTACATTGCGGCAAACTTTAATTTAATAACAAGAATATTTACCATAACCCATGATGACTGGGGTTTCAAACTCTGCATGCTATACAGAAAATATGTTAAAAACATAAAAAGATTTTTGTTGACACATCGACACAAAAAGTGCATTTTCCTTAATGCTGGCCAAAACACTATTGGCGGTGTCCCAAGTTAATTGCAACAGATGGTTCATTTTCATGAGTTTCCCTTTGATTATCCTAAATCTGTGTTACTGGAAATAACAGTTGTACCTTTTGATTTTCAATATCTATGACGATAAAACAAAATTTTTATGTACATAATGCTACTAACTTTTACAAGTTAACTGTCAGTCTTACAAATTAGTGACTTGATAAAAATAAACTTTTTTGATTAATATTGTGTTTTTGGAAATTGAGGTTTACAAATTAGTAACAAATAAAATTCATAACTGGTCTGCTACTAACCAGTTAAAGTAACTTTCAACGTCAAGTGACAGTTTGAATAAATAACATTTACAATTTAGTAACAAATATAAAGTTTTGCAAGTTAGTAACTCAATAAATAACATACTTCCTGATTAATACTGTTTTTTGATGAACTGACGTTTAGAACCAAGTAATAAATGAAATACTCAATTTTAGCTTTAACAATTAACACATTTTCTACAACAATTGAACATATTTTTCTGTCATACATTAAAGCATATTGATAGTAACTTTATCCAAAATTATGTCATAGTTGTTCGTTAGTATTTCATAATAAATTGCTGAATTGTAATATGTCGCGCACTAATTTTTCCGCCACAATGATTAACCTTCTACATATTTTGTGGTTATGGGTTTGTATCTAAATTTAGACAATTTACGTAAACATTTGTAATAATTAAAGGTATACATTGTGTATAATTTATAATTGATTTCACAAATAACTGTCAATAAATAAACTTTAAATTATTTAGCAATATTCTTCTTTGTGTTTATATTTCATATATTTAAGTTAAGTACATTGAAATGGTTTGTCACTAATTTGGAAAAAAAGTACTATTTTACAGAGTGTTCCTATATTTCGTGTACATAGATTTCTGGTAATAAAATTTGCCGATTTGTGTTTTCCTGTATGAAATTTTTATTTGAATATTTTTATACTCCAACTTCTTCTGCCCCAAAAAGATATACTTAATAAATGTCGCTCCGAGCAGCACTTTCTGGGATAATTGGATTTATGCTTTATCTTTAATCAAATAGGCAAATTCTCCATTGCTTCTTCACACTTTATCTAGGATTAGGACTGGTCCAAATTAATAATTAATAACAACATAAATATAAAATCAAACTGGCCAGGGCGATAAAAGATAAAGAAAAAAAGGCAATTACTTAACTTAAGTGGTATTGGTATCACAATAAATGTGTTCACCATCTATAAATAAATTTTAAATATTAAATGCTTAATATGTATCAAAAATGCCAAAGACAAAGAAAAATTCAATTATCTCAGAAACTGTTGCTTGGAGCTGCATTTGTTAAATATACCTTGATGATGGCAAATTAATGTTCAACGTAAAAACGAGAATTTTAAGCTAACTTAGTGAATGTAAACAATACTAAAACTGTTTGTTTTACTCATGAATTTATTTGTACGTAAATTTTAATTATCTTTTATAAGAAGGGGAACGATTCTGAATGATCACCTATTGTCGATGTTTTTTTTGATATATTAATTTATTTAGATTTAGATGGGTGTATTTTAAATGCCGTTAGTTGAATTTATTGTCCTTCCTTGATTTGTCGCAAGTGGTGTTGTTGGTACGCCTTCACCGTCAGAATTATTTGACTATTTCTGATTCAACAAGCATTGGGGAGTGTACATCACATAGGGAGAGATTCAAATGGCTGGGTAACAGTCGTTGTTTGACATAATTGTCCTACCTGGTTTGGTGCGAGTGGTGTCGTTTATCTCTCTCCTCTACTTAACACCAAACATGACATTTACTGTCATTAAACTTATTATTGTATGCATTATATTATACTGATTTTTTTGTGTTTTTTGTGCGTTTTTTGATAAATGAATTCATGAGACTATGTAGTTATCATTTGTCACATAAAAAATTGTTGCAGTTTTTTATTTAATTTGGTTAATATTTTGATTTATTGACATTTTACATGATATGCTTTTGCGATTTGTGTGTTATTTGCGTATGTTGTGATTGTACTTTTTAGGTTTTTCTTATGTAAGCAGCCTATGCAGGAATTAAATATTAAACGTTATCGTAGTTTGCATTTGAGTTTTATTTTAATTTATTGGTTTATAATACATTATCCAAAGTAGATCAATTCTCATTCAATCCATTCAAATTTGTAGAGTAATTACAAATAATCACAACGTGGATCCTATCTATTTTATTTATTTATTTTATTATTTATTTGACGATTACCATTATCTTTTCGTTAAGGCCGAACTTTATCTTTATTTTTTGAAAAGTTACTGACTTCAAATTTGTGTACTACGTCATAAGTTAGCTGTTCTCTATGATACTCGTAACTTGCTTCGAAACTTTGTCAAGACTGTATCACCAAAATAATAAAGTGTATATTGAAATCAAATCAGGCGGTTTGATGATAGGGTGATTAACAGTATAATAACTTCAACTTATTAAATTGTTAGTTAAATTAAATCAATAAATTTTACACTTAATCAAACAGAGATAAATTATTGAAAACAAAAGTACAACTTTTTATCAAAAAGTCAAATGTAGTACAAGAAGTAACACGTACAACGCTTAGTATATAATTAAACTTCAATTTTGTGTATAAGTTTCTTTTAATTAAATACTAGTAGAAGTTAACTATTGAAGACAAGCGATTGTAAAACATTAATCAGCATAAAACCTTTAAACTTAGCAGCAGATATCTAGTCATTATTTAATGCCAAAATAAGAGAATAAATAGTTACGGAAATTTACTAGAATTATGTTAAATGTTGAACAAGCATAGTTGTTAACACAATTAAATACTTGAAAGTTTTTCAATTAAGAAGTGTATAAAGCATGTTTGACACAAAATAAACAACATTTCCTCTCTTTTAAAACTATATTTACGTAAATTGTTTGTATATCTTTTCATTTCATGTACTACATAAAGCAACAAAACACAAAAATTTCAATACTATCGTCTTCTCTTTTTAAATGAGTCCCACTAACGGTATTGTACGGTACTGACTCCTCAAGTTTTATCATATTATTTATTATCAAACATAACAATTAATTGATTATTTCGATAAAATATCGAGCAACCATAAAGTTTTTTTAAGGTGTGTTTGACAAATTTTGCACGTATTTGATTACAAAATGTGTATCTAAATTTACCCGACACTCAGGGTAGATACAGGGTTGTATACCCACTCGTAGTTATTGAAAACACCGTTACCGTATAACATCTGCTTAGTGTTAAATTTACATAATAGTCTAAGCAATGAATACAAAAAAAGTTTTATTTGCAAAAGATCGGAAAAAATTAAAATTTGATGGGATGGTGGATCCCTGATAGTTTACCGCAACGTCGGTGGTTTGTTGCTCAGTAGCGAAGAGAATGAAAACTTGCGACGTTTTTTGGAAAATAGCAATGCTTTATTGCGGATTAAAACGGAGATCGCTATTAAACAATTCTGGAATAATATATTTTTTTAAAGGTAATGGTTTGTGAGTCAGCAGATGTCCGATTGGATACATTTGGTCGTATACAGTGATGAACAAAAGGATGGAAACAGTAAAACCTTTTTGTTTAAAATTTCAAAGTTAAAGTCACTTAAACCGGTAGTCGTATTATAATAGTGATGGTTCCATTTTATTCAAAATATCAAATAATATCTAAGTACCAAATTTATAAATATATCTTTGAGGGTCTTTAAAGTATTTAGCTGTTTCCACACTTTTGCCCTTCACTGAATAGTATAAATGATATATATAAGATATTTCTTGAAACTGACCGTTACATACTCAGATATGGGCATTTTTTAATTACCATTATCTACGGTCCATATTTTGTCTTTATTGTTGATCTAGACGCTAAATTTATTATGCTTGTGCAAACATGTTACAAGACAAAAATGCAATGACTAAAAATTGTGCACAATTTTATTCTCTACATATTTTATTTAAATTATTTTTGATAACACTTATGACAACAGCGCTATTTTCCAAAAAGAGTCGCGACGCAAAGTTTTCAGCCACCCCTTGAGCGGCAAACCCACGAGGTCGCAAAGTCAAGTGTATTATGTAAACGTGGGTTAGTCTCGTATTATCCGAAATACAACTTCTACAGATAAGTTGGGTAACTTTCGCACCATCATCCGTTCTCTACCAGCACATTTATCATGTCAATAAACAGTATGGTAGATGACGCAGTAGTAAATTGTCACATGAGGCAGAAGTTAGAACATTAATTTCTCTTCAAAGTAACTTTTAAGATGTCAAATTGAAACAAAACAGTAAAGTCGTGTCTCTATCGTCTACTGTACGAACATCGTCAGTTGATGAGAAAAAAGTGAAAACTGATTTGCTAACAATCTGAGAAAGATTTGAAACTGTGTTTCACGCATGAGATATAATCATTCCAATTGTCGATGTTCACTTTGCAGCATTTGAACCTGTTAATATAGATGAAGCTCGAGAACTGCAAAGTATATGGGAGTAGATAGCGGACATTTACTCCACAAAGTTGTGTAGCCTCGCAACTCCTTATTTGAAGTCTACTACATATATCCAATATCTCAGTAAGCTCTATGGATCAAAAGTTACTGTAGTTTTTGATGACTAATCGATCAACACGGTATTGAATAACACTATGATTCTCAAAGAAATATTTAACTAATGACAGGAGTAAAATTCGGTTCATTGACTTCTGGAACAAACAAATGATTCAACACAATATTCCAACATAGTGGACTACAAAAGATGTCAACAGACAAATTATAACAACAGCGATTTCTTTATCAGTAACTCACAATTTCTAATTGTTGCACAGCTAGTCTTGCTCTTAAGATTCACACCAGAATATTTTATTAATATGATGTTTGAAACCTCGGCTTGTCATGTACGCATTTAATGAATAGAACTTCACGTCTTTATTCTCTTGAAAAAGTAAAAAAAAATTTTACCACCCTTTTAAAATTTCAAGCCCTTCATCAAGACGATGTAATTTTCTTGGATACCTACTAAAAGCAAGCTCCAGGCTATAGCATCACAATTGCTGTTTATGCAGTTGACATACATTATATATTTAAGAACTGCAGTGAAATTGAATTTTAACTTAATGAGGTTGCTTCTCACCCAAAATAAAATTTACTCTTTGTGCACCTATCAACACGTACACTTGCAGTTTTACTAAGTAAATGATTGAAACAGATTTATTCATTTTTTTTTGCAGATTTAAAAATTAAAAAAGGCTTTTTTGCTTTGATGTGGATACGCAGTTCGCAAGGTCTTAGCCCCTAGATTATGGTAAGGGACGCGGAACTAGCACATTTGCTGGAACTCATTTCTTGCGGTAGTGTCTGCAGCTGCTCAAGTATTCCACAATTTGCATCCACTGCGAGGTAGTATAGTATCACAACTTCTGTGAGTTCACGGTTGGTGTAAATTATTTATCAATTAAATTAAGTGAACTGCAGGACAAAGAAGACCTAGATGGTTAACTGTGGGGATTTTTGCATAAAATACATGTACTACACATGTCTATCTAACCTATCCTTACTAAAATTTTATACGATTATGTAGGTATATAATACCACCGCTGAAATAAGTATTTAGAACAGTTTGCTTTTGCATATTCCACAAGGCTGTTTTGGTGCGACCTAGATACCTAAATAATTTAATGTTAGCATAAACAAAGCGTTTGTGGTAAAATATATGTTGCCAGAAGTTACTCCCGGGCCAGTCGTGAAAAATTGTCTTATCTAATTCTTGGTGGAAAATGCTGGGGATAAATAGACAAAAAATTATATTTATCAACAACCGAACACGGTATCAACATTTCGATTCCAAAATGATGACTTGCGACATTCGATGTAATAGAAAAATGGACGCAGTTTACGCTATGAAAACAACATTTGAGTAGACGTTTACAGCCGTTCAATCGCTTCTACATACCGCAAAATCCATTTACATGCACGACATAGGTACTAACGATGATCATAGAGGAGCGAGCATCCCACCTTCTTCGTTTGACGTGATGTAGTGATGTAACTCTTTGGGCGATGGCCAACACAACAAAATCATTTTATCAACTCCATCGCGCAAACAATCAGCCCATCCGATAAACAACCACAATAAATCGCTACTGTTGTAACATTTACTGAATTAACCCTATTTCATTTTAGACAATATCACTTGACTTGCCCGTATTTAATGAGTTTATCGCTCTTCAACGAGCCCATTCACATTCGCACCACGGAACCGAAAGGGTTAAATTTTTGACGTATAACTGCGCTAGAGCCATAGCTGACAAAGCTTATCATGCCCAATTGTGCACAATCCTCTTCTGAAGCTACGCCAACATCTCAACACTTTGCCCGCCAACACTTTGCTCGCTAACACTACGCTTGCCAATAGTAGGACTATCATAGACATCTTCGGGATGAACACTAATGCTAATCAAAAAGGAACCAGCCTCCAGCTCTCGCTTCATGTACTTATTCCATAGCCGAACAACTAACTCACCAAGATGAAACGCAACAAACGATGTATTAACCGCACACGCCACAACAGACGCAACTTCTGAAAACGATACAAACATTAATCCCCTCTGTGCATGCGCAAACGCAACAACAGCCGTAAATAGCATAACCCACGCAGCGGCGTCATCTGCGCAACAACACATACTTACAACATGGCAGCATCTGCAACAGCAAACACACATAATCTACAAGACGTCAGCATTAAAAAAAAATCAAACAAGAAACACTCGCAAACCTAATTTTTTTGCCTATCTTCACTTATCTACCCTTAGCATTCTTTATTGTGGAGCGGCAATTGACTAAGGAAGAGCCCATATGAGGTTGCTATCGGCAACTCTCTAATTACCCGCATCAAGAAATACAATTTTCTAAAAATTCAGAATATAAACAAACAAATGCACACAAAGCAATCCAGCAACACCAACCAGGAATTCGCTGACAACGGGAAAATACCCACAACTTTATTATATAGACCTACTCAACGCATATAACTAAACAAGTACCGCAAGCATTATTCAGACAGTAATTGAGCCAAGTAGTTGAGTTGATCTGAGAGAAATCAACCCAATGAATCGTAAATCGCACGCTTCGTGCAAGTAATGTACATATTATAATGTAAGTTTTGCACATAATAAATTATACACAAACTACCGTGTGAACACCTGCCATTTCAACTCTGCGGCTAAAAAAGCGCCCATTCATCAACCACGAGACCACAATCTAATTAGTTACAACTTTTTTCTAAAGCGATTCACCTTCTAGTAAATTCAAACGTTCAACTTTAAAATATGTCATCAACAGTATAGTTATACACAATTCACTTTTTTCACTTATTTAAGTAGAACACGTATAAACTTCTACTGAATTGGTTATGACGACTGCTATTAAGCAAAACATTATTACAGTTTGTTCGAATATAACAATAAATATGTGTAGTAAGATTAAACTTTGTGTTAAAGCAGCGTGGTGTAGCTGCAGTCACGAGAGATTTTTAGTAAATTGCAGATGTAGAGATACTTCAAAACAAATCGGGCGCCACCTACCTTGTAGTGATGACCTAATTAGGCCCGGTTTTTCAATCGCTGGTTAACCTGAAGGTAAAGTTAACCTGCAACCCATGGTTAAATTTCGGTAAATTTCCGGCAATGTATTTCAATCAATTTAAAAGCTATGGTAACGAAACCTGTGGTTAGTGTTTTGTGTTGTACTATTGGTTATACTGCGTGTCGATCATTTGACCTAATTCGGAGACTTTGACCTACTGGCCGTTAATTTGGCGGTATTTTTCGCGATGGATAAGAAACGATCCTCAATTTTACACACGAGGAACAACAACTTTTAGTTGGTTTAGTCGAAAAATATAAAAATATTGTTGAATGTAAGAAAAGTGGTGCTTTAACGTGGAAGCAGAAAGAACAATGTTGGCTTCAAATACAAAGAGAATTCAACGCATCGAACGGAAGTTTTCGACCAGTCAAGAATTTAAAAGAAAAATATTTAAATTTAAAGAAGCAAACGAAAAAGAAATTTTCATTAGAAAAACAATCTGTGAAAAAAACAGGTGGAGGTGAAGGAGAATCCTTCCATATTACCGACATAGATGAAACAATAAAAGGCATTTTAAATGAACAAATCACAGGCCTGGAAAATGCTTATGATAGCGATATGATTGTTAAAGGTGAGTTTGATGCACTGCTTATTGTACATTATATGAATGTGTGTATTCGATTTTACAGGACCACCAAATGGAAATGAATTGGAGATGATCGACATTGAAAGTGAGTACATTTATGACAATAACTGATATTAAAAATAAATCGAATTATATTTGTAGATATTCCAATTACTTTTGTAAGCGATTTCTGTAGACAAACCCCGCACCCAGGCCCATCACAACCAGGGTCATCGAGATCAGACCCCCATCACCATCCAGTCCCATTTCACTGCCAGGCATTAATAAAGATACACAAAGTTGGGAAGAGTATTCTTCAACCGACTTGAAGAAAACACCAGCAAAAAGTTGCGGACCCGCATATTACAAAATAAACAAAAATTAACAAAAGATACATTAACAATAATCACGAATTAATTCAAAGTAAGTTACAATTTGTAAATCTTCAAAAGAAAAATTTTTGGAGGAGCATAACCTCCGAATGATTTTATTAAGAAAACAAATTGAAAATGAAGATTTAAAAAAGACTACGAGAAAGGCAACTTTCAAATAATCTGTAAATATGTTGTAATCTTTTTTTTTTATTGTAAATAGAAAACCAACATGAAATTAATTGTATATTTTATGCATTTCTTAACCTAGCAAAATAATTATTTATTAGATTGGTTCGTACAGCATTGTATTGTTCAACTGGGTTCACATTGTGTATGTTATGTCCAACATTATTTACTACTTCGATGGCAGCTTCTTGTTCGACATTCACTGCTGGTACTTCTTCATTCTCATCACAAGCGATGTTGTGTAATACAGCAGTTGCTGTGATCAGAGCTTGGACTGTATCCAAATGAAGCCTCAAACCTAAAGCCAACGCAGGAAATCGACGTTTCCAGGCTCCATATGAACGCTCTACAACGTTTCGTGTTCGAATTTGTGATTCATTGTATAAATACTCTGCTTCATGGTGTGTATTTCTCAAAGGGGTCATCAAATAAGGTTTAATAGGATATCCACTATCTCCCACAAGAACATTTCCGCCAAAACCTCCATTTTCAAAATTCATACATATGACGGAATTTCTAAATATGTGTGAGTCATGAGATGACCCTGGCCATCGTGTTACAATGTCTCGAATTTTTAAATCAGGATCTGCAATTGTTTGGACATTCAATGAAAAAATTGTTTTCTGTTGCGAAATATTTCTGCATTATTCTCACCAGGTGACTGTATTCGCACATGACTGCAGTCAATCGCTCCGATACATCGAGGAAATCTCGCAATGTTAAAAAATTTTTGTCTCACTGTTTCGATCTCATCATTTTGAGGCATTGCTACATAACGTGGTCTGAGAGCAGCAATTGCTCGACTGACACGTCGGACCGTTTTACTTGCTGTAGATTTGTGAACTCCAGAAAAATCGCCAACAGTGACAAGGAAGGAGCCTGTGGCATAAAATCTTAATGCTAACAGCAACTGATTTTCAGGTGATAAACAGTCATTCCTCCTGGTCGGATATGAAATTGTATCTTCAATTTCCCTACTATATTTTGCACAGTAATTTTTGATAAACGGAAACGATTAAAAAAATCTTGTTCATCCCATTCCTCAAAATGGTCAGTTCTATGCCTAATTGTCTTCGGCCGTCTTACTTCCTCATCACTACTAAATGCGTTCACATTATAAAATTCCATGTTATTCATTGAAATAAATAAAATAAACACTCAAATCACAGTCAAGAGAAAATCACAGTATTGTAGACTACAATGGTGCAAGATACTAATTTAAGTAAAAAAAATTGACTTAAGTGTTTGACATTGACGTTACAGTTGCATTCCAATGGTAATCATGTTACTTTTACTTTACCACAAGGCAAAGCTAAGGTAACTCAAACCAACACTTAACCAGCAGTCAATCAGATAACCTACAATTGAAATACACTTATTTTGTTGTAACCTCTGGTTTTCAACAAACTAACAGTTAACCAGCGATTGAAAAACAGGGCCTTGTCCAAAAACACACCAACAACAATTATATAAATCAAAGTTTTGAGTAGTAATAAAACAAATTATAGCAAACAAATTAAAAATACAGTATAGTAATTTCACCGGCAACAGACTAGTTATTGTCCAGCGTTATCTATCAGCAGGTTTTCGTAAAATTGAAACTAGACTGATAGGTTTCCGTAAGAAGAACAAATACGCTGGTTAAAGGTTTTGAAATTAATTGAATACTAATAATTTTGTCACAAAGCGTTTCTTAAATGCTTATAATAATTATTGTATTCATGTGCAAATATAGACAGAAGATATGATACAAAGCGTGTTAAAAAAAACATGCACATTTTTATACTTATTTCTGTGATATTGTGTCGGAGGGTCTAATGATACTGATGTAGATTAGTACTGCTGTTTGACGGAGTGGGTTGATTATTGCGTTATTGTCGTAGGTGTCGGGGGCAACAACTTTAAGTCCAACAGGAAGAAAATATTTTTAGTCGTAATCAACAGGAAGGAAGCATTGTTACTCACGGTTTCCGAAGGTTTTCAATGCAATGTTTTTCAGTATATTATATTTTAGGTTAGTTCCATACCGTTGCAATTTATCAACTTACAAGAAATTAAACAATTCAATAGTGTTTCAACCAAAGAAATACCTTAGTTAACATAATATTTTTTGACACTTCATTCATATAGAAAGATTTTTGAATAACAATTCTCGTTAAAACAAAAATCGATTCGGATGCTCTCGTTAACGAAAGAATCCATTTTAATTGAGTAGCCTATCCAGCAGGACTAGAACCTCTGTAACCGTATATAAAATGCTTGAATATACGATTATATCCGCTCCACCAAAGAATCTTTGAAGAAAAATTACCGTCACAACAGTTTGTAAGGTCAAATTTGAGATTTGAAAAACAACAAACAGATTCAAAGTATTCTGTAAAGAAATAAAAGTAATTTTACTGCAGAATACTGCTTAATAACAAAACAAAACTTTGATAAAATTAGAACAATTGCCCAAATTAAATTATATACAACAAAAAGTAAATGACACTCTACAGTAACATTGTGGGTACATATCACGTTTATAGTTAACCATCTGCAATATTGATCTATTGAGATATTTAGAAATATTCATAAATTGTAACAGTGATAACCATCCTATTTTACAATAATTCGGGTAATACAATAAACAAATAAATTTTGCTTACAATTACCCCACCTGACACAACTTCTAGGATATTAATATCGCAATTACAAGAAATGGTTAACAAAGAATATAACTATGTGATCACTTTAATATAAATTAATTTAGAAAATCGATATAGTTTCTAAAAGATAAACAAGTTGACAAAACTTAACAATAATGTGGTTTCTATTGTTTACAGATTTCAAACCGTGGTAAGTAAAAAGATTGTGTTTCAGCATTTAAAAGTCTGATAGTTTGAACAAAAACTTGAGCATTGTGTACCCTACCTTGCGAAATTATAACTCCATTATCTTTAGTCCAGTAGTTGATTGATTTGGGGTACGCTTCGGAATGACAGTCCAAACTAATTTGTTGTCCCTCGTAAGCTCCCACCAATTGATTTTGTATCCATATCATAGGAGGAACTGTAAGAGAATATCTATAAAGAAAAGTCATTTATGGAAATTACTAACTTACAATGAACAATAAGCATTATTCTCTTGCTAACGGAGGGTGGAACTCCATTCGAAGCTATACACAAATACGGTCCCATGTGAAGTCTGTTAACTTTGCTGATATTGAATACGCTCCCTTCTACACTTGGAACTGTAATAAATAGATATTAATGTATAATTTACATAGAACACTAATGGTGTGTAAATTCCGATAACTTCATCGATATATAATTAAAATCGAATGAAATTAATCTTATACTGTCTTCTTAAAGTTTAATTTGTCAAAAATATATTTGAGAAAAATTGGCGATAGTGTCAGATTGATACATGAGCACATATGTAATTGCTCAGGAACAGCACGAACGAAACACACGCAATTGTTGAACACGCAATTCGAAGTGTTAAAATATTATCGTGTTATCAGTATTTTTCGGCAATAAATTATTATAACTTATATGGTTTGAATTGAAACGTATGTATACGTCTGATCCGAAATAAAGATATCGACGTACAAACAATAATACGTCATTATTTCAAAATGAATTTCGGAATTTTTATTATAAATTTACTTTTATTTATGAGTCATTTAAGCCGTAGAATTTCCCGGTATGCTATCTAAGCACTTCATTAGCAGCCAAGGGTGTGCGAACCGAGTTGTTAAGTTATGGTGTTTGCGATTATCGAAAATCTTAATGAATGCCTTAAACAATGGGCTGTCCGAACAACAAACCATTGCAAAGGTTTATATTAAGCCACAAAGTGTAACTTATACAAACGTAACCCGAAGTGGGTAAAAAGCGTTCGACCATTCAACCGTCAAATCATTTCCTTTTTTCAAATTTAAATTTACAGCATTGTTTATTACATTTACATATACCATTTATCTTTCAAATATACATATAAAAGTTGGTTACTTTATATATTAACACCCTCGTTTGTAATATACAAAAACTCCCGTCAGCAGCACACAGTGCACTCAGAAATACAAACCGCAGTAGAAATGTAATTACAATTAATGATCAGATGGAATGTTATTTGTTTCGGAATATGTAAAAGCTCAATATAACCATCCAATTGGCTAAGAGCAGCAACCTTTGATGCTTTGAAGTTGAACTAAACATTAACATCATGCGAATATTCGTTAAGAGCATTCAATATGAGTTGATGGTATACATAAGCTTAAATGAAATTTTAAAAATAAAAACAATTTTAATTAAATTAATATATTCCATGTCGATAGGATTGCTTTATTTTACTACACCATTTTGTAATCTCTTAAGCGCACACTTCAGAATTTTTCTTTAAGTTGAAATTGTTTTCAAAATATTTACTTAAACAATTTTCAATTAATTACTTGAGAATGTTTTCCATTAAACTTTACCTGCACTAAAGTATGTGTTAGTTGTTATAGGCTTATCAAGCTGTACTTAAATCGATTTTAACTATACGATTTAGAAAGAAATTACGAAATTATCTTAAAAAGTTTATGCTGGCGAATGGGATTTACATACTAATTAGGTGTTTAGTTGCACGGTATGAAATTTATAGATGTTAGATATTATAATATATTTATTCAATATAGTGTGATTATAAAACTGTTGTTTTATTTTTGATTGATTAGTTAAACAAAAACAAAAATGGCTCTTGTCACACTTGCTTTTCAATATAGGTCGATAGAATTAGCTGACTGGACAGCTGATCTGGGATGAAATTTTCTACAGTATCCCATATAGTTTTTCAGATGTATTTGCTGATAAGGAACATGTCTGTGAATTTTCTCCACTTTTAAATACCGGGAACAATTTTTTATTATTATATGCGAAAAAATCGTAAAAAAATCTGTTTTTAAATTCTTTTTTAAGTCAACTAATAATAATCACAATCAGTATGTATTATGCTTTTTTATAGGTGTTGAAACAAAGGTCTGAAAAATTAATGTCGGTCAAAAATTGTTTAAAATAAACAACAAACCGCTGGAAAAATCGAAAATTTCATAATTTTTTTATTTCGTCAAAAATTATTGTTATTCCTTGAAAATTAGCGGAAATATGTCTTTCAAGTGCACAAAACTATCTTATATTTTATAAAAAATATTGTAAATTTTTCGAAAAAATTCATTGGTTTATTAAAAAGATCACCTACTCGAAACCTAAAACCTGAGCAACATAGATTAAAATTCTATAACAGTTGAATTATGCATAACAGTTTATGTAATTATAAAGTACAAGTTTTCAACTACATACTGTGCAAGTGTGAAGTGTTTTTGTTTATAAATAAACAAATGATATATAAACAACTAAACAAATTATATCGGCTTAGAAAAATTGTATCTTTTTTTTTAATTTGTAAAAATGCCAAATACCAAAAAGGTAGTAAATTTTCGAACACTATTTTGTCAATAAAAATTTATAAAAATCGTTATGTTATTAACGGATTCATAAAGTAGACGTTACAGCCGAAAAAATGAGTTCCTGCAAGGGTCCCATCAGATGATGGGAACTGGGTGAATTGAATTAAAGTTTTGAGACCTTTTTAATAAACAAATGCATTTTCACGAAAAATTAACAATATTTTTTTATGAAAAAATTATGGTAGTTTTGTACACTTGAAAGACATTTTTGTCAAGTTTCAAGGTTGTAGAAGAATTTTTGACAAATTAAAAAAATAATGAAATTTTTGATTTTTCCGACGGTTTATCTCGATTATTTTAAACAATTTTTGATCGATTTTAATTTTTCAGACGACAATTTATTGTTTTTTCAACATCTATAAAAAGCATAATACTGATTATAATTATTATGAGTCGGCTTAAAACAAAAATTAAAAAACAAGTTTTTTACGATTTTTTTGCATAAAATTGTTAATAAAAAATGATTCCCGGTATTTAAAAGTAGAGGAAATTTACAGCCATGTTTCGTATCAATAAATATACCCGAAAACCTATATGAAATACTGTAAGGAATTTCATCCGACGGTTTTAGCTAATTCTATCGGCCTAATATGACGGTTGCCTTTTAAGTGTCGGGAATGAAGAAAAGTGTAAGAGGTATAATAACGCATTTTTTTAATTGTTTTTCAAAGTACTCTCTGCGATAGTCAATGCACTTTTGCATTTGATGGAACCAGTCGTTATAGCATTTATTCCATTCCAAAGTAGGAATAGGTCGCTGTTTTGTAGGCATCCACCGCTTCTTCAGACGTCTGGAACCGCTTTCCTCGTAGGATATTCTTGATTCTTTGGGATTGTAAAAAAATCATTGGGGCTTAGGTCCGGGCTGTATGGAGGATGATCAAGAACTTCGACATTTTGCTGTTCCAAAAACGACTTTGTGGCTCGAGCGGTGTGCGAGCTTGCGTTGTCTTGATGGAGCATAATGCGTCAATTTGGGTTATCTTTCCGAAGCTTGGCAATCACTTCAGGCAAGCAAATGGTCGTATTCCATTGAGCATTAACTGTTCTTTGATTTTCAAGAGCAATCGTTGCTACATGCCCTGATTTGGCAACAAACGATGCAACCATTTTCTTGGCAACGCTGCGAGAGCGAACAACTTTTGTCGGTTTCAGTTCACTTTGGCAGACCCATACTGCAGATTGGCGTTTCGATTCAGGCTCATAGCTATAGATCCATGATTCATCTCCACTTACGATGTCGTAACCGTGTTTTGATGCTCCTGAGTTGAATCGTTGTAGAGTTTTTTGACACTAATTAACTCGAACTGCTTTCTGTTCTTCTGTGAGGAGATGCGGTATTCACCAGGAAACCAATTTTTTAACACTTACTTCTTCGTGTAAGATCTTTTGAACTGAGGTTCCTGAGATGTCCAATGATGCCTGAATCTCACGGTATGTCACATGACGATCTTCCAGAACCATGTTGCGAGCAGCATCCACGCTTTCTTGAGTGACGGCGGTTTTTGGTCGCCCTTCACGCGGTTTGTCACTGAGGTTAGAGCGTCCTCGCTGAAACTCTGCATACCATCCATAAATGGTTGTCTTTGATGGTGCTTCTTCGCCAAAACAGCAACAAGTGTGCGACGCATTTTTGCTGGGTGAGGGTTCGTTAAAAGTTATAAAAAAAAATCGTGCGGTATTGTTCCGGACTTAATTTCATTTCGTACAGCGACTTGGGAACTTTAACACGCCACGGTTTCAAAACTAGCAGGCCGATCTAAATGATATTTTGACATTAACATTGACAAATACTAACAGTTGTTTATAAACAGTTTTTCTGGTTGCTAGGTGATAAGGAACGTTTTATTCCCGACACTTAAAAGGCAACCCTCGTATACTACTAACAAAGTGGACTATTTCGTATACATATAATAAGTTTTTAAATTAGTTGTTTATTGTAATTAGTAAAGAACAACAAGAACAAAAGATGTGCAAATCCAATCAGGGTTGTACTACAATATTTTATTCAAATTTTTATTTTTTTTTATTTGTAAGCGTAGTTTATAATTCGAGTTGCAAACATTTTATATATACCATTAAAATGTTGATCCTGAAGTAACTATACCGTAGTGTTCTTTCATAAATGTTTGACATTATTTATTGATTAAAAACAGTGCAAGAACAATAAAAAATGTTGCAACACTTATATTATATTAATACATTTAATGTAAGTAATAAACCTAATTTGTGTATGTTAACTCTAACTAACATTAATTTTAATTAACTTATTAATTTGTTCCACTCTACAATGTGAACTATTTTGTGAGAAAGGCGATACATTTCAATTCAAACAAGTTTATTGACTAAAGTACAAATATATAATAAAATAATGAATAAAAATATTATTATAGATTCGACACATTTTATTAACAGACGAGTGGAACATGCATGATCAATATGTAGCCTTTCCCAGGGCTCCGATAGCCATTCCCAAGGATGTAAAGGAGCCTTCTCTGGTACATTGTGGTTCACCTGACACGCAGTGCTTTATCTAACGGTACTCTGCTCACTCATGTCTGGTCACCACATGTAACTACGAGCTAAAAACTTCATCTTTACCATATCCGGATGACTAAAATGAAGCATTGCCAATGCTTGATTTCTAGCAGCTTCGGGGATGATTACTCGACTTCCCCAAAGTATACATTCTCGGTAAGTAGATAACTCAATTTTTTTATTGTAATACGTTATAAACTGTGACGATGGTTTATTAGGCCAACCTTTCACTATAAAGTCACAAACACGCGATAAAATCGGGTCTTTTAGAGTAAGTTTCGCAATCACTCTTGCTTTAATACAACTTTCAGACATAAGTTCTGTCATTAAAACGTTTGACATATTTTTTCACAAATTTTAGAGTCTTCCGGCCACGGAATACGATTTAACGCATTCGCATGGGTTATATGCTTCCCCGGTTTGTACATAAGTTTGTAATTGTAGTTTGATAAGAATATTGACCATCTCATCAGCCTAGAAGAAACTAATTTTAGGGTAGAGGTGTTGTTTTCTCCAAGTATACCCAATAATGAATTATGATCGGTATGTATAATAAATTTACATCCATATAAATTACTGTGAAATTTTTTGACACTAAGTATTATAGCAAGATATTTTCTGTCAAGCTGTGAATACTTGCGCTTAGTTTTATTAAAAGTTTTTGAATGGTAGACCACTAGCAATTGTGTATTGTCTCGAAGAGTGAAGTGTCTCACGACAACACTAAAGGTTCTGTTGTAGTATAATGCACTAATAAAGAGTTTGAAGTTAACAGCTGTTTAACTTGTTGGTAAGCATTCATTTTTTTGTTCTCCAACTCCATTGCACTTCATTATTAAGTAATTGGTCTAACGGTTCAGCAATTGTAGCTTTATCTTTCAAGAAAGAATGATAAAAATTAAGCAGACCTAGGAATGTTTGAAAGTCTCTCTTATTTGTAGGTACTGGGGCGCCGTGAATCACTTGAACCTAGTCCTTGTTTGGACGTACTCCATCTGCGTGAATTGTAAATCCCAGAATCCCAGATCTCATAATGAAGACACATTTTTTCTTAAGCAATTCTTCTGAAAACTTCGTAGCACTTCTCGTAAACGTGAGTGTACTTCTTTCGATGTAGTTTCACAAATAAAAAAGTCATCGTATTAAGGAAAAACTCGCGTAAATGTCACGTAACGTATTATTAATAAATTGTTGAAAAATCTGAGGTGCAACTGTCAGTCCAAATTGTAACCGATTAACTTTGAAGCAACCCTTATACGTTAGAATTAATTGAAGTCCGGCAGTTTCCAAATCTACTGGTAGTTGTTGAAATGCTTGTGCCATGTCCAACATTGCAAAGTATTTTACCCTATCAAATTTCCTAAAATTTCTTTTACAGTAGGTATTAGATAAGTATAAAGCAGCAAAACTTTATGTAATGCACATTTGTAGTCTCCACAAATTCTGATTCCACCATTAGGTTTAACAACACAAACTATGGGTGTAGTTCAACGTGGATGTGATGAAACACCACGTTGGTTACTCTAAGGAGATTAATGCCTTTGAGTGTATAATCATAATGAAAAGGATTTTTTGACGACTAAGTTTAAGCAAGTTAAAATTGCACGAGAGACAAATTCTTTAAGTTATTTTGCAAGCAAAAACTATCTTCGTCAGAAAACCTTTAAGTCGTCAGCAAATAGAAGACATTCAACGTCTATTATTGATACTATCTCGTTTATGAATACGTTAAATAACAATGGTCCCAGGTTAGATCTTTGTGGAACGCTAGATTTAGGCCAAAAGACTGATGATTTGTGACTACAGTATTCCACATACACGGATCTACTGGACAGATATGATAAAAAAAATTTAACTAGCTTGCTATGCAAGCCAAACTATAGTAATTTTTAATATAAAACCCCAAGATTGATAGTATCAAATGCTTTAGAAAAATCGGTGTAGATGACGTCGACCTTGCTTTTAAATTTAGAATATTTGATCCATAATTAGAGACACCGGTAAGATTAGTAATAGTTGATCTGCTTTTGAGAAATCCATTTTGCTGGGATGACATTAGATTAGCTATTAAAATTGATGTAGAGCTATGTAAACAAATCTCAAAATGCTTACAAAATTATTTAGCAAGGCGATGAGTCGGTAATTGCTGATGTCGTGGCGGCTCCCTGACTTAAAAATTAGACATATTCGTGTTTGTTTTAAGATATAAGGAAAATATGAAATACTTAAGGATACATTTAAAATTAAAGAAAGTGGATTAGCAAAAACAGAAATACAATCTTTAACAATAAAGTTGGGAATGTTGTCAGGTTCGGAAGAGAAGGAGTTAGTCAGAAGTTTGACGGCTTCACAAATATTTTCGTTAAAAATCGATGTTAAGTTTAGGCGTTGATTGAAATATTGGTAAAGATAGTCGACCGCTTGTATTTGCTTGTATCACGGATGCAATTCACATATGCATGTTGGGTTGCGTTTTTGTTTACTTTTTCACCTGTACTGAAGCGCTAAGTTATAATGTGTACGATTCTTGAAATAGAATAGTTCAATTTATTCCACCGTTGTAAAAATGGCGCAACATACAATCCGTAAAATTTACTTTTGTCAATACAATGTTGCAACGTTTTCAAATATTTAGTAAACGTATTAACTAGTAATTAAAAGTGACGAATTTTTCATTTATGAATAATACCATTGATGATACATATCTTGGATTTTAATGACAATGTTTTTTTAATAATTTACTAAAATACATGCGAAGCGTTATTTGTTAAAACAGTTTGGTTTGGTCGGTGTTAGATAAATAAGAAACAATTATTTTACAAATTATGCTTGCACTTTATTTTTTAACTTGCAAATAATAATGTTGACATTTGTTTGTCATTTAATAACTTCGTTAGGAATAAAGTAGAACATACTGGGAGAAATACCACTAGAGTTCAGAAACGCAAAATTATTGGTTTTGTATCTACTTGTTTTACGTGTTCAGTTGAAAAGGATTTTAAATAAAAATTGGTTTTCAAATTTTTTCAATTCAAAAGGCAACAAGTTACCGTGTTTTTTAGGAAAGTGGGTTCCACTAGACCTTCAAATTTAAATTCACTTGGTAATAAAACCTATTCCTATTACTTCTAAAAATAAAAGTACTAGATTTTAGCTTGAGGTGTGTTGTCTCCCGACGCGGTGCAGATAATACGTGTATAATACACTATTCTTTTCTGTGACGAAATAAATGACGAAATAATATTGAAAAATCATATTACAATAGAATTAGAAAATTATTGAGGAAATTTGGTGTTAAAAATAGTACTCACTTTTTCCCGAGGGAAAAAATAATTTACGAAAAGTGACACTTTGTTATCTGTTAGTAGAGATAAAAAGTTAGGATTTTACTCTTTGAAACTGTATCAAAATATCATGGTTTCGAATTAAAATAGTTTAATTAAAGTAAAAATAGCTCATTAATTATAAACATTGTTTCAAAAATTACAATTCCAACTGATCTAAAATAATAGTAATAATTTACAAACAATTTACACATAAATAATAACGTACCTAATACAATGCTATACATAAAACATATCCAAACATTTACACTTATTTATGCAGATAATATTCTTATTTTACGGTGTGGTTTTGTGACATCACTGTAATTATAGCTATTAGAAATATGTTTATTAGCCTCCCACTTTAAGGTTCGATATAGCTTTATTTTAACCAACTGATCGATAATTAACAGTTTATGAGTGTCGCATTCTCTGAACCATGAATTCACACTGCTGTTGAGACATTTTTTTATACGGAGTTTAATTTTTTCCAATAAACCATAATCTGTTTTAAAAGATGAAATTCTTCAGTAAAAGTTTCAATAAAAAAACACAAATTTTGAGAATTCGGGTGATGGTCTGTGTAAGTATTTAATTCCATCAGATTTGCTGTAATCTTTATATAGAATTAATGATTCGTTCACATTGAAAACACTTGAGTCGTTAACTGTTAGCATTTCCTTACACGTATTACAATGTACTTTTTTATATATGTAGTGACTTAAATAACCCGCAACATACGACACTGAACAAGATTCTAAAGAACTATTAATTACGACATTGTCTTCATTGATTTTGTTCTCCAGACAGGTTCTAGACGATCTCTTTGTTTCATTATTTTCTACACTTTCATTTGTCCCAATTTTGTTATCCTCTTCCTCATAGTTAGTGTTAAATTGTTCATCTATACCATATAGTATCTCGTCGTTATCTTTTCACAATTCCCTTGTTCTATTGGTATTTGCAAGCGAATGTGCATGTTATGTTGTAATGCAAGCCTAAATTCGCGGGCAGACGGTTGGGCATTATAACCTCCTCTAGCACGAATCATTGAAAAAGCATTTTCTAGAGGATCTTGATTTATTCGTGACGTTAAAAAGTACAAAGTTCCTTTTCCTTTTAAGTCCTCCCACAGACTTAAAATTGAATTTATAGCCCATTGGAAACCTGCGATACAGTATATATTTTTTCTTTCTACACCGTTCTCATAAAACTTGATGGAATTGAAGTATTGTACAGAACGTTTCAACGTTTCGCATGGCATGTCTTTAAAAACTGAAAGACCACGCTTGTAGGGATTCGGATCATTTACTGAAAAACTATTTAAACAGTCAAAAATGTTGTTAATTGTTTTAAAAAAGATGCAGTATCTAACGCCGTATTACTTGTTAATTGACCCGTCATCACAGCACTGCTAATTGCTGCAGATACAGAATTGCTAAATACCTGAGCGGCGTATTTAACACGCATCTTTTGAAAATTTGATGGGTTAATATGTTTGTCCGTAATTTTTAACATGGATCTTGCTACACTGCTACACTGATCAATATAAAAGTGTTGACAAAATCGGTCCACTGAATTTTTTTATTGTTGACGACTATTTCCAGTTTGCTGTTCATGACATTGTTCCTTAAGCTTTTTAGTAAATGAGGAGGATCATACGCTACATATATTTTGTTATTGTCGATTTGAATTGTTGGATTTTCTTTTGTGGCGCCTAGACAAGATAGAGCACTTCTGTTATTAGATCCTTGGTCGCAAACTAACGCTCGAGGTTTCAATCCAATTTGAAACAACTTATGCATCACTTGCTTTATAAGAGTACATAATATTTCGCTTTTAACTGAACCACTACTGAGAAAATAACAAAATGGAATTTTCCAATTATACAATATTCCTCTCAAATAAAAAACCAATCCATGGTTACTTAAAACGGTTTACGTCCTAATTCCCCTAAATCTTGATATCCTTCGACGTAGTCCCAATATTGGTTATAATTTAAATTTCGTTTTAAAGTAATTTCGTCACACATTACCACACTGCTTTTCTTTGTCTGTCATTCCTTCAACTTTTTTTTAATTTTTGTATAAGAACATTATTTGTCCCCGATCTTAAATTAACAATTTTCAACCACGACTTGATTGTTGAAATTGCTGGCAAAACAAATCCTAAATGGTTCAACATAAATTTGTAAGCGGTAGGCGATTTATAATACAATGATAATGCCAGTTGTTTTTCTGAATCTTGATTGTAATATTTTCATTGTAACAAATAAACAGATAATCATTAAGCTTTCCATAGGTGCTTCTTTAATGCGTTTATCATATCTTAAAATATAAGTACACCTAAAGTTGATATTGAAACAAATGTATTACGAGGAGTCTTCCGGATTATCGTTTATGAGTCACATTCCTTATCGGCTTAGTCAGAAATTCTACAATTGCATACTTTTAGCAACACCTTTAGTAAATGAGTAGGCTTGTTATAATATTGTTTAGATGCAAACAGTTGAGTACGTTAGATTGTAATATAAGAAAATTCAACATTCGTTCCAACATAAAAGGGATAGCGTTTCTATGTTAAAAAATTTTAATTTCAATGACCAAAATTTAGAAATTTACTTGCGTAAGCCTAATAGATTTTAAAACATTTTCAACGGATAAACGATGTTAATGTAATAAATATATGAGTATGGAATTTTCAAAAGTATTTAAAGAAATTGTTTTTTTTGGGAGAACGTTTTTCAACGATTTCTTTACGAAATTAATACTTTTAAATCTGCAGGTTTTTTTTCATAATAATAAACTTTATTCACATGTGTATGTATACAATCTTTGTACATATATGTGTTTGTCATGATGGTATAACCATTGTTATAACCTTACGTAAGAAAGATACAAATAAATATTATTACATTGAACAATTAACAGACAATAGAAAAAAAATATATAACAAAGGACACACATTTAATTAGTACGTCGACAAAAATCAATAAATTCTTGTATATTGTAGAACGCATGTTTTGTGTTTGTTTGTCAACATTGACTCAATGCACCAATATTTCAATCAACGGCATGATGCATTGGCAACAATGTCGTGCCTTAGCATAAACTATCAGCAAAATTACAGTTTTCTATTTCACATTTATCGGCAGTACTGTTCTGTAAATTCTACAATACAATTGACGTATTTTCTTAGCACAAAGCGATACTACCGACCTCTGATGTTTAGAACAAATTTCGGGGTCGCATAATCCCGTAAGGTTGACTATCTTTACCAATATTTCAATCAACGGTTTAGGCAAATATCAACAAAGGTATCAAAGGCAGTGGAATTTTGATAATTTTTGCTAAAAAATCATTAATTATTATTACACAGGGTGCCTGTTGATCAACCTCAAGCATGGGTATTTCGGTTATTATAAGAGATACAAGATCGGTTAAATTAGACAAAAGTTGCACATTTTCATGTTGAATAATAATCTGAAATGAAAATCTAATCATTCAATTTTTGTCTTTGAATTATAGCAAACAAAATGAGAAACCTGATTTGCGTTATTATTTTTTTGAGCGAAAACCGGCAGAGCTAGATGTTTTTAACTGAAACTTTGGCAAGGTAGCTTTTTGCAATAAATCTAAAACTGTTATCATATTTTCCAACCCATTTTGGATGCAACAGTTATAACACTTAAATTTGTTTTTTTATGGACGCCATATTGGATTTTTACATTTTTGAATACAGTTTTTGTTTATGATTTAGAACACGATATGATCAAGTCATACATTTTTAGCAAAATAAAAACAACATCTTTTCTTCTAAACACCATACTGTCTTTCAGCAACATTTCTTGTTCAAATAATAGATTCATTGAATACATTTTCTCACATTACGTATTTTTGTCATTAACTAGGGTTTAAGATGGTAACCGCTGTTCCCTATTAGACCTATATATTTTATCTTCAAATTTTCTATTCAAATTACTATCGTCAAAGACAGTCTGACCATAAGCTGATCCAAGCCACCGAGAAACAAGATTTTGTATTCTCATATTTGCATCACAAACCATTTGTGCATTTAGTGCAAAAATGTTTTTACTACACCTGTATATTTCTGCAGTAACACTACCAACAGAATGTACCCTTATTAAGGTGCAATCGATGACACTAATATCACTCTTGGAAATTAAGCTATTCTATAGAAGTTTTCAGCCCCTCTCTCCATTTCAACTTTACTTGAATACATTTTTTACGTTTCAGAGAAGCTATTGCAAACATGCCGAGGTTTTAGAAATACCTATAAAGTCATGAGTTATTAACAAAAAAAATTTCCAGTAGCGTAAAACCTTAACCTTGCTCAATAGGTTTAATTGCTCCCCAACTATAAAACTAACTAAATAATTTTGAATCAACAATATTTAGGCCCTCTTTTTGGGAAGTTCAATATTTCAAATTATTTCTTCCACAGTCGAAATCTATTATAGAATTCCTTGTCACTGTAAACAGCAAAACAATGTTTCCGTTCTCCATCCACCTTCGCCATTCTCAAATTCACACAATCTTCACCATTAGATGAAATAATTCAAATCTATGGTAATCCATATTTTGAACACAACGTTGTCCACAGTTAATAGATAACATGGCAATTAAAACGCATCTAATCTTGGTACTGACCTGCGGTAGCGAAACGTTGCCTTTTAACAGGACCGGAAAGTTTGATTTCGATTCCTTTCCTTCGAATAGTGAAACTTTTTTGAACCGTAAATCAAAAGTTTCATTACCAATAATAAGAAATTCAATTTTTTGATTTAATCATTAATCATTTTAATCTTTAAAAGTTGAGAATTTAGTGTCACAACTTCTTATGGTTAAACGTCGAGTACCACAAGGTTCTATTCTTCGCCCACTCTTCTATATCAACAGTTACACCATAAACAATTAAGCCCATTTAGAAAATTTTGAGAATTAATTTAGATGTTAGGTTTTGTTTCACGGGAAGTTTAATTTCATAAGTAAATAAAAATAACGTTAAGTTAAACTTGAAATGTTAGTTGTGTTTAAATTTTCTTTACAATAATTTCTTTTGAAGAATTTTGTAAAATTAAAATTTGTGTTTACAAGCACTATTTTATACATTTATTACTTACTACGAGACAGTAGGTAATTTGATATCATTACGTGCACAGGTTTTTAATTTGTATGAAGTATATTTCTTTTTAAATTGTAGATTTCGATACCACTTACACTATACTTTTTGAGTTTTATTAAGACACATACGTAATGTAGTGATACGTGCATGACAAAATTTCAAAACAAGTCACGAGTATCAGAGGTGACAACTAACCCATGTCGTAGTACATAAATTAGAAGTCAGTAACCCACTCCAAAAATAAAGTTAATAAAATTTGGCCTTAACAAAAGAAAGTTGTGATCGTCAAATAAATAAAATGGAAAAGGATCCTACGTTGTGATTATTTTTAATTTATCTACAAGATTTGGATAGATTCGGATTGAATGAGAACTGATTCACTTTGGATAATGTATTATAAACCAATAAATTGAAATAAAACTCACATGCAAACCACAATAACATTTAATATTTAATTCCTGCATAGGCTGCTTACAAAAAGGAAAACCTGAAAAGTACATTGGACATACACAAATAACACACAAATCGCAAAGGCATAACACATAAAATGTCAATAATCAAAATATTAACCAAATCAAATAAAACACTGCAACAAGATATGTTCATCATATTTCAATTCTTATGAGATAAATAATCATCAAATAGCCTCATAACTTCGTTTGTCGCATGTTAGTAAAAACACAGAAAAAAAAAACAAAACAATACATTGCATATACATAATAAATATCATATCAAATAAAATCAAGATCATAAATCAATAACCTCTGCTTTGATATTCTTTGTATCAGCAGGTAAATAATAAGTTCAATGACAATAAATGTCATAGTAAAAGTTTCATGTTAAATTGAGAGAGATAAGCTACTCCACTTGCATCAAACCAGCTAGGACATTAAGTCTACTAACAGCTCTTGCCAGGCGGCTTGAACCTCTCTTTATGGCATTAAGTCGGGGAGAGAGATAAGCTACTCCACTTGCAACAAACCAGCTAGGACATAGTCAACCAACGGTTGTTGCCAGGCGGCTTGAACCGCTCCCTTTCTGACGAACACTCCCCAACGTTTGTTAAATCAAAAATATCAAATAATTCCACGGTGGAGGTGTACAAGCTACTCCACTTGCAACAAACCAGGTAGGACAATTAAGTCAACCAACGGTCGTTACCAGGCGGCTTAAAATACACCCATCCGATTCGAACTAAATCAATATATCAAAAAACAACATCGATAAGAGCCTTCATTCAAAAACGTTCCCCAACTTGTAAAAGTTAAGTACAAACGAATTCATGAGTAAGGTATCGTTCACATCCAGTTAAACTAAATCAATGCAGACACAAAAAAAAATAAGAATTAACGCACGAATACACGAAGCTTTCCGCTTACATTTACTAAGTTAGCTAAATAAGTTCTAATTGAACATTACTTTACAATCACTCATGGTAAAACTGCCTACAAACATAGTAAACTGTCTAGTAACTTCTTAAGTTGAAGTTGACCCAACAATTTCGTATACACGTTAAATTTCCGGATACGCAAGTGTTAGCGGAATGGTGCTAAACATTTGGCAATTCTTAATTTTACGTACGTTAATTCAATTCAAATAGATGTAAACGACCCTTAAAACAAACGATTTAAAACAAATAATAATTTAGTAGCGTTCCACATCTTGTTGCATTGTTAAAAAAATCCCCTTCATATGTTCTAAAAATAGACTGAAAACGCCCAAATTTATGCCTCCGCGACAGTGGTTATTTTACAATCTGAACTAAACATTGTTAACTTATATTTTATCTATTGTTTCCCATAGCAACATATATGAACTTAATATAATTAAACTTTAATAAAAAAACATTTGATAAATTGGTAACGAACGCTTCATGAGAGCGTTTTACAAAAAGAAAATACGCGCGAGACGATTCTCTACGCAATAAATTTTCAGACAAAGAAACTACATTAGCGGTTCCTAATTAGTAAATTTTTCTATAATTGTGGTTTAAACAATCGTAAAAGGTAAAACTAAAACGTGCAAAAGGGCAAATTTAAATCTGGTTCAAAATAAAGCATCCCCAAAATTAATCTAAACATACATTGTACATACCTCTAGTAACACGTTACAAGGTTCACACACAAGTGTCCCTGCATCGCCCTTATTTCATTAATTTCAACAAAAAATTTAAGGCGGAGAATTCTTTCCGATATATTTCGAGAGCAAAAGCGTACAAAAAACTAGCGGTTTAATGTGTCGTCTACCTTTTAGGGTAATTATACATAATTTTTTATTATTATTTAATTTTTAAGTCTGGAACTCTACAGTAATAATAAAATTTGTTTAGCAAGACTAGATTATTTCTAATTTATTTAGATACAGTGCCATGCACGTATATGCTAATGAAAGTTTTCCTAATTATAATTAAGTTTTTAATTCAAACTGCTTTATTACTTTATTTTTCAGAAACGGAGATAAATTCAGGCGTGGGAAGCACGGGTAACTTTCTGGTAATTTATATAAATACTTACTTTGAAACACGGTTCAAATTTATGTCTTTTTTCATACAATTAGAGTGTGAAAATATAAACTCAATTTTATTTTCAAATAAAAAAATGTTTTTCCATGACTGCTACATCATTATGAAAACGTGACTTTTCTTTACTAAAGGATACAATTTCATTCTATCCGCAAAGAAGGTATTTTATAAATATGATTTAGTTTAATCGCAACAGTTTGCACATTAGGAATGTTTATAAGAGATTTAAATAGAGTTTGCAATTACTTTATTTCATTAAGTAATTAAATTTATAGAGTTGTAATATGAGTTTTGTATTCAATTACTGTTACAATACAGAACAAAGAATAAGAATCTGTTGTGTAACTTAATCCAAAAACCTTATTATGAAACGTAAAACATTATTAGAAATAATCACGTTGTAAACTTTTGCATAAAGCGTAAAATTATTGACTCAAAACGTTGTCAAACTTTAATTGTTTACATACATCATAATTATGGGATATATGGTAAGTATTTGTTTAGTAGCGCTTATAAATTAAGATAATCCAGATTTGGTTCAAATATTATTTTATAAGAGAAATTTAAAGATTAAAATTGAAGAAAACTCTAACGGCCGGTTTAATAAATCGTAATTAGTCGGTAATACGCCGTTAACAATTTGTTAGCAATCGGTAGACTTGAAATTTAAATTTTAACCAATCAGAAGGACAGTTACTTAACAACAGATTTAACTTATATGTATGCATCCGACCATAAAAGTTAGAGGAATTTATAAGTAAAAATTATTTAATAAAAGTTTTTTATGCACTTCAGAGGTTAAAGTCGTACCTTCAGTCCCTTATTTTAAAGATTGTAGTATCATTTAAAATCTCAAAGAAATTAAAATAGTTTTCAAATCCTAAAAGTATTTAGACAAATTAATGTGCTGTTTCTGTAACGACATAGATCTGCATAATGTTAAACGTCAGAGAAGTATTCATTTTGACTTTTTAAAATATCTGTTTCTTATTAAGTTATGTTCTTCCATGATTCAATTTCACATTTAAAAAAGTATGTAAAAAGTACGTCTTTTTAAGATAATAATCAAAGTCTCAATAATAATCAATATTTGGGCGCCAGTTATTTTAATGACGTTTGACAAATGCTGCAAGTTGTGTGCTAATCAAAAAACAACATGTGGCCATACTGCCATGTTTGGAAACTTTTAGAATTTCACCCCGAAGGACTTTAAACCATCCTGTAATCGTGAGTTGTGCATTATCGTGTCAACATCTGTACTCATCTGGATGATTGCTTCGCCGTAGATCTAAAAATTTGGTCGCGGTGTATGTCGCAGGGACATTTGACCGGGTGCCCTCGTTATCAACGTTAACCTAGATCATTATTCTAAGAAGGCCATCCGTTACTTCTTATCAGCAGTATTATTAATCCAATTGACATATGCTGTATCTCAAATGCAATCGTTACATTGAAGCCGCCACCGATATACTCAGCTAAGTTTATTTAATTAATATTGATTACCTTATTAAGTGACTCTCTGTCGCCAGCATTTGTAAACTCGATGATCTTTGCAGAAATCTAAAGATTTGTTTTTATTGTTTGCACTAAACGTTTTTGCGTACGCATGACACGTGTGTTCAATTATTATTAATAACTTTATACATTCTTCTGTTTAGACGCTTGGTGTTTATTTTAATGCAATGGACTGTGGTTGGGTTACTTCTTTATTTATTGTGATCATTTATAAATTGTTGTGTTTATTATTTTAAAAATTGTTGGTACATTACCTCGCTTTGGCGAATCTTGTCGGATTAAATTCTCTAGTTTTCACAAGTTTGTTTGGTTTACCACTTCAGAATAATTGGTAGGTAGAGCCTGGTACCGCTTTAGTTCAACTACATCCGTTGTTTCATCCCTGCGACCCAGTCTATGGTATAAGAGCTACGGGTAGGTTTTGGAGCTGCGTTATCGATATTATTTTTTTTATTAAATTTTTCCAAATTTTTTCGTTTTTTCCATTTATTCATCCCAATTGTTACCAAAAAATGTATTCATTATTGTTTTGTTTTTTGTCAAAGTTATTAGTTTATGGGCAAGCAGGTGTTATTAGCTTTCATAAATGATTACCATTAGTAGAACCTATAATTACCAAACCTTATTTAAAATTTTCTAACTTCTGGTAAGGCCTTAAAGAAGAAACTGCGTTCAATGGTCATTTTTACTGACATATATCTATTGCACAATTTGTAGCAACTGATTTTTTTTATTGTTGCCACAGTTATACAACTTTAGTTGCTTCTACAAGCTAAAGTTTTTGCAGTAAAGAGTTTTGAGAAACTGAAAACAATTTTATCGTTTCTTGGATATATTAAATATTTAACGAAAGGTTATATCCAATGAAGGTAAGTTACAAATTCCACTGTAAGTAGTTTTCAAAGGGATTAATGTCAAAAAAAATGTAACGTCATGTGGGCACAGCCAATGAAAGAAGTACTTCAAATTTGCAAATTACTCTTCTTGTTCATCCTATTTCTTCAAGCAAACTTGTACAATGTACCTATGCATCAACATCTCTATTGGTGTTGAAGAAGAAGTTCAGAAGAATTATAGTGGTTATGTTCATGAACTTTATGCCATATGTGCGGTCATAAAATATTTTCGTCATATGTTAGAATATGTTAAAAAGTCGCCTTTAGACAAACACTGTAGAAACACAGCTATTAATTATCAACACTTCTACTAAAATTCCTAGCCAGTTCATCACCGAACTTTTCCGTCGCTAAGCCTTTGATTCACTACGTACCTTAACGCATCTTAGTGTTAAGGTTACCGTTAAGTTAGTATCTCAACGTTTTGTATGGCCAAATATGCATAAAGACTGTAATCCATGGGTATATTCTTGCATTGCCTGTCAACAAGCAGAAATCACACTTACCAGCTGTAAGTAAGTTTTGTCCTCCTTCAAGTAGAATTGAACATATTTATATTAATTTGATTGGTTCATCAAACAAAAATTTTTGTTACTGTTCGACTTGTGACGTTAGCCTGAAGCATTTCCAATAAAACAAACTCTTCTGACTGATTGGATAACTCAATTTCGCACACCCCTTTGGATAACCCTATACCAAGGGAAGTAGTTTGAATCGCATTTATATAAACATCTCTGTCAATTGACTGATTGTTTACAATGGTAAACTACAGCCTATTACCCCGATGCAAATGACATGGTGAAAGGTTTTTATAGGCAAATCAAAAACGCAATTAATTTAGTTGATATTTGGTGAAACAAATTTGACTGCCATATACATTTCTTACAAGGAGTGATTCCTAACCATTTAGACTTTGACTCCATATTAATAATCTGCGTCCAAGGTCGAGGCACTATTTATATTTAAAGACTTAGTCGCACTCTCGTTTTTCTTCGGCGAAATGCAGTTAAGAAACCCTTGCAGACCCCTTATGGCGGCCATACTGGGCAGAGATGACAAAACTTTTTCCCTTCGTATTGGTATTGAAATTAAACGAGTGTCTACAGATACAATTAAGTTTGCTTATCTTCCCAGTGAAGAAAAGAACCTACCTTTAACGCACATCACACGATCTGAAAGGAAGTCTGATTTCAAATTTAGTGTTGCCACTCGAAGAGGGTTTCGTGTACATTGGTTGTAACCTCTCGCAAAAACCAATACTGCTTAACGAGGGTACTAAGGGTGCCACGAATCGGCTAGTCAAAAAGTCGGAGGTGTAGTACCGTGGGTCGGATTTGATACTGAACCAATGTACAACAAAGATTTCCAAAAACAAACAAAAAAGGGCGCCAGGTCCAGTCTAGCGAGAGAAACATACACTGGGGACCACAGTGTAGCTTGCGGATCGATATTTAATTAAAAGACGTTCAGGGAAAATTTCACATAATCAACTTTAATCCAAAATTAATTCATAAATTAATTATAAATTTAGTTTTTTTAAACAAACAAAAAATTATTTGGAAAATAAAACAATTAATGATTTGACTTAAAATATTAAGTAATGTTCTTGCCAGACAATTAAAACGATTGACAAGAACCAATAAAATTATAAATACATATGGGACTTTCAGTTAATATTATCAATGCGATAACGGAAAAAGACTCACCCAATAAAACAGAAGGTACTCCAGGGGCGGAAGCGTAACATTTGCAAATGTACGTCCTCTGGTAACCGTTTTTTTTTTAATACTAAAATAAAAGCTAGAAAAAACAATTATGCAAAATATAATAATAACCGTTACCCCGTCAGCCAAACAACAAAAACCTAAACTAATTTAACGCAAGAAACAAAATTACATTTATGAATTACCTTTTGGAAAAAATTCTCTAAAAATAAAGTACGAAATTTAAACATTAAATCCCTGAAGGTCGTTTACAATTTCCATATCTTCACAAAACAGAATGCGATGCCGATAATTTCCACCTTATAAAACGATGCTTGGTAACGTACACCCAGGTGTCTCCTATTGTTTCTTTGATTATTTTAAACGACGATATGAGAGGGAATCGTAATTAATCCCAATCAGTTCCATCAAACGCCAAAAGAAAGGAAACAAAAACAAAGAAAGGTCAGGTACAAAACCTGCAAAATCGCTTATGTATTCATTGCTATTTCGACAACTGCAAATAAAGGCTAATTTAGGACTCAAGTAGCAGAATAAAAAAATACTTACATCCCCTTCTTTTCATTTTTTTTTCACTAATACGTATTTTATTTTAAAGTCTGCATAAAGCACTCGCAACCGGCGAATGAGGTCTTCCTCGGCGGTCGAGAAAATCAAAAGTACGCAAATGCAATTTTGAAGGTCGCTAGTTCAAAAATATTATCATTAAAAGTATTATTTATAAGGCATTATCTGCTGTGAAGGTTGCCTGTATTTAAGGCATTCTAAATACCGGAAATTATATTTAATTTGTATTCCACAAGTATGGACAAAATTACAAAAAGAAAAGAAACATAAAGCTGCGCTTTCAGTTTGTTACATGGTTTCTGACAAGACAATGAAAAACAAAAGTTTATTTATAAAATATCTGATAATTCCGCTATGAGTAATATTTCTTTGTTTTTAAATAAACGATATTAATCGATTTCTAAGATTTTTGTAAAGATACCCCGTTTTGTGACTGATAACTCAATTTTGAGTACAATATATTATTATTATGACTAGGATAAGTGTCATGGAAAGAACCTCCTGCACTGCGACTAGATTAGATATTTTGTGCCCCCCTCTAGTTGAACTTAGGAAAGATCTATGTAAAAATGAGCTCTAAGTGTTTGTATCTCTTTAGGAACAGGACAGAGCACCTCATGACCATGTGATCCATGCGTTGTACCTCTTCACCACAGTACCTGAATGTATCATCATCCACCAGTTCCATTTTTATCAAGTGATATTTGCAATTTATGTGTCTTGTTAGTATACCACAGAGTAGTTTTAACTCTCTTTTGGATAAGTTTAACACTTCCTTTCCTTTTCTTTAATTAGGGCTAAGAAACTTTTTTAAATCTTTGAGACTTGGCAAATTATTCCAGATTCTGTTGTCTTGTTTGTTGACTTAGTTGGCAATGAACCACTGGTAATTCTATGATGATGATCCTATAAAAGGTTTTGCTGTCCCTAGCTTTGCTTGCTAATTTGCTTTTTCATTGCTTCCTATTTCCTCATGCACTGACACCCAGACAAATTCAATTTTGTTTTTGTCCGTCAATTGATTTAGAGCATGATGGCACTCGTGCAACATGTGTGATCTCAAGCTGTTACTTTATAGTGCTTTTGATGCCGCTTGACTGTCCGACATGATGCATATATGCTGTTTGCATCGATTTTTAGTAAGGATATGTTCTGCAACCATGTGGATGGCGTGTCTTTTACTTGAAAAATGGTGGCGTCAGCACTGAGAAACTCGGTTCTTTTAAATATTGGTCACGCCACTCCTGCTCCCACCCCATTTTCCATTTTGGATCCGTTTGTGAACTATTTTGGAAACATCCCTGCACGCAGTCTGTGTCTCTAGTCCAGTCTTCCTCAATGGGAAACCGAACATTGTATTTAAGATCAAAAATCATTTTAAGGTTTGTCTGGTCGCTTACTGCAGCCATACTCAAAAGATACTCTAAGAATTCCTAGATGACCTTTGAGTTTGAGGTTGCCTTCTTTAGTACAATGCTACACCGCAACAACAGTTTCTTTTTAATAAAATATTTGGCAATTCAGTTATAAATAATATTACTTTAGGTTTCAATAAACGATATTAGTTTAACTTATGTAAACGATTCATTACCACAGAATTCAAATATAAAACGAGTATGACATCCAGGCAATAGTCTTTCGGACTTAATATAATGACTAATAGATAATCTAACAATAAAGCATAATGAAATGAGATTGATAAAAACTTGGTCAAAAAGTTACAGTACGATCCAATGTAGTTACGTTCATGTGCGGAGACGTTTCAATCCGTCGTAAAGTAATGGTTAAGCCATATGTCTAAAATGTGAAAATTTATGAATACAAATGGCAACAATTACTTGAATTAAGTATTTATTCAAGTGAAATTTTGTAAATTCACTAATTAAAATGATTAGCTATGTAGCATTTTTTAGTTAATGTGTTTCTATACATTGTTACGGTTTTATTTTAGGAATATGGGACGTGTGTCGAGAGCAATATAAAACGTGTGTTGCAAGTAATATGTTACGACGAAAGTTGTATTGGGCGTGCATTTTGCTAATTTTCTATTGGTTGAAAATAAAATTGGAGTAAGATTCCTAGACAAACAGCGTACGAGTGGTTTAGCGTGCATCTTAAAATTGAAATTTACACAAATCATTTATGAGTGTTACAAGATTTTCAATAAAAATTATTGGTTAAATTTATATCCGGTTAAATTCACCGTGAGTACACATTGCTTTTCTTTTTCTGTTTGTGTTAATTTTAATAGGCACGTGAAATTATTTTAGCACGTTTTTTGACCATATGATTTCGCTGTGTGTTATACCTGGATAACTCCTGCGAGTGTTGAAGTGGCTGATTAAGACCTATTTTGTCAATTAAAGATCACACTACTGTTTCGCATTAGATAAGTTGCAGGCAACCGGTGACTACCACGTCTAACAGGGGTTGGTTATGTTTCATAACTTCATCGAGGGAGCTTAGGCTTTCCATTTCTCTTAGCACACTGCCCCTAAGCGAAATCCTAGGGTTACCTAACGTCACGAACTGTCAATATCGTCGCTAGTAAGAAACTGTTATTCTCGGAACTGCATCCATCAGATTACATTATTATTTAAGCAAAATGTGTGTCTGACGACATCTCGTGTAAAAGCATTGACACGTATGATTAGTATAAACTAAGAAAATGCCAACAGTTAAATGTAACGACATGTGTGCGTTTACGTGCATATCGCTATCTAAGCAACAGCTTATCGACTCGTGCGTTTCAAGCATTAAAGCTGTTGCTTAGATAGCGATATGCACGTAAACGCACACATGTCGTTACATTTAACTGTTGGCATTTTCTTAGATTATTATTTAAGTAACTTATTCATTATTAATGCGTATGAAGCTCATCTACATATGACACGAAACAGCTTGATCTTTAGTTCCTAAGTAAATCTTTATTTGGTGGTACTCTTCATAACTAAACGTTTTTAACCAGCTCAATACAGGCTTGGGCGCTTTACTTAGAGCGGTTGACGCAAAATCAAAATGCTTTTTGGGTTTGCGGGAGGTACTTACACTTTTAATCTTAGTTTAAGTCAGAATCGTTGCATGTTTGACCAGATAAATCGCCGTATGTAAGTGATATGTGCACGCAGAGTCTTCCTATTAGCCAATCCTCAATCGTTAACATTAATTTTGGTGTTACTAAAGCTTACCTGTGAATCCGGCACATTAATTGCGAACCTTACTTATTATTGAGCGAGGCTACTGCTAAGGTACGTGAATATATGCAACAGTTTCTCTATTTTTGTCACATTCACCTATTACTATAAGATTTGTTTGTTGTTTTATTGAATTGTCTGTTTTTCTCTTAGGACTAATTGTTGTGTTTAATCTAGCGTATTAGGCTTTAAGTAAAACCTGTTGATCTCCTGTTAGTCAGTTTTATTTCTTTTTTTTACCCAGCAACGCCTTGTTAGACAGCAGTTTAATTTCTTAGATCTTTTAAGGACCCCCACTCTACGACGAAGGCGGACGCTGCTCCTCTAACTATTATAAATACTTTATTCTCCACGAACCTAGTGCGCTACATTGATCCGTTTTTTCTTTGGTTGTTTCTTTTCTTTAGGTTGTTCTTCTACAGCCGTCGTTAGTTGTAAACCACAACCGTTACAACATCTCGACCATAAGCAACAATAACAACCATGGTTTTGTTAGGGATTCATCTACGTACGTGTATGTAGGTACCGCTCGTAATTCTGCAATTGTCACTAGCTACTTTATTATTCGGTTGGCAAAAATTTGAAATGCTGCACTAAAAATTCGGTTAATTTTTTTGCAATGTTGGAAAAATGACAGCCGGCTACTTCTACAGTCAATAAATAATATTGGTTCATATGAGCAATCTTTGTTTATATAGGGCCCCTTAAAGATGGCACCATTTTTGTTACCTATTGAAATATCATTAAATGTGTTTGTGGTATTCTTGTATAGTTTCAAGAGGGAGAAAAATCTACCCCTAACGTTTGTTTTTCCTTTTTTCTATATACAGGGTGTCTCAGATAAGGGTGGCAATATTTCAAGGGTACATAGAGAAACTCCAGATTAGAGATTTGAGATAATAAATCTATGTCCGGAAATGCGTTGCTTCCGATATACAGGGCCTTGAAAAAATTCAAAATTAATATGGTAGTCAAGTGTTTTTGAAGTTCAGGTGAAGACAACGATACTCAAACCTCTTGCCAGTTGCGGTATTAATTTTGTTTTCGTTGTCGCCATGACAATATTCATTGTTCACTACGTTTTTATTGTCACCTGAAGTTTTTCGATAATGAGCTCTTTGAAAGACATCCAAATGGATTTTATTTTTTTTCGCGGAAACGACGCGTCGGAGAAGAAAAACAAGAGAGCGTTTCTTTCCAAATTGATTGGGAATGTGAAAATGATTCCAATATTTGGAAAAACCAGTGGCGTGCTACATTTTCTCTTAAAACTAAGTGAGAAAACCGAAAGTCCGGTCCTGGAAATTTTAGAAGAGTCGGATTGGCACATAAATATGACCAATACTTTGCTTGACATACTCTGGAAATTTTAAGAAAATCGATCAACGCGTTTTCAAAATACAGACAAAACATATTAATTTTTGATTTTTTTCAAGGCCCTGTATATCGGAAGCAACGCATTTCCGGACATAGATTTATTATCTCAAATCTCTAATCTGGAGTTTCTCTATGTACCCTTGAAATATTGCCACCCTTATCTGAGACACCCTGTATATTTCATTATTTAAAAATTCAATTCAGATATCTGGATTGTTTCTAAATAAATATGTGCATTATGCTTTTTTTGTAAAATCACATATTTGAAGAAAAAATGTTTTATTAAGTATGAAACTATTGTAGATTACAAATTTTGTCAAATTTATGTAGTAGGCGGTTGTCATGTTGGAAACGTTATATATCTAAAAATTAATTATAAATAATTAAATAAAAATTAAATCAAATTTTGAAAATCATCACTTTAAGCCATTTTACATGATTCTTTCTTAAGTAACCCTACATGAAACAATAATGCAATTTTCCACGACATCAACAGGAGTCCTATACACTAGGTTTTTAAATGGCCCCAAATACAAAAATCCATATGATTTAGGTACGGAAATTGGACTGACCAAAACTGAGGTCTTTCACGTCCTATCCAGCGATTTGAATACTTCAATTCAAACATCGGTATGCTTCAATACTAAAATGAGGTGGAGCCGCATCATGCATAAACCACATTATCATTTGAATATGTAATAATATTATAGAGTAGTTCAGAAAGCTTCTTTCTAAGAAACTGATTGTATGTGTCCCTATTTAATCTATGTAAGAAAAAATTAATTGATTTCCAATACATCCAAGCAATACATTTAAAGAAAATTGTTGTTGGTTGTAAGCTTCAACAAATTTAAGTTTGACTAAAATTTCAGCCTACCCGAGTCATACGATGAATTTTCTTTCTCAGAAATGGTTGAGCCTACGAAAAAAATACAAGCGACCTTATTTGTTTAGAAGAATGAAGTTATCTGAAGTGAATTTTTCAATAAAACAATACGTGGCGCATTTTAACGTTAAACCAGATACGTGTATTATACCTTTAGAAGTACGCAAGGATCAAACTTGGGCTCTTTACTTTTTTGTAGGACATCATTAACATTGCTCTAAAAATTTCTTTCCAAAACTTATTGTTTAAAAATGTATGTATCTTGTTATTGTTATTAAAAATTTACAATGTGTTTTTAATAAGTGTTGATATTTTTAAACATTTTATTAATTTATTTATTTATATGGTACATTTTAAATATTATATTGTGATGTTAGTGTTATGTATGGTGCCCCAGAAGATCAGTATAAACCTACATAGTGTGGTGACTATTGATATGGTTCTGTAAGTTGCTAATTTAACTTATTAAATTAAATTTAACGGAATTGATCATTTTAGACAAAAAAGAATGATAATTTAAGTAATATTTTGAATGACATTGTTTAACCAATATATATCATGAAGATCAACCAATACTATTTGTTTAATAAATTAATGTTAAGTACTTAGTAGTAGATTCATGACCTGAATAAAACATTTGTTTTTTTAAATCTCAAAAATAAGCTTAAAAATGTAAATCTTAGTAACTTTTAATGATTTCTTCAGTGTAAATGTGGCTTTTGACTTTACTTCTCGTACTAAGTATTAATTGCTGACATATTTGTAAGTGCAATGCATGATTGATTAATATTTTGAAAAATAGTATTTAAACTGTTCAATATAAACTATTTAGATTCTGCGTATTGTATTTATTATTTTCTGTCGTGGACATTATTTTTGTTCTAAATAAATATAGTCTGAAGAATTATCGTCCCACTAAAATCGTATAGAGAAAAAAAAAAGCTTTAGTACCTAATTCCCTGTAGTATATCATTTCATGTGTTCTGTTGGAAAAAAAATTAATGTCAGTTTCTGTTATTACACGCGAGGGAAAATTTAAAAGTCAGGTCGTTTATCTAATTTAATTGCTGTTTGTTACCCTTTAAAACGTAATTCGTTAGATGTCAATTTTATAGGTAATAATTTTAATTATCCAATTTCTTTTTGTTTAATGCGGTATAAAAATTTATATTTAATATGTATAACTAAATATACCTTCATGACCATTTCCTAAAGGAATTGCTTCTCCGGCCTCCCTTCTCCAAGCTATAGTAGGTTCAGGTGATCCTGTAGCAGCACATCGAAAGCTCACATTAGAACCTTCACGTACCACCATATCCGTACTTGTAGGATAATCCAGAATGTCTGGTGGCACTGAAACGTAAAATTTGTTGTTGCAAATTTAAAAATGCATGGACATGTCATAAATTATGTAGTTGAGATTAAAGATATAGATTATCTAGTACTGAAATGTTGCGTTTTCTCTGAATACGTCGTTGGATAAAATAATTATATTATTTAATGGTTTCACCGGGTATTATTTATTAGAGTGTATGAAACATTACTGAAATTTATTGTATGATGAATTGCTCACGTTTCGTAATTTGATATTGTGTCGTAAATATGAAAATAGTAAGTTATGCTTCATTATATTTATCGAACTATTAATATATCACTTTTAGTTCCATATTAAGATTCAATACTAATTAAATGTTGTAAAATTAAGCTGATATACCTAATTGTTTTATCGATAGCACCTAAACGTTAAGGTAATTAATAAAAAAATATGAACTTTGGTTATCTAAAAAGAGAAATTTAATTTTTCTTACAAGTTGTTACAAATTGAAGTTTTGATATGTAATCAAGTTTGTCAATTAATCATTCTTAATTTGTAACACAACTTAGTAATTGCTATAGTCACGTAACGCACATCAATAATATGCGGTTTTTATGTATTTGAAAACTTGTTCTGAATACTGCTTACATATTACAACAAAAATTTTTTTTTCCAAATTTTGGGAATCTGAAAACATATTTAATAAAATTAATATATTGGTAAATTTTTATAAACGAATTATAATTTCCAGTCAACCCAATTGGTAAATATATTTTTATTTGAAAATCTTAACTATAGTTTCGACTTGTTAATATTAGCAAGTCATTATCAGAAGCAAATTATTACAGAATGACAAAGAACATTTCAGGTAAGTGTTTAATTTTGCCAAAATTAATATGTAAGAAATAATTCATCAAAATTTGATTGATCATTTAATAAATAGTTTCTATCTGAGATTTGATATAAATAGTTTCCAGTGTATCTAAAATTGTTTATTAAATTTATTTTTTAATAAATGGCTGTATTAAAAAACTACTGGAAAAAAGAGTGCCCATTAAATATAACATGTTCAGCAAAAGATGATTTAATTGAATTATAATTAAGAAATTATTCTTAGGATTATTAATGTAATGTAAATGTCATTCTAACTTATATATATCACAATTTTCTAAATAATTTTTGTTATTAATTAATTTAGGTATTAGAGAAAATTTGTGATAAATGATTACACGATTTAAATATGATTTTACCATTTATAAGATTACTTAAATTTTTACATAATTAATTTAATTCTGGGATAAATGGAATCCAAAAAGACTTGAAATCAGTTTTATTCTTAATTAGAGTAAGTGAAGTTAAAATTTGAAGTTATGTTTTTATAAATATTTATTGGATACATTGTTAATGGTTTGTAAAGGTAAAAGATTAATTTCAGAAATTTTAAAGATAATACATTTTTTTATATTAAAATTATTTAGATATAAAGAAGTATTAAATATACAATTAAATAAAAAATAAAAATTAGCAAATTTGTGTGAGAAATGGTAAAAAGAATCAAATCAAATCATATGTAAATTTGTTTCCTAAAAATGTCAAATCCTAATTTATTATTTTTATTAACGGAAATCATAATGTCTAAAAATGCAATTTTATTATTATTAGAAATTGCATATTGTTTAAAAAAGACAAGAATAATTTTATTTGAGTTTCTGTACCATTCAAAATACAAAAAATATCATTTATATAGGGTGTTCAAACTTAACTCGGCACTATTGCTAACTTCGTTATTATTAGAGCTACAGGGTCGGTTGAATAAGCAAACTAGCAGCATTTGTTTAATAAAACTCGAACATCGCGTTCGCAAGTTATGTCAAATTGTTCCATTTTTTAAAATGGGACACCGTGTATACAATATTTTCAATTGTTAGGAAATTGAATACTGTACGAAAAGTGTCCCATTATTTTATCTTAATGTCAAAAACGTTTTATTTTTTACTTTTCTTTATCTAACACCAAGTTTGAGAAATTTAATAATTTTCATACAAAATGTCCTCTTCTTTAAAATCTAACATCCTTGCACAAAAAGCATCACTTAAGCTTCTTATAATATAATATACTATCACCGTGTTAATATTTGTACACACAATCTGAGCAGATAAGACTCCAAACTTACTAGTAATCATAACAAATACACACTCAATAGTTTTACGCGTTCTACTTAGTCGATAATTAAATATTCTCTTTTTATGGTTAGGTGTTTGTTTAGGATATGGCATTATGCTATATGATGCAAGTGGAAATGCTTCTCACTCCTGAGAGTCCCAAAAGGACAAAACAGCTGTCGGATGATTCTAAGTGTTCGTTTGCTATTGTACAACCTCTTGCGTACTTTACTGCAGGCGATTCGAAATTTTTATACTTGGCAACTGTTATGTTGGCTATAATTATTGAAGAATCGACTATGTAACTGCTTTACATACCTGTCGGCAAAGTTGCTTACATTTACGTACGTGAACGCTTTCACGAGTCGACACTAGATGTCGAAAAACTTATCGTTTAAATATTGTGATTCCTCCAGTAAGGCATATAGTCGACAGCACGCGTTTGTACAATGGTGAACTTACACTCGAGTTCTTTCACTCCTGAGAGTCCCAAAAGGACGAAACAGCTGTCAGGTGATTTTCAGTGTTTGTTTGCTATTGTACAACCTCTTGCGTTCTTTACTGCAGGCGATTCAAAATTTTTATACTTGACAAGTGTTATGTTGGCTATAATTATTGAAGAATGGACTATGTAACTGCTTTACATACCTGTCGCCCAAGTAGCTTACATTTACGTACGTGAACGCTTGCACGAGTCGACACTAAATGTCGAAAAACTTATCGTTTAAATATTGTGATCCTTCCAGTAGGGCATATAGTCGACAGCACGCGTTTGTTCAATATTGAACTTACACTCGAGTTCTCTCACTCCTGAGAGTCCCAAAAGGACAAAACAGCTGTCGGGTGATTCTCAGTGTTTGTTCGCTATTGTACAACCTCTTGCGTACTTTACTGCAGGCGATTCGAAATTTTTATACTTTTCAACTGTTATGTTGGCTATAATTATTGAAGAATCGACTATGTAACTGCTTTACATAACTGTCGGCAAAGTTGCTTATATATATTACAGATTCTCTACGGACTGTGCCGCTTCCCTGTCCCCAGTTTTCATATTCTTCTGTTAAAAAGCCGAATCTTCTTCTAAATCTCTTGCTTTCATAGCTTCATTTATACCATCTCTCAGCTTCTTCGGGCCTTCCTCTTCTTCTTTTTCTGTGGGTACCCATCCCATTATCTTTTTTGGCCATCTTACATCCTTCATTCTTTTTGTGTGACCAAACCAAATCAACTGCTTCTTCTCAATTTCTTCGTATATATTACTTGTCATTTTCATTTTCTCTCAAATCGTCTAATTTCTAACATGCTCTAGTTTTGATTTTCTACAGCTTTGTCTTCAGTAGTTTATTTCGGTCGTAATAATTTTCTTTTGTTTTTTTTGTCATATCCCAAGCTTCAGTTCCGTAACTGACTATGCTGTGGACTAGACTTTTGTAGATCATTTTCGTTGTTTCTTTAATGATGTTTTTATCCCACGGAATGGAATTTAATGAACTAATTGTCTGTCTTTCTTTCGTTATTCTTTTTTTTATTTCGTCATTACTATTACCCTGTTTGTTTAACGTAATTTCTTGATATTTACATATGGTTACTCCCTTTATCTTTGAACCTTCTAGTATTAAGTTTTCCTGATGATTGTCCTCTACTACAATGTATTCCGATTTTTCTATATTGATTGTGAGTCCAGCAGCTTTGTATTCTTCTTGTAACTTTCTCATCATGTAGTTCAAGTCATCTATGTCTTTGGTTATAACCGTCAGCAAAATATAAGCTAAATAGCTTATCACCACCAATTTGCAGCCCCATTGATCGTACTTTAGTTGTTCGTTTAACTAAGGTTTTGTCTAAATAAATTTTAAACAATGTGGGTGACAGACTACACCCTTGTCTATGTCCTTTTGTTGTATCGAACAGATCAGAAAATGGTTTACCGTTCTTAACTCTTCCCGTGTTTTCTTGGTACAAGTGTTTGATTGCGTTAATTAATAAGGGGGGTAATTCTGCCTCCTTCAGGGTCTTCCAAAACTTTAAAATTTTTACACTATTGTAGGCTTTCTCTAAATCAATTAATGCAATGTGCAGTTTTCTATTTCGTTAGACTCGCTTTTCACATGATATTTTAATTGTAAAATATTGTCAATTGTGGATCCTCCCGTTCTAAAACCTGCCTGTTTTTCTGGTTGTTTGTCTTTGATCTCTCTCTCTCTCTACACAATTTTTAAGTATTTTTGAGTATATCCTTCCGATGGTACTAATTACAGCTATTTCCCGATACTTTTTGGGTCGTCTTTACATCCTTTCTTATATATTGGGCTAATATATGATATTCTCCATTCTTGTGGTACGCTCTCCTGTGAATACATTGTTCAAATAGTTTCCTCAGACTCACAAAGAGTTCTTCGGGTTTATATTTTATCAATTCTGGATAAATACTCCCTATTCCAGAAGACTTTTTAACTTTTATTGATTTTATTATTTGTTTTACTTCAGGTGTACATAGAGTAATGCTAGTATTTTCTATTTCTTTATCCAAATTTGTGTTTTCTCAAAATGGACTTTGTGTTTCTGTTAGTAAATTTTTCAAATGTGTTTCCGATTACTGATCTGTTATACTCTTGATGTAATTTTCTTTTTTCAATGATGTTTTCAAATTTCTAATAGTCCTCCATGCCTCTTAACTCTTTGTGCCACCGATATATTGTTCCACATATTCACACTTCTTTACCCAACTCTCATTTTTGTTTCTTAAAATCTCTCTTTTAACTTTCTTGTTAGGTACTTTATATTGTTTATGTAACTCTATGTCAATTATATTTGGTAATAATTTTAGGTAAATTTTTTTCTTTGTTCTCCAATGTCATGATCCCACCAATATGGTTTCGTGATCGTAAACTCTTTCTCTAATGCTTCTTCAGATGATTCCTTTATATAGTTTTTAATAAATTCGTATTGTTCTTCTGTATTTCTTTCTTGTATTGGAAGAATTGTAAGTTTCTTCTTTAGTCTTTGTTGATATATATATCTTGTACTTTGGTGATCAAAACTTTGAAAATTATATCTAACAATATGTGGGTTAAACATGAACTGTTTTTGGGTTTTCTTAGTATTTCGGCTCCAACCATACGGGATATATATTTTCAATTCTAGTAAACGATGATCTGAACCACAATCTACCCTTCTTTTAACTCTAACATCTTGTATTTTAATGTGAGATCTCTGTCTTGTAATAACATAATCTATTAATGCTTTTTAAATTCCTTGTATACTGATACCATGTGTATAGTGTATATCCTTGTGTACAAAATGGGTGTCTTGTATTCTCAAATCGTATTGTTCACACATATTTATTAATCTTTCCCCTATTATTATTGATTACGTTTTCACCATGAGGACCTACTACTTCATTATTTTTTTGTTTCTTAACTCTAGTATTCATATCACCTATTAGTATGATTTCTCGTGTATCTGTCATCTTTTCTATTTGACTTTCTATTGTTTTTTCAAATTTGTCTTTGATAGCCGCCGGAGCATTGTCGTTTGGCGCATATATACCTAAGATTACTATATTGGTCCCTCTAAGTTTCATAGTTAATTTTATAATCCTCTTATTAATAGATTCCCAAGACCTTATTTGTATCTTCCATCTCTCTTTGATCATAATTGATACCCCTGCTTTAGCTCTTTCGCTCATTTGTACTCCTGAGTATAAATGTATATAACCTTGCAACTTTTCACATCCACTTCCTTTCATTTTTGTTTCGGGTAATACTATTATATCTATATTTCTTTTAGAGATTTTCATTAGTACTTCTTTGGTTTATTTCTAATTCTTTGGATATTCCATTCTGCTATATTCCATGCCCATTTTTGTTTGCTATTTTCGTCGTAAGTTTAATTCGTCCGAGATCCGAGGCTTTTTACTGGGTGTTTTAGCAGATTAAGATGTTTTACAGATGATAGGGAGCTGGTCTATTGACCTAACCCTTCTCTTTTATCCGGGCTTGGGACCGGCTGCGAACGCAATAAGCTACTCAGTCCACTCATTGCAACTCACAGGCAGAACTTACCAAAGTGATGGTTAAAAACCAACAACTGAGTTTTCCACGAAATTACCCATCACATACTTCCTACAAAATAGACCACAAACGGTCAACATTATCAAACGTTCAATATAGGGATAATGTTTTGTTTATATTCAATAACTATGTTTAAAAGGTTGCAAAGTTTTCTTTCTTTTGTAATTTTTCTTTAAATCAGGATAAATCCAAAAATACTTACAGTTTTTCCTTATCCTAAAATACATGGAACCCACCACAAAATCTTTATCGGACGACAACATCGTCAACTGTTTCATGAGACTAGGTTCATGCTTTCGTTGCTTAAATGGAATTGGAGATACGCAAACCAAAACAATTTCTCTCGTCAATTGGTAAAACTTAGTAACTGGCATTTTTACAAAAATTGGGTTGATAATATATTTGGATTCCGCTAAGTTTTTTCTTTCATTTGGTCTATGATTCACAACACTATTTCAAAAAATAAACCCAGTAGACCATATGGAATTTTCTAGTAAGTAGGTACAAATTTTGCCGCTTTCAAATGGAAAAAATAGTATACGCATTTTTTAAAGGCATAAACTAATATATTTAAAATAAATGAAATAATCATGCCATTTTTACATTAAAAAAGCTTAGTATTGTATCTTACTATGTTTCAACATTTTTATTAACGGTTTGAGATCTTTCAAATAAACGTAGCAACTACCATTACTAGGTTTTTCTTTTTTATGCGCGTTAATTGTTAGACTTCCGACATGTCACAGACGAATCTTCTATGTTTTTTTAATTCAATTCCAACATCATTTAGGTGGTGAATTTAGTTGTTACGTCTCTTACTATGTTCTTTCATCGAAATATTCATGCAGATCAGTTTTTGTAACGCTAATGTCGGGTGGACGTTTGTAGTTATTGAGAAAACAAAGTTTTAAGTGAGGAATAATTGCAATTAAGTACCATGTTATCGAGAGGAGAACTTTTAGTTTCCCTGGCACTTAGTGACAGCAGGTAATAATACAATATTAACAAACGAATTAATGAATTAAAAGACAAAATAAAACTCCATAACCTCAAAAACAGCCTTGATACTTAATATTACTTAGATGATCGGGGGATCACATTTTATTTTTTTTAACAAGTGTGTATTTTCAGAATTTGTTTGTTCAGTGGCGTTTCATTATTTTACTGTAAGGCATAATATTGGGGCATATAACATCTAATTTTTCAGTTTCTTTCTTATTGAATTAGTTGTAAGTATATAAAATTCGATTTACAGATTTGCAAAATCCAGAGATGCAGATAAAGTAAATGATAGATATGATACAACTGTCAATCAAAACTTTTTGTTACTAAGAAAGGAATTGAAGAAACGAAACTTTAAAAATGTTATTGGCCATCAACAAATTTTAACACAATTGGAGCCAATAAATCCTATAGGTAATTTTATGAAATTAATATAGATGAATTAGTATATCAATAATTGATTCTGAATAGGACAATGTAAGTAAGAATATGAAGAATTTCTGGAGTAAAAAAGCCCACCAGAAAAAGATGATTCAGATATTCAACTTGACTTTGATTCTATGGTAGACCGAGGAATGAAAAAACAACAATATCGGCAATAACAACACAAGCTGATGTAGACGGTAAGCAATACTTAGTAAACAAAGACTTTATATTCTTGTCTGTCTAACGTGTGGTGTTTAAGTACAAACGTTTGCAGTTTACGTTAAAACCTACATTCATAGCAAAAATTGACAATTCAAACTGCACATGAAGGACAACATTCATTAGAAATAATAACACTATTCTGGACTTCCATTGTCTATATTTTAGTTTAATTGAATAAACACAACGTTTCAATTGCTATTGAATCTGCAATCGTCTTCAGGTGAATACTAACAAACTTAAAGACTACTGTAACTTATATACTAATACAAAGTTAGTGAAGCGATCAAGTGTACAAAGTTAATGAAGGGGACGTTACCATAAACTAAGATTAGTCAGGCGTCTAATTAAGGGTTTTCACACATTGTTAATCTCTACGCTGGGTTGACTAAAGACATTCTTGTTGTTTTCGATAAACGCTGCTTCTTTAAATTTTCTCTTGTACCAGTGCTCTTCTCGGTGTATAATTCTTGCCTCCGACCATTTCATTTTGTGATGTTTTCCCAGGAGTGTTGGGCAATGCCGGATTTCAAAGTCTCTCCTCTCTGCGTATGGGTTTTATGTTCCTTCAACCTGATATCTAACGGTCTTTTAGTTTCCCTTACGTATGACTGGCCGCATTCACATGGGACTTTGTAGATGCAATTCTTGGAGTCACGGCTGTTGTCTGGTCTAGTTTTGGAGATCATGCTACCAATAGTTCTTGATGATCTGAATACCGTGTTAATGTCATAATTTCTTCCTATCCGTTTTATTTTCTCAGATAATCCTTTGACATATGGAATGCTGAGTATTGTTTTGGGTTTCTCTTCGGTCATGGCTGGTTGGTTCTTAGAAAGCTGTAGAGCAGTTTCTACCACTCGTTTCGGATAACCATTTTGTTTAAGGTCTCTTCTGATGTTCTTGATTTCTTCTTGTAGTCTTACTTCTGTATTACATAGTCTGTGAGCTCTGTCGACTAAAGATTTAATAGTCCCTTTCTTTGTTGTTCCACTGTGATTGGAGCCGTAATTCAGATATTGGCTGGTATGAGTTGGCTTTCTGTAAACTGATGTCACAATATCCTCATTGTTTCTTTTTGCGAGGACGTCCAAGAATGGTAGTGAGTATTCCCTTTCTTTCTCCATGGTGAATTTGATGGACAATTTAAAATTAAAAAAAAAAATAATGATTTTTAAAAACAGATATACCGATGACGAATTTTGTGTTAGTGGTTTTTTAAGTCCAAAATTCAATGTAGAAATGCCTAGATCAAGGCAAAGGGATTGAATACCATAAAAAAGAAAAATCTTGCTACAAAAACGCCTTCTGCAAAGGTACTCTTTTGGGAAAACATTCCAGTATCAAATAAATTAGCTGATCTGCTTTTCAGTTCATAACGTAAGATCAGATACTTATAAAAATTGTACTTTTTATAAATAAAATGACTTTAAACTATTTAATCCCTTTAATTGTTAAGCTGTTGCTATATTTTTTCTTTCAGCATTTAGACATACATCCAAAGATTATCGGAAGCATATGACGTTACTATGTTTTTCCGCACAAAATTTCATATGTTTTTTGTTCAAGATAGTTATTGCATAATTATTTAAAAAAGATACGAATTAAGAAAACAGGAAAAAAATATAAAATTGATTTCAAAATAGCTCTACTGCTATCAACAGTTCTAAAAATTTAGTATGCCAAACCTTACGCCAGTATCGGAAGTTTATTTTGGATCTCCTGTAAAACTGCTTAAAATTCAGTTACCAGGTCTTACCAATTGACAAGAGATTTGTACTAATCAGCATTTTGTGAGAGCGGTAGACAAACAACAATGAAACTTATGAGAGTCAAGTGCACCTTTTTTCTTATAAAAAATTACTTGCACTTATTGACATTATTATTTTATTCGACCATGCTTTCGAAGCTATTGCTTTATTATCAAGAGGTTGCTTGTATTAATATGGCAATTTTTAAACAAGAGTAATAAAGTGTAAATAAATATTAAAAAATTACATAATTGGGATTAATTAAAAAGAACATTCTATGAAAATAGTTATTTTACAGTAATATGTCATCAGCATCAATTCTCTGATGATGATAGTACCTACCGAAACATGTGTTCGGAATGTACTTACGATTTGAAAAGCAAAGTTGTATCAAATTACTTTTTTTAAATAATTATTTGCTCTATATCCACACCCACAAATAAGTGAGACGTCTGAGTATTTCTTATTGGTGGTAGCAATACCTCCTACAGTGTAGGTTTTTTTTATCGTATATTCTACTAAGATAATTGATTTGTCATAGTAAATGAAATTCCATCATTTGTATGAGTTTTTTTTTCTGTACTTACCGACGACATCTAAATATCCTACTTGGCTTTTCATAGGATCTGTGTTGATTTGGCACATATACCATCCGCGATCAGATTCCCGGACGTCTCTTATATGAAGATACCACGTCCTATGTTCACTGTGCGTTACGCCAATTCTATGGTTTTTTGTGATAACATGACTGTGTATCGTTAAGATAGTCTGTGTGTCAACTCGCAACCAAGCAACCTGCAACAAACAAAACTATATCAGTAAATAAAACGAACTACTCTTGAAATTTAATGTAACGAGCACTTTGTATACAACAAAAATTAAAAATCATCACATTGTACATTAAGAACAGTAAAGGAAGATATAATTTTCATAATCCCTTTTTACCGCTTTAATTAAAAATTAATATTACTCTAAGATAATTCACGCAGCTAGAGTTTTTAAAAAGGATGTCTAACTTTCCACCGTTTTAATATTATTTATGATTAAACTTTTTTTGTATAAAGCGTAATTTATTAGTCGTTTTTGTAATATTCTATTTTAGTTGCGTGTTTAAAGTTGCTATGCTTAAATTCTTGTTTCCTACAAAGGATATGTAACTTTTATAAAAAGAACACAAAGACTACCAATAAAATTGTTTTCTTATATAATTAAGTTTCATTGTCTCCTGAAAATTAATTAAATTACTTTATAAATTATTGCTATATAAACATCAAATAATTTTAAATCGTTTTTTGCAAAATTATGTTTTATTTTTTAATTAAATTAAAATCAAATGTGTCGGAACATTGCACAAAATTTTAATTATTTTTCTATTGTAACTATTATTATTTAACGGAAATTTTTGTTGCAGTTGATTAACTTATTCATATCGTTAGATTACACAAATAAATTTGCATAAATGCAAAAGTCAGCACGTTATGAAGCAAATTCAACAATCTATATGTACACAGGATTAAAGCTCTTCGTTTACACTTCTCTTAAAAATGTAATTTTCCAAACTCTTATTCGTGGTCAAAGACTTTAGTTGGAAACATATGGGAAACTATTTTATTATTAATTTTACAAAAAAGTTATTTTTTATAAAAAATTCTGCATGATCTAGAATCTAAAATACAATCATAAAATATTAAATTTTTTTATTCGTATACGCGGTTTGTCAAAAATATAAATTTCACTCACGAGTAAGGTACCTTTATTTGTGAAAATATCGAAAACTATAATTATAAAAAGTTGTTCGGAATACAAAAACTATGTTTTAATATGCATATACATCCCTCTAGTTAAAAAAAATTTTCTCAATTAAGTGACACCAAACATTTACCATTTTATTTATTACCAACACGATAACTTGTCCGTTCCGTTCAGAAAGTAATAAACAAATTCCCACAAAACAAAATTTATTTATAAAAATCCTCGTAAAAATCTAATTAATACACTATTAAAATGAAAATAGGTTCAAGTACATAATCAGATCCATCTAGCTTAACTTATTTTTTACTCTTACAAAAGTTATTAACTGATGACTAATATTAAATGATACATTTTTATTGTAAATTTTATTAAATATTTTCAATAATTAATAATATACAGTAATCTGTTATTTTTATTAAACACTTGATAACATTTCAATTAATTAAAATATGTCTTGTAACATTTTAGAGATCCATTTAAATGAATAATGCCATAATAAATCATTTTTTTGAAATAATTTTCACAACATTATTGGCTTGTTTAATTCACTACTGCTTCTACATTCCCGCCTTCTCTGTCACTACAGGTAATTGTTCTATCACAAAAGTTTTTCAATAACCATTCCTTTTAGGTAACCCCACAAGAAAAAATCTAGTGACGTCAAATCTGGAGAAAGAGGTGGCCAAAAAATCTCTGAAAACCGATGTATAACTCTTCCGTTAAAACGATTTTTAAGGTATTGCTTTACATCTAACACACTGTGGCATGGGGCACCATCCTGTTGGAACCATATTTGTTGACGTTAAAGGAGGGGAACGTTATCAAAAAAATCGTCTAATTCATTCTCTAAAAAGAGAAATTAACTGTCCGCATTCAAAGATTCATGAAAAAAATAATGTCCAATTATTTTATTTCTATAAATTCCATACCAGACATTTTTTTTGAATACATACTGGTCCCGAGTTTTGATGGTAAAATTTGGATTCGTATCACTCCACCAACGGAAATTTTGGGTAGAAACTGTAACTACAGTTAAATTTGCATTGTTATTGTAGACAAAAAAAGAAAACATAATTTTTTTCATGTAATTGGATGTAATTGCTTATTTGAAGGTAGTACTTAGTTCTGATCAACTTTTTTCAATAACAAATTTTGATATTGTCAAATATGAAGGTACTTTACTCTTGAGTAAAATTTATATTTTTTGACAAACCGCGTATATGATTAAAAAATTTAATATTTGATAATTGTGTTTTAGATTCTAAATCATGCAGAACGTTTTATAAAGAATAATTTTTTTTCGTAAAATTAATAATAAAAAAGTTGCCTATATGTTGCCAACTTAAGTAGACACACTGTATAATATCAAATACTGTTATACGCAGATGATACAATAATTTCGCACTGAAATTAATTCTGTAAATTATTCGTTATTCCTACAATGTAATATAACTACAATGATGTACCAAATATTGCCTTATTGTGAATATTGAGAAAAGTAAAGTTGTCACCTTCTATAAAAAGTTAAGCTTAAGCACAATCTAAGTTTTTGGAGTTGTTTTAGCTAACATTTTTGAATGTATACAATTTCAAATCATATAACTTATTTGGTTTTATTTACGAAAATTGGAATTGAAACTTCTATTACAGAATGTTATTACTGATAAAACTTCTTCGAAAACCATTATCAAATGCTGCACAAAGTTCAAATTTGTGTGCTTTAAGTTGGATGTGCCTTATTACAGTCAAAATTGTAACTATCCATTTATATAACTTAAAAATTACGTAATTGCGTGCTTGCTTGTGGTGTGTGTTCACCCATTGCATCTTTTGTTGCTTCACAAATTAATTCAAGGTCAACTTTTTTTAATACTGGGGTCCTTAAAAATCGTATATGATAAAAATTTGTAATTTTTTAAATTAAAATTGGTGATGTTTGTGATAATATTAATTTTACTACTAATAGTTGGGTGCAACGTTCACTGCCGCGATGTGGTATCAGCTTTTCTGACAGTTGGTACAAGCAGTTTAAAAGTCGATCCTTTTATCATTTGTTACAGGTTTGTTGTTTAGGTATTAAAAAAATATATTTAATACTGGGAAATCCGCTGTGAAATCTACCCTTAGCTCTATGTCGTAGAGTAGGTCGCAGAAATGAAACTAAGAACGTAGTTAAAGGCTTCTAAAGCTGCAGCTGGCGCCACTTACTAGGATCTTAGTAATTATCCTTATGCATTAGAACTTAAAAAAAGTAAAACAAACAAAGTTGTAGGAGAATGACAAGATAATTTATTCTGGCGAGATTTGCCAAAGTAAAGCCAAACACCGACAACTTTAAAATAACAATAATAATTAGTTATCACTATTAATACATTAGTCATAATCTGATAATATAAAATTTAAATTTGGAATAGATGTCAAAAGTTTATTTAAGAGTTAAATAAAAAGCACGCAGCGACACACGACATACTAATAAGATATTGTACTTTGGAAATATATTGCCTTAATACGGCGGGCTAACTTTGTGCATTATGCAAATATGAAAGTTTTAATTTAGTACAAAAAAATACATGCAAAAATGACGCGTTTTGAAGTTATCAGCAATTTTACCGTACAAATTAATAAAGGGAAATATTTAAAACTAAACTTATCTGACGTATATCGGTGACAGCTTCACAATCACGAGTACATATCATTACCACATAAGACTGGACTAATACTGTGAGATATCAACAACCTCCCTAAAGCAATGACCCAGCTTATCGGTGACGAAAAAGACGCCAGGTCAAAGTTGTTTAAAGTTGTTAAACATAAACATTTTAATAAATTGTACAAAGACGTTTGTATAATTTAAATTAATTTAGATATCGTAACCAAGTTTGCCTATTTCTGTATTCCGCAATTAGCGTAGTTCATAATGTCTATAGTGTGCAATCCAAGAGTTTTACAGTGTGGCTTACAATTATACAACAATGATTGCTGCACTTAGCGTTAAGTGATGGAATGCTTAATGTACAATAAAAAAATGTTAAATACGCAGGTAAAAATATCTATAAACATTTATTACACCAGTTTGATCATTTGACACCTATTACAAAAGCTGATATTGTTGAAATAGTGCTTATGGGGTAGGTGTCTATAGTAAAATACACCCGTACTAAACGTACTTTTACAAAGATCCGTATGTCGTACAACCCAATCTAACTTTCACCAACGTTCACGTTGACAATCACAAAGCGTACATAATTCGGTAAATATTTTAAATCTTCTAGGGAGAAATTCAGTAGTAGAAAATTCTTTCAAATCTTCCAGGAAAAATTTGTAAACAAATCTAAAATGGCGATATAACCAACCTGTTCATTATTGATAATACTCAACTTACGGCGTTTACCAAACCTTACTAAATTAAGTCTCCAAAATATGTTGTAGAGACTCAGAATGGTATACCTACAATTAATTACAATATTTTAGCCATTTTATTAAAAGAACTATTGTAATTACATAAAAGAGTTTGTCGAACACACGTCCGCATACGCCAATTTTTATAAGGAAGATGAAGACTGTAGTTAAGTACGTGTATGAATCTTAACAAGAACGTTTTAAGAATATTCGCAAGTAGGTTTGGTTGCCTGTCGTCAGAGGCTAATAGCACCCTAACCAACAAAAAATCCTAAAATAGTTCAAAAAGAACTACCTTAATAAAAATTACCGTCACACATTAAACGTCAACTAACGTCGGTTTAATAAACGACCCTAATTATCTGCGTAATTGAAAGAGATTGTGCAATTCTAAAATTCTCGACAGCTGTTTCGTCTTTTTGGAACTCTTAAGGAGCATGAGAACTCAAGAGTAAGTTTGCAATAATTGTAAGTAATCGCGCAAACGGAACGCATAGGCTTGTAGGAGGTTTTTTGCTGAACATAAATCTAAGTTTTTGGGATTATGATCACTCGGAACTCTATCTAATTGCAAACAAGTTAAATTCCTATAACCGGCTATAACTCGCGATGCTGTACTTGTACAAGCAATCCAAAGTAATTTTGCAAATTATTTGATATTTTTGGAATTATATCGAAGGTGGATTTTTCAGAAACAAATAGATTTGCTTGAAAGCTTTAAGATTGAACTGGAAAAATTATTTATTATTGAAATTGATAAGGTTTGACAAAATCTATGTTGAAGTTTTTGCTCGCATCTGTAAACTTTTTTTCCCTTTGTATCAAGGTTCAATAATAGTATAATTATGTAACATGAATTAACTCCCGAATGATTAACGCACTTTAGTTCTGTATTGTTTAGATTGGGTTATTTTCAGGAAAATACGAAAAATCTATACATTTATAGATATCTAAGATACTAACTTCTAACATGGATTTTTATAACTAGGGAAAGATTTTGCACTACTAAATAAATTATCTAATTCTGCTTAATGATGCAGTCCATTTTTTTTTATTAATAAACTACAGGAATGACAAAAAAGTGTTTGTTAGGTTTAATGGATTTTAGTGTAATTGTTTTAAATTATATTATAATTAGCCTTCATTTTGATTCTGTAATTAAAAGAAAAGGATTCTTTTAATACTAAAATATGTAGGTTGGTATTTATTGAGACAGTGTTGTTCAATATGTTCTTATTCATTCTTTAAATAACTCACAGTTTCCCACTTGTTTTTTTTAATTTTATTTGTGTCCTATTAAGTAATTAATATCTATCTGATATATGTAATTTGAGTGTTATTGTAACTAAATTGCAATAAATACCTCAACACAGGATGTTTTACTTTTAATCACAGTGCAAATTTTAATATTGATTACATAATGTCAAGTAAAATACTCTTGTCAAATTAATTCTGTTAATAAAATACAATTCAATTAACATTATTTATTATTCACAAAAGGTGTATGTTAAATAACAGTGATAAAATTACATTGATGTAATAAACAATTACATTTTTTAAGATATTTATTACAATTTCAATCAAACATACTGATCAAAGTGCATACTTGACTTACTATTTATCTATTTACAATATTCAAAACAATTAGTCCACTTTGTTTATGTGGAAATTATGTTACATAACAAACAAACTTTATTATTTTCAATATTTTTATTAAATGGTTTTTAGGTTATACCGGAAACAGTGTCCATCTTTCTTATTTTAAATTGAAACTAGTATCTTTTATTTTGTTTTAAAATTCTGTAGTAAATTTTAGTTCGAATGTTTGTACCACATGCTATACCTAAAATTAACCGTTTTAATAATATTTTTATATTTTTTAAATTTTATCTCAATACCTACCCAGTTCTCAAAAAATAACGATATTTAAATTATTAATAAAGTTACTGAGTTGAATTGTAACCAGTAGACAACCAAAACTTTGCAAATTAATTCTTGATGATAACTTAATCGATAATTCTTGCAGGGTGTTTTAAGCAAACTCGTTTGGCAATGGCATATACTATACTTAAATGTAACCGTTTTCAAAATATTAGTATTTGTCTAATTATTGTTTTACTGCAATAAATTAAACCAAGTAAACTAGTTGCTATATTGTTGTTTTGTTACATATTTCAAAACAAATAAATAGAATTACAGAACGTATGTGTGTTTGTTGGTAAATTAATTATTTCAAAATAAAGAATTAATTAGCACAAGAGGTTATGGACCCAAAGAGTTAAAAAACGTTTGTTTTTGAGCAAAAGTAAAAAGTAAAGTTAATAAAATGGCACAATGTAATAAAACGTATTGTGTCGAAGCTTTAAACGGTAATAATTATTAAAATTCGTGATTATAAATGACAATGACCCGCGGGAGAATTGTGTAATAGTAACGATTCAAAATGAACTAGACGTTACTACAATCTAGAATTGAGTCGGAAAAGGTAGAAGCAAAGACAAAAAGGTAACAAGGCAATGTACAGTGTATTGTAAGTAGTAAATTGGAGAGTTTAAGAGAAAAGAAAAAATGTTTTTTTCTAATCCACTTGCTTTTTTGCCATTAATTCGGTAAAAATTTAGTAAGTTGGTTCCTTTAACACGCACGCATTTACTTTCCTGATATTACATAGATACTTTTACATAGTCAGTACACAGTAAGTTTTACATAAATGTTATAGGTTTTGTCGAAACAGTTCTTTAACTGATTCTCTAAAGTTCGATACAAAGAGGATGTGATGCAACCATCTATACTTTACATAATTTTTTTACTAAAATCAAATCAGGAGCTAACTAAATATTTTCAGATCAAATTTCTGGCTAATAAATAGATATTCTTTCTTAAACCGTAGTGAAGTTGTTCAAAGAACTTACATAATCTGTTTATAAAATAGAGATTACAAAAATTGCTTGAATAAAACGCAATGTGTCTTTCTCTGCAATAGTAATTATTGTACATTTACGTAGCAGTCATCCTACCTTAATAACAATAAATTATAGATAACGTAGTATGGATAGTTTGTATTTTGGACACTTATAAAATGTTTTGTTGCTCAATGTCTTAATTTCCATAAATCCATCAACAGATAGATCCATATCCTGAGTTAATGCTTGATGGGAAAAGGGTATTTTGCCATACTTGTTCAATACAGTAAGAAATATTATTACGCTTAGAAATTTTAATTTAGGATTGAAAATTTCTTATTTAGCAAATTTATGATTGTCAGAAATAAAAAATAGTCTTAAAGGTGAAAAAGAAAGGAACAAAACGTATATTAAAGACAATTGTTTTAGTGGGGATTCTTTGATGAGGAGAGACGAAATTAAACCACTACACTGGTTTCAATACGCCGACATTTCGCCCGACTTATGAGAGAGCCTTTTTAAGGATTCTGTTTATTTATGCGACAAAAATACAAAGACAAGTACATATACATGAACATGTATGATAGCATTTCATCATTTTATATTATTACGTACAAAAACATATCCCTAAGTTAAGCAAATGTACCAATCTAGTTATATTAAAGCATTATAACAGCTATAAAAATGGCTATTTAGTCATTTTAATTATAGTATAAATCATAATGTTTATTTTACATGTTTGGATTAGTGGCAAAATTAAAAATTAATAGCATTTTAGAATTAATTATTATAAATAGTAGCTAGAGTTGGAATTAATCTATATTACGTAGGTTTTGTAATTTATTAGTGTATAGATGATGGGTTTAATTTTGCTTATAATATTATTCTAAATGCTGCTTAGTTATTGTTTATTGAAGTTTACATTTAAGCGATGAATCTTAATAGAAATCATTTCAGATACCAGTCTTTTTTTGTAATTTTGTTCAACATCGAGAATCGTCGGTTTTTTAAAATTGATCTGCCCTGTCATTACATAGTGTGTCGACAGTCCTGTGTTTTTAGTTATTAGTTTGTCGGGATAGTTATTATTTTCAACGAACTTCGTTCGTTTATGAAATCGATTTGTCGTCCGTGCGTCCGTGTGTGCGTCCGTCCGAGGCCTTTCTAATGGTCGGACATCATTGTGTGATACATCAATCGATTCAGCTTGGTGTCCAAAGCTTAAGTTTTGATGTGCATTAAATCGGGCAACGGGGACGCCGAGCCCCCGCGATATTCCGTCGAAAAATTAAAATTTCAAATACGTCCAAAATCAATGTGTGGCATATATTTAGACTCCTCTGGCATAGCTGAGTTGAAATATCCTATCCCCCATAAAATCGGGCCAGATACCCGATGCCCTCGGGAAATTAAGTTTATTTCAAAAATCCAAATATGTCCAAAATCAATGTGTGGCACATATTTGGATAATAGAAAGTTAGCAATGACGGTCTATTGGCGCTAATTATAACTTTGCCATTCTTTCCATATTTGGATAATACGAAGTTTGTTGCGACAATGCCTTGCATTTTCAACTTGTTTTAGTATATTTTTGAGAATGTTTTTATTTTTCTCATGGAATGTCTCCTCACTTAGTTTCTGTATTTTATTTTTCATGGCAACTATTGTGTTTATTTTTTTTTATGTAAAGGGTGTTTGGTTCTCCCCGATGCCATAGGGTTTATGTACCAGTCTGTCAGAATTGAATTAAGGTCCATGTTAACAGTAGCTCTAAAGAAAGAATTTTATTGTTAGTTTCTAGTTTTAGAGTGAATTTAAGGTGGGAATTATAATTATTAAACAATTTCAGAATAATGTTAACTATATTGTCAGGAACACATGTAATAATGTCGTCTACATATATAAAAATAAAGCAAGTTCAGATTTAAAAGTCTTCAATTGTGTCATTACACAATTAGTATAATCCTACAAAAACGTTTTTCTATGTTTATACCTAATTATTAATTAATTAATCATGTTTAAATTATTTTTATATCTGTTATAATGGTTCAATATAACTAGATTAATACCCTTGTTTAACTTAGGGATAGTTTTTTTGTACGTAATGACATACAATGATGAAATGTTATTTTACTTGTTTATGTATATGTATTTATTTTCGAATTTTTGTTGCATTAGTAAACAGAATCTTTAACTTTAATTTTTGGAGGATAAATAAATTTTATTCAAAATGTATATTCTCATTTTCTGATAAAATGATATTTGACACGCGAAAAATGCATGCAAAGATGACTGAAATTGACCGAGAGCAAGAAGGCGATAGAGTGGTGGGAGTACCCGGCCGTTAGCAGCGCATTTATAATCACAGTCCCCCAAACGACGGTAAATTGCTTTGCTAAGACGAACCAATCCACAATTACACACGGTTTCGTTTTATACTGATCTTCTGGGTCACCATACATAACGTTTACATCACAATATAATAATGAAAATGTACCATACAAATAAATAAATAAATTGACTTTTCTCTTAGCATGGTAAGTTTCTTTAAATCATATTTACAAGGTAGATCTCAATATGTGCAGTTAAGGGGGTGCAAAATAAAAGTGGTTTACTATTACTTTAGAAGTCCCACAGGAAAGCAACATGTCTGTTATTACAACATGATCTAAATTTACAATTTCAGTGAAGTATGTAACGGTTTGTATGCAATTTAGCAAATTCAATTTATATTTTCAGTTGCGTTAGGTTAAGGAAACTTTCCATCTACAGTTTGATAGATCCACTGTATAAATTTTGGCTCTTTATAAGTTTTGCGTTTCATTTGAAGTTAGGTTCAGACGGAATTTAAGGCTCATTGTTTGACGATCCTGTCACTTTCTTTTCTCTTTATTTCGTTTCGCGCTGATTTTAATGGGATTTAACTTAAATAAAACCATGCTGTGTTTGTCTCAATTAAATTTCAGGAATCAGGAATTTGAGAGATTTCGACGTAAAGAAAACACAAAAATGATGGTTAACTGTAACGACAGTCGTTACAGTTAACTGTTAGCATTTCTTAGTTTTATACTATTCATACGTGTCCACATTACACGAGATGCCGTTAGACACACATTTTACTTATGTTCATTACTCCACAGGAGTTTAAAACACCAACCGCCACGCCGTCTTGTACAGTTGTATACCGCACTAAAGTATACACCTCTGATAAGCTCATAATAAGAGCGAAATGCTGCATCAGGTGTTCTTTTGTTGCGTGTGTGCTACTGTACAAAAATACATGGTTTTATCGACACACGTGTGTTTTAAGCATTTAAAGTTATCGCTTTGATAACGATATGCACTTTAACACTACACTCGTTACAGTTAACTGTCGGCATTTCTTAGTTTTATACTATTCATACGTGTCCATGTTACACAAGATGTCGTTAGACACACATTGTACTTATACACAAAAATAATGTAAGCACGTGTCACAACAACCACGCAACTTTCTAATATTTATTTCTGCGTGTTCTATAACAGGTAAAAATAAACTGATTCTAATTCATTTGTACTAAAACAATTTTAACGCCTCCATTTATTGTCTTCTCGATAATGTGTCGGTTTTGTGTCACATTTCTTTCTGCCGCATGAATCTATCATTCTTGGTGTACCTTTAAGAGGATGCTGTGTAACCAACTAGTCGACCTTTGGCTTTTACGCTGTGTTAAGAGATTTCAACGTACTAAGATCAGTAAACCACTTAATTTCTCGTGCCACCAAAAAAAGGTAAAAACCTTACTAAACAGGCCAGAAATCTCATCTTTTGTAAGCGGCCAACTCGTCTTAACAAAAAAAAAGCGTAACGAATATTTGTGACTTAATCACCAATCAGGGCACATTTTGGGATATACACTAGATCCATTTTATATTGCGGTGTCGATTATGGGCGAATTAAATAAATACAACTGCAATGGCTTATTGGCGTTTAGTGTTATTATATTATAATGTAGGTTAAGATTTAAACAAATTACAGGACCGAACTCACTTGCATATTTTAGTGAAGATGAACGCTGCTAAATAATTTCTTAAACCATTCTTTTGTTTTGTTAAACAAATAAAACAAGGTGTACACGATTATTATTGTTTCTTTCTCTGTTTAGAGATATATTTGTTAGTGTTGGCTTTGATGCTAATTGATTGTTCCGAATTAGAATTTTGCGTAAGCTTAAGAAACTTGGCGACCCTTATAATAAACTTGAAATCATCAAGGACGATTTTTAATGCTTAATACCCATGCCCACACTCCAATAACGGCTAAGTTTATTTTTTGTTATCTAACCATATTAAAAATTGACATTTTGATTAATAATTTTTAGGTTAAATAAGTGTAATTTAATTTTTGTTTGTGTAAAGATTGATATTGACTTTGGTATTTACTGATAAAAACGTTAAATCAAGACAAAAATGATATTAACTTAACCTAAACGTATCTCAAAAATACTTACAAATCATCGAACATTTTGAACTCTGCTTTAAAAAAAAATATTAAAACCTTGCTGAAAACACGCCAAAATGTTAAAATAAAGACAAATATAAAATAGAAATAAAACAAATTAAACAAAGCCGTTCATCGATCATACTTTGTGAAATCAGAAAAATGACCGGTAACGGGTGCGGTCGTGAAGTACTGGGAAAATATTTATAAAAATGCAGCGGAATTTAATTTATTGTATTTCAACAAAAATTTAGCCGACGCAATATTATTATTATTATTGGTTTCTATGCAGTAATATAAAGACAAAAAGCCGTTACCTTTAAAACGACAATATTTGATAGCTAGGTATGGCATTTTATAGGCTCGATTCTACCATTAATGTGGTATACAGGGTGTCCCACCGGGAACGCCATCGAAAGATTATAGGAAAACTGTGCATGGGAAAAATTTGAAAATATGATAGTATACTAACATCGACGGTGGCAGTTCCGTTAAAATATTTTCAAGATGGTGGTATTTTCGGTTATACCGGAAGTAGATGTCAACTTGCTTATTTTAAATAGAACACCCTATATATTATTCTAATTTTGGATTTTGCACAAAATTCTAGACACATTTGTGTATAATCTTCTATACCTTAGTCTAACTGTTTTGAACTTATTTTAAATTTAAGTCAAAAATGACGTTTTCAGGCCTAAACAGAATTATAAAATTTTCCTATACTAATGTCTTTATTATTTAATTGGAATAGGTTTCCTTGTAGCAGGGAACTTATTTTAGTGGGCTATGTCAATATTTTGATAATAAAATAATACAGGGTGTCTCACCGGGAACGCCATCGATAGATTATAGAAAAACTGTACATGGGAAAAATTTGAAAATTTGATAGTATACTAACATCGACGGGGGCAGTTCCGTTAAAATATTTTCAAGATGGTGACACTTCCGGTGTCAAGTTGCTTATTTTAAATGGAACACCCTATATATTATTCTATTTTTGGATTTTGCACAAAATTCTAGACACATTTTGTGTATAATGTCCTATACCTAAGTCTAACTGTTTTGGACTTATTTTAAATTTTATGTCAAAATGACGTTTTCAGGCCTAAACAAAATTATAAAATTTTTTTATACTAATGCCTTTATTATTTAATTAGAATAGGTTTTCTTGTAGCAGGGGACCTATTTTAGTGGGCTATGTCGATATTTTGATAATAAATTAATACAGGGCGATCAAAAAAAGGATTAAAATTAAATTCAAGAACACGTCAAAAGTTTTTTTTTTAAATGCAAGCACCTGTTTTTATAATTTTATCTTATTTAGCATCAAAAATAAGGACTTTGTACAAGGTTGTCTATTCAAAAATTCATGGTTTTCGAAATATTGGCAATTTAACTTTTTTATGTTGCACAAATGCTATTGTATTTCTTTTAGTATGAATGGTTATTCCTAGTTGCCATGATGGCGTTAGAATCATCTATTAAGGATATGTCAAACTGCTAAAAATGTTCAATAATCATGCAGGGACGCTTAAATTATACAAACGAAGATTACTTAAATTTATTTATTATTTATGGACAATGTAATAAAGTTATATCAAGAACATGTGTTACATTTGCAGCAACATACCCGCAAAGACAGAAATCATCACCAAAAACCCTTAAACAAATAATAGAAAACTTCAAAATCTTTGGACCCGTTAATTCAAATGTACAGACAAATAACCTAATTATTTGATTTACAAGAAAGAACAATTAATTAGAGACCAAAGTTTAAAAAATTTTTTATTAAATGTTCAAATTGACGTCCTTGAACTTCTAGACATTTTTCGCATCTGAGTAGCAAATTTTCATGGGTCGCCTTCCTAATTGCTTCACGTGTTAAATTTTGAAACTCAGTCTAACTCGCTGCATGCAGTCTTCTTTGGTGGTTAACGGGGTGTTATAAACTCGATATTTAATTGTACCCCAAATAAAAAAATCGAGCACTGAGATATCTGGGGACCGTGGTGGCCAAAGAAAGGGTCCATTGTTTGCCATCCATTGATCATAAAGGCGCCTTGTAAAAAATGTTGATTAATTGGCTACTATGTGGAGGTGCGCCGTCATGTTGATAGAATAGATGTCTACGATCAGCCAAAGGTAAATTATCTAAATAATTGTTTTGAAAATTGTGCAGGATATTCAGATAGCCTTCACCTATTTAATAAGTTAATAAATCAAATATTTAAATAATTTAAAAAAGGTTAACTTACCTTTTAAATTTTTTGATAAAAATGTAATGCCACGATGCCATCGTTTCTTACTGCAGCATAAACATTAAATTGCCAAGATTCTTGAAAATTGCGCTCTCTAATAACGTGGACATTTGATTCACTCCAATAATGGGAATTTCGCCGATTAAAAATGCAGGTTAAAATAATTACGCTGAAATCCAATCTCCTTAAAAAATCAGTCTCTTTCAGAGATAGAAAATGCATGCGGATGAAATTTATGTTTGCGTAATATTCTTTGAACTGACGATTTACTTAATCCAGATTCCAATGAAGCTTGTCTTACAGACATTGTTGGATGTGCAGCAAAATATCCCAAAACAGCGATTTCAACATTTTCATCATTAACGACAGGTTTATTTCTCTATACATTTGGTTAAACGGATCCAAAGTTTTTGAAGTTTTCTATTATTCGTTTAAGAGCTTTTGGTGATGGTTTCTGTTTTTGCGGGCATCTTGCTGCAAATGTAACACATGTTCTTGATATAACTTTATCACATTGTCTATAAATTATAAATAAATTTAACTAATCTTCGTTTGTATAATTTAAGCGTCCCGGCATGATTATTAAAAATTCTTAACAGTTTGACATATCCTTGACAGATGATTGTTTTCTAACGCCATCATGGCCAATTAAAAATAAACATTCATACTAAAAGAAATACAATAGCATTTGTGCAACTAAAAAAAGTTAAATTGGCAATATTTCGAAAACCATGAATTTTTGAATAGATAACCTTGTACAAAGTCTACCTTATTTTGATGCTAAATAAGATAAAATTATAAAAACAGGGTGCTTGCATTTAAAAAAATTACTTTTGACGTGTGTCACCCAACGAGCATTAGTACCAATAACAACAACGTGAAATGCAACTCTGATTTTAAATTTCGAATGGATAATAAAAAGTCTCATTATATGCCAATCTCGGAAGGAATAGCTGCTGAAGCTTTCTGTGCTGTAATTGGACATCGGGCTATGAAGACTATTCCCAACACTTTAGAAATTCCAATGATACGAGAAAGAAGAGGTGACCGTATGGAAAAAATTGAAACTAGTTATGGATAAAGATCTAAAGCAGAATGGTGAAGAGGTGAAACGTTTAGACTAGAAGCAGGAGACATGATCAAGGTTGTAGACAAAACTTATCCCTTTATCAGCGTAACTTGTGAAACCGGATGGTCTAAACGATCTTATGGACACTCACATTCTGCAAATTCAGGGTGAGCTATCATTATTAGATCTAGAACAAAGAAGCCACTGCTTATGGACCATTTCAGAAAGACCTGTTACATCTGTAGTCGCCATTCTTCAAAAAATGTTATAACTGATGCAGAGGGTTTGCAAGATTTGAAAGCTGGCATAAAATTTGTCTTAACGTATCAAGTTTTCTAACTTCAAAGATGATACGTCAATCGACTTGTCTGATGTAAAAGATTTTTTTAAAGAAGATTTGATTGTTTGATAATGAAAAACATTAGTTGATGATTCCAACTACAATTTTGTTCCAATGACTACAGAGTGTTTCAAAATTTGGTACAATTATTTTAATGACGTATTTTTGAGATAAAAATAAGACTTTTGTTTCTTATAAACATGTGTCCTAAAACACCCCCTCTTTGAGCTATAGCAATTTTAACTTTTTTTTAGAATGGTTTTTTTTAAATTCTGACTGCAATTATTTATTAAATCTCTTTAAAATTTGCAATCCATTGCTGTTTCTTATCTCTAAAATAACATAACAATAAATTTAAAGATGGAAGCAAGGGGGTAGGCACATTTAAGAGGAAATATTTTATGTTTTGGTTTATAAATTTTAAAAATTAGTATTTCATCTGTTTCGGCCTTTCATGCTATGTATATGCACTAGCCGTCGCAGAATATGTTTTGAGGAATAAACCTGTCTCCAAAGTTCTTCCTTACTAAAGATGCTGCGAAATAACTAAAACCCGTAGTCGTCACAAAAATAATTATCTTGTATTATAAAATAAAACCTTTTATTATGCTTTGACGTCCTGAATAAATTGTCTCAAGAATATTTTTGTTGCTAGCGAGCATTGGTTTTCAAAATTTCCTAATTTCCATAGGTCATTTTCTTGACCACCACCTTAAAAACTTTTTCTGTATTGGCATTTTGTGCCATTAATTCGCCAGCAAAACCAATATCTAGTCAATACATAGGCAACAAACAAGTGTTTGATGGGATATTTTACATGTTCCCAAAGGCGTTAAATTTCTTGATTTAGAAAAGTAATCACCTAACTATATAATAAAGTGTAATTATCTCTGCTTGTGCTAGTTTATTACATGTTTGTTTTTTTGTTACTTATAGTTTTGTAACTGTGCATTGCCGCCATATTATATTTTTTATTAATTTTTAATAAAATGTTAACAACAATTTAATATTTAAGTTTTATGTAATAAAAATGTTTATAAATTGTAGTTTTCGATAATAATGATAACATGTCTGCATTTTTATCATTGTGTAATATAATAAAAATTAAATAATTAGAAATAGCAATAATAATATTTATTGCACTTACAACAATTTTCATAAATTTTTCTATATTTTAGAAAAAATGTTAAATATTTTGAAATAGTGCTCATATTTTGCTATTTTTTTGTGTACATATAATCATTTCCTTAATTTATTGCTCCATTGCTGCGCGAAAGAACGACAAACCAAGAAACGCATTTGAATAATTATTGTGATGCAAATCACTTTAGTTTTTTATTTATTTAATTTTATACAATTCAGTTTAATTAATAACAACACAATTGGATACTGAAATATAACTAAAAAGTTTTTAGGGCATAGTACAGAGTTTGAACAAGCGCTAATGGATTAACATTAATGCGTATCGTAAAAGGTCTGCAAAAGAGCTATTCCATGCACAAAATTGTAAACGCCATGAGCGAATTTTTGCCTTCAAGTTTATTCAGATACTTTGCTAGCAAGAGATATCTCTTTGGTTCGAAGTATGAATTCATTAAACTAGCCATTAGTCACAAAGAGTTATTTGCTTTATAAATTTTAAGCAGTCCTTATATGCCGGGACTTTAATATCGTTTGATGTTAGAAACAGTTATCTGTTATATAAATACCAAATGGGCATCCTTGAATCTGAAATTTAGATGCCTCAAGTAATTAGCTCTTTCAAGTAGCCTTTTGTATGTTTGATTACGAAATTAATAGCTGCTTAGTCTTAATGAAGTGGTTGTGTATTTCATTACCAAAATGAAGATTAGTGTATCTTGAAACTTCGGGTTGTATTTTATGAATTATATATCATTGCATATTATATAACTACATTCCATTAAAACTAGTAGAATTATAAGCAAGTTTAAAAGTTAAACTTGGCAAATTTAAATTATTCCTTGAAATGCAGAATACACTTTATCGGCAAATTGAATAATAATGTAAAAAAATTAGACGTATTTTGCACCACATCTTATAAATAAGATGAGGATTTTTGATGAATTAGAGTTAGTACATTATATTGTAGCAAAAAATGTCTGTCTTTACGCAAGTCGGTTGTTAGCCCGTATGTAATCACGATATCTAAGAAACCATTTGTCCGATTTTCATGAAACCTGGCGTTTAGATGTTATTTATAATTTATATTTTTTTCTGTAATTTAACTAAACACAACTATAGTATAAACTACATATTGATCAGATAGGTACTTAATGAGATATGACAATCTTGCAACATTAACTCTTGTGACAATATTTCCAAGAATATTAATTATACAAAAAAAGTACTAATTTTTTATTATAAGACTTGTATTATAAAACACTATTATACAATTGTTTTGTGTAAGAGTTTAGTTTAAATATAGTCTAATAATTTCTGTTAATGTCTCCTAATGTTGATGTGAGTAGAAATACATTTAAAGGTAAAATAATTATTGTTTGTTATAAGCTTAAGTTTAGGCTTCTTCAATGGAATTTTTATATTAAGATCAGAAACGGTTCTAATCTTTTTAAAGTAATCGTTTTTGAGTAGCAGAGAGTACACAATAAAACATAAGATTACAAGTTTTGCGACACCTAGTATCGACTCGTGTTAACGATTACGTACTCAAATGGTTTGCATTAAGCAATTTTATTGACATGTATGTAAAAGCAGTCAATCCTTTAATAATTATTAGCTAACTAAGTGTTAGCAAATGTAAAATCTCAAATCGCCTGGTGTAAGTGTAAGTTACGCTCGAGTTATCTCACTCCTGAAGAGTTCCAAAAGGACGAAACAGCTGTCGAGTGATTTTGGTATTTATTTACTATTGTAAAACCTCTTGCAAATTTACAGCAGGTGATTCGAAAACATAATATTATTCTAACTAGTAAAACATTTTTGAAGCTTGAGTTATTCCTACTTTGATTGCTCGTAACACTATAGTAAGTATGTAAGTACATAAAATGATAAATTATTTTTAAATACTTTTGAGTTTACTATTGCGCCTCTTCTTGTAGAACATTTTTAACCGTCTAAGAAAGACTTTTAGCTTCATCAGATTCTGAAGTATCTGAAGTATTCCAACTGCAAGTCTTGTAAATGATGGGATGTAATGTCGAAATGTGACGTTATATTAAAACATGTTTATATTTTGTTTCTACATTTAAATCGATTATTAAATTACCGGAGTATAGGCAACCAAATTGTCAAGTGTAAATGTTTATAACTTTATTTCAATTATCATAAACTCTTGACCCCGAACAATCGAAATTGTTAGAAAATTTGTAGTATAATGGTTTTCAAAAGCGTTAAAAGTCGCGATGCGAATGCATCGTATTCGTTAGTTATAGTTTTTAAAATTAAAACGAATCTCCCGGTAGCTGATAGCGTCGGTATGTACCACATCTAATTCCTTAGAAACTATAGCCTACTTATTTACTATAGGGAAGTTTCCGAGGGCCAATCCATTAAAGTAAAATAATAATACGTATTAAAAGGAATTCAGCTTATCAGCATTCCGATAATTTTCAAACTAGGAACCGTTCGCGGATATTGGCTCCTGTCAACATTTTGGTTATTTATGGAATTGGAACCTCATTGTTATTTCTTCGTTTCGGAAGCGCAAGTATCTACGCTTCTCTTTGGCGTCTTGGCCGCCGTATCTTCAAGTTACTGATAAGGTCAGATGTTTGATTATTTTACTGTGTACGCTTGACAAAAATAACGTACCAACTATATTCCGCGTTTATCATCTCCGTTATCACCGCAAATTAGTTATATGCATCAACAAGTACATAAATATAGCATCAAAGAATTTTTTAGTTGTAACGGGCGTGCATTTTAGATAATTTTCTCCCCACATTTTTTTGTTTTCTTTTACGTATGGTCGCATACAATAATTTTAGAAACGTTCGTACAACAGTAGCCAAGTCAATAGAATAAGAAATTAAATTTGAGTTCAAAATAAAAAAAATAAAAATAAATAGAGATTGAGAAAACTAAGCTAAGCATAAAAAAAAAGGAAATCTAATTAAAATTAACTAACGAACTAACCTAAAATTAAGCTTATTTACTAATTAATAAACTAACGACTAAAACATATACAAAAAGATACCTATTCTGGTTACCGTTGTTTCAAACTTTTATTAATTTCACTTCCACCCCTGTATGACAATTTTGTACCAAAAGCAATAAGAATCATTATCAATTTGCATAGCCAATAATTATCATAATTTTTTTATTTGAATTTTGTTTTCGACAAATTTGGTAAAAGTTTATATATTGTTTTTGTATGAGTTCTTTGATTGTATAATAAACCAGTCACAATTTATTTACCTTTTTTGTTCATAACTTTCTTTTTGTCCTTACCAACTTTCCTGGCGTCCTAGAAGGTCTAACTAGGCCGTTAATTAATATAACAAAAGTAATAGACCAGGCGCCCACCCTAACAACTAATAATCTTTTTCAATTCTATCCACGGCCTCAGCCAAGAGTTAGTCGAGGTACGTGCCCTTCCAACAGGACACAAGGAAAGTGCACCGTGGAGGATCCTCTTTTCCTTCGAAAATTATTTTCCACGTTACAATATTGTGAAGTCTATGTCTAATTTCTGGGATAAGTATTTATACCCCACTTTAATTATTTTTTACCTAAAACGAAGCTTCAATTATATTTTTTGGAATAGAATTTTTCTTTTGTAACAATAATGTTCTTGTTAAGCATTCTTGATAATAACGGAATTTTTTTGTGCATAAGTTTGGATTTTAAGTGTCACATAAATATGTTTAGAATTTATAATTTTAACTCTTTAACTTTTGAATTGATTGATGGAAATAAAAATTAGTTTTTTAATGTTATTAATAATAATAATATTAGGTCAAACGGAAGTTTATAAAATTCTAAGCAAAAAATGTTTGTGTGTTTATGGTCTTTCGCTGTATGGTTTGTGAGTTATTATTAATTAAAAATTCTTTAATTTTGTTACGTATGCTGATATTACACGATTTTGTATTTTATAATGTTTGTCAATTACTTGAGTTTTGTTTAATATTTTGGACTTTTTTATACCTTTTTATAATTCACAGCCCTTAAAAATGTCTATAAATTATTATCTCCTAGTTTCTTACACTACTTATATTGTTTCTGTAGTACGAATTTTTTTCAAAAAACAAAGCTTTCCAAGGTTTTTCTTTGAAGAAAATCAATTTTGGGACACAAAAACTCTCAGTGAGTTCCATTTATGCATTTTTTTCATCTGCAGCTCTACATTTTATTTCAAACACTAAAAATCTTCTTAACCCAACAAAACCTTCATCTCTATTTACAATTACCCTGACAAACCGGAATTATTAAAATAAGAATTTTTGAAACAATTCAAGAGAGCAGCTTAAAATTTAGTACAATTGTGGACAAGCGTTCATTTGCAAATCATAGTGTATTTAGATTGACAATTAAAGTTTACAATTACAACGTTTCTGTTGACATGTGAAGATAATAATAAAGAAAACAAAATTTATGGGCAACAAAATAATTGACTACAAATTGAGTTCCAAACTTGTCTTAGCGTCAGTATTCCAGTAATTTCCTCTGTATTTTTATCAATTTTTTTTACATAAAACTTACATATTTGTAATAAAATGTGTTGCGCCTACCACCGATAAAGTCAACTAATAAGAACAGGCTCCATTAAGATTTTTCATACTCAATTTTTGATATGCTTTCTGCGGTATTAAAGCCTAACATGTTTTGGTCATTATCAGATAAATTTTGACATATTTACGTTTTAGGTTTCTTTGGAGAAACCTATACAAAAGACTAGATCTTGTATTTCTCAGAAAACTTTTTCTTTTTTCACCTTTTTGACGTTTTGCGTTTATCTATGTTAGTGTTTCCAATGGAATATCAAGTTTTTTTGTTGATATCTATGGTGAATTATTTAAATTTTGGGATGGAGATTTAGCCACATCAATAAAATTAAAATTGAAGCCAGATGTAAATACAATGGGTACAGCACCATTTTGAGGAGGCACAACAAAATTTTTCAACTTTCAAAAATATGTTTAAATTACTCTATTTGGCGCAGCTTCTGAGTTGCCAACACTAAAAGTACTTACTCTTATTAGAAAAACTTGGTTAAAACCTTTTGTAGCATCAAATAATAGTTGGTATTTTTATATTACTTTTAAAATCCATCATGGTACTTTATATAAAAAAATTTAAACATATGGTAATATTCTAAAATTAGGTAACATATCTGTTAGTAAAATGCGGGTTTCTTCAGCACGAGATCGCAGATCTACAAACCTGCTTTATTATGAGCTTGTAAACACGTATTTATATAATAAGAATTATTCTAATTTCGGTTGATAATTACAAATTACTCAGCAAACATTTATAGTCGGGCCAATAAAATGATAATGTATTGGTAACTTACGTGGGGCTGACACCTTGGCATGTCTATTTACAGATATGTCCGAAGCAGCACGATTTTGGTCTTTTTGGTATTTACCGTTTACCTTTACTCAATAACGTGCACTTTAAAGTGGTAACCAACAAAAATATTTTTTAAAATAATATTAGAAAATTAGAAGTAATCTGGACCAATAGAAAACATATTTGGTAAGAAATTTAATATGAGATATTTTTTGAGATAATAAAACCGTAAATAATAATTAAAATTGTAGAATTACACAGAAAATAAGTCTTACACCACATGCATGCTACTCTAAACAAAAATATGAAATAAATTTTATTTTCTATTATTTAGAATATAGAAGTTAGAAGGCAATTAATCAAAATATAATATTCAAACACACCTTCCACAGGTACAACCCTATTTCGTTAAAGAAGCCCTGCCTACATCCTTTGTCCCAAGAGGTTAGTAAAACTGACTTGCAGGTATTGGCTGACCTTACTAATATGTATATTTTTTGAAAGAAAAAATCTATTAAAAAACAATTGTCTCGACTAAATATTGAACTACAAATTGATCACACATCTAAATTTAAGAAACAAATAATTTAAATAAGTATGATCTTCATCGTTTTTCGCCTTCAAATTTCTTTTCTTATGAATTAGAAATCATATAAACGTAAATTAAACATAGAATACACTGGAGTTTTTATAATGTCGTCTAATGTTAAATCTTTTCAAGTGAAAGAAAGATTAATCAACTACTACTCAATCACTGAACTACTTACTTCGAATTATATTTAGTAGATATACAAAACGTGTAACAAATACTGTTCAAGACTAAAGGTCAATGAAGTCTTTAAAAATAAAACTAATGTCCTTATTGTCTATTACTTCATTCCTTTTCACGTCAATTATAATTTTGACTAATTTTATTGAAAAATTCTTGTAATCAATTTTTGAAAATTTAGTTAGTTATAGCTCATTGTCCAACTTTTGGAGATAACATGAACATTACAGAAGTTACTCCTCTTAGTGGTCAATTTACAAACTTCAAAATAATTTTCTCTCACTCTCTTTATTGATAAGGATTTTTTCCTTAAATATCAGGGATTTACTATTTTCCTACTCTGTGTAATACAGAATGGATAATACGTTACCGTTGAGATGCTGTTGCTATCGTTTCAATGCCACTACACTGCCAACATTAATGGTGACGATGTAATGCATAACCATAAATATATTGTTTGTGAGTGCGGCAGACATATTTTATAATTTGTATTACAAAGTTCTATTTTTGTATTTACGTAGTACCCCGCAATGTTTGGTAAAAATAAACCTAGTTGTACAACGGTTTTAACAGAACAGGTTAGACCAACATTTCTACTATACAGTATGTCCCAGGATCTAATTTGAAAGAGAAATACATTTTTTATTTTTGGTTTTCTTGGAAAACTTTATTTTTGATGATTTGTCCAGTTTATTCCCAAACTCTCCAAACACAAATTATAGCTAGAATTGCGGTTTTCACCGCCGTAGTCATTGTTAAAATAAAACGTCTTTCGGTATTGAAACGTGCCTAAATGGTAACCGTAGTTACTAACGTTTTGCAACCTAATGTAAAGGGTTCATCAGGGCAAGAAAGTTGAATCAATCGAAAATTCAAGGTTGACTATTAAAGGTTACGTAATGAAATAATGAGTATACTCTAAAAGTGTCCTTCTAAATGGAAGTAGGATGTACACACAACTCAGTAACTTTGTACATTAATTTTAATTAGAGTATTTTTATAAATGTTTTTAAAATATTTTAATATTGATTTTATCATCTATAGATGAATTTATTTGTTAAGGCGACTATCAACTCGTTTTTGTAGACAGGTGAGCCCAATTTATCTGTTGTCAATTTTTTTAACCATTTTTAAACTTAAACAATCTTTTAACTTTTATAATTTTGAAGCTGTACTGATTGTATTGGTAAATTTTCACTCCTAAATTAAGTCAATGTAAATTATTCACTATTTTTTATATTTTTGTATGAATTCTTATTGTGTTGTTTTTATTTAATAAATTCCAGCCTTGATAAAACTCACAAAACAGTGGGCAAAACGTCGGCATTCACAAGTGAATGTACATCCTACCTCCACCTAGAAAGACTCTTTTAGAGTATATTCTTTATTAAAAATATTTTGGAGAAAATCTACCTATATTAGGTTACCAAGCTAGATTCTAGACTAAAAGAAGTCACTAATTGTTTATTACTTAACTGAAACAGTTCTCGAAATCATATGATTTCTTTTCTAATTTGTTTTTTTTTAACTTTTTTTGTAATTTTTAGAGCAATCTCTAAAAATACAAATGGTAGCAGATGGTTACATTTTATGGCCACCGAGACGTGTTGATTTCATATTAATGAAATTTTATCTGTAGGGTCGTTTAAAACAGAAGAAAAGGCATTATTTAAATAGAAAATAAATAATTGAATTTTTTTTTAGAATTTTACCAATATTAGTTAAATTTATTAAATAAAACTTGAACCTAAAATTTAAATATTAGCAAGAAAATATTATATCAACAACGGTTCTACTTAAATAAAATTAATTTTTTGAGGTTTGAAACAACCAGGACAAATCTCAAAAGTGAATTTTTTGAAAAATTAAGTAGAAGAATTTTTCTCCTTTTAAAGTCGTTCGGGGATATAATGTATACCAGAATACCCCATGAAACAATCATAAAACTTTAGTCAAAATTGCTTTTGATGTCATTTTTCCACAAATTCTCAAAATCAAGTACTTATTGTAAAAAATAAAAATAAACTTTATTATTTTAATAAAAAATTTTTTATCATATAGCGTATGCCTACGGAAAAACTTTTTATTTTACGTTATATGACAAAAATGTATTCTTTACATTACTTTATTCCAAAACGGTTAAATCCATTGTCACTGTTTTAAATTTCGTTTTCGTTATAAAGGAACATAAAAAAATAAGCAAATTTAGACAATTTAGCAAAAGTAATTTTCGATTTCATGACAACCGTCAAAATGAAGTTGGTGTGCATATCATAACAATGTTGACGAAAGAGCAAAGAATTTACTTGAGTCAGTGCTATGGTAAAGGCGACAAAGCAACCCGTCGAGATATCGAAGAATTTAATTTACTCAGTACAAAATAGCCCAAAACTTTCTTTACGGCAAAGATCACTTCAATTAGGAATAAGTAAATCACATATTCAACAAAGTTGAAACATTTAAAATTTTATCCCTACAAACCAATTTTTAATCAAGCTTTAAAGCGTGAAAATGCTGCAAGACGTTTAGATTTTTGCATGTGGATGAGCGCTCAAATTATGGAAAATCGATATTTTTTTCGTGATATCATATTTTCTGATGAAGCTACGTTCTTCACCAACGGTACTGTTGTTCCTCAGAATGTGAGGTGTGGAGCCGTCGTAATCCCCATTTCCGAATTGCTAATAATAGACATGTGGCTAAAGTTAACGTTTGGTGTGCAATTTCATACCATGGTGTTATTGGACCTTTTTTTGTAAATCGGGTTAATCAACATTTGTATTTACATATACTGCAAAATTTTTTAAATAAAAGATTGGACGATCTACCGATTAACTATCGCGCTGGGTGCTACTTTCAGCAGGACAGTTGTCCTACTCATTGTGCTCGAATACCTAGTATTATAGTGTGTGAAGTTAATCCTAAACGACGTGTTTATGCAAGGTCTGTAAGATTTGTAAATATTTTGTTAATTACTGGTGTTATTGGTATGAAACTTACATCAATGGGTTACCTGATTTTTGGGTTTTTTGAGTGAACTCAGTTCAAAACATTTTATGCAATTACCTAATTGTACTATATTTGTTGTAAATTATTATCAAGGCAAATTTGTGTGAGTGTGTTGAACTAGTAGGGATAAATCTACATTGAACTAAATTGTGATCATTTTGGGTCACGCCCCCCTGTGACAGTATTAGTGAATGATAAATATCCGCCATTTTAATATTAACATGATCTGTTACATTTGTAACGAAGCATTTTTCTTAAAATCGCCAGGGCTTTCATGCAACGGTATGTGTGATAAGAATTTATATTTCCATTGCGTAAATCTGCCGTATGATTTAAGCAATTATTTGAAATCCGTGCCTGGTTTGATATGGCGATGTGAAGAATGTTTACTGGTTAAATCTAGTTGCGTTTCATCAACTATAAAATCAGAGATCTTTAAAATCACAACATCAATACTCACTGAGTTTCAAAACAAAATATCTACTTTAAAAATGGAAATCACTGATAACCTATGCTGTTCAATTGCGCAACTAAAGCATGACGCACTTGAAAATATCCCTAAAAAATTAAACAATACTGTTTAAACTTCCAAAACTCTTACTCCACCAACCCCCGCTACTTCATATGCAGCCATCGCTTCTTCGGTTTATCAGGCAAAAGTTTTTATAAAACCTGTAAATTTAAACCAATCACCTGCTAAAACCAAGTGCGAAATTTAAAAAAAAGTTGATCTTTTGGCTTCAGGTATAGAAATTAAGTAAGTCAAACCCATAAAAGATGGTGGAATTGTGGATAGGTACTCTAACAAAAACTACTCAAAAAATTACAATATGCTGTCGAAGAAAATCTACCCGGATCATATAATATACATCAATTAAAGCCGACTCAAATCAAAATAAGAATTGTCTTTCTGAACGCCTTTACCATAATGCGTTCTTAAATTTTATGAAATGTCAAAATGCCGAATTTTTTAACGAAGATTTCAATCATCCCACTTAAAAATAATGCAGCTGTTTTTCAAGCAATTATTAGTACTGATGCAATACTGTATAATAAACTTCTAGAAGCTGGACATATTCTAATTGGTTTAGACGGGTGTACAGTACACACAAATATTACATCTTTGAATTTAGATCACTTTACTTCAGTTGCCTTAGTCCACATTAGGCTGTAAAATTTCTCTCTCAGCCTTTGTTGTAGTAAATATTTTCGTAATTTACATTCCCTCTAATTTGACCTTAAATAATTTTGGCCATTTTTTTTTAATTACTTGAAGAATATATTGTTGGAAACTTTAATGAACCGGACTTTGTTGCGTCTACCAATCATACAAAAAGCGTGGTATTAAATAATACAACAAATTATCTACACTTGATCCAGATTAACAATGTCAAAAATAGTACAGATAGGCTCTTAGATCTCGTATTGAACAATGCAATAAATTTCAATGTTGAAGTTGAACAAGAATCTTTCCCATTAGTTGAAATTGATCCGTAACACCCTGCCCTTGCCGTCACTGTATCATTTTCAGGAAAAAGTATCAAACATTTACCTTTTAGCGATAGTACAAAACTTTATAACTTTCGTAAAGCCGATTTTATGAATTTCTATCAAGACCTGGGTGGTACTGATTGGTCTTTTTTATATGATAATAATTTTAATGATGTAAATGATATGTGTCAGGCTTTTTACGATAAGCTATACCTATTACTTGATAAATTTGATCCAACTTTAAAATTCTCTACCGGTGTTTATCCGTGTTGGTTTTCTTTTTTTCTAATTCAAAACGCAAAATTAAAGATAAAAATCGTTCTTACAGATTGTATAAAAAGTTTAGATCACCCTATTATTATGATTTTCAATAATTAGGTGTGAAGTGAAAACTGTAACTATTTAAGCAAAATTCAAACTGAATTTGTTATTAATCCAAAAGGGTTTTGGGATTATGTACGCACCAAGCATGGATCAGTATTAAAGGTTCCAAATACTATGAGTTATCAGAATGCAAGCTTTACGTCTCCATGTGAAATAGTAGAAGCATTCAAAAATTATTTCTTAATTTCACAATAATACTGCTAGTAATACATATGAAACTCCATTTTCAGATAGTTTTTCTATTATACGCAATGTCTCTGCCACTGAGGATGATTTATTCATTGCCATAAAAAAATTAAAATCTAATATGTGTTCTGGGTTGGATGGTATACCTGCATTTTCAATTGAAGACTGTTTGTCGGTGTTGTTCCACCCGCTTTTATTGTTGTTTAATAAATCTTTAAATACAGGTGTTTTTCCAGATATTTGGAAACTTTCAAGAATATGTCCGGTTTAAAAAAGCGATCCTGCGTGTGTCACCAACTACCGCCTCATATCTATAATATCTAATGTTGCGAAGATTTTTGAGAGCATTATTTAGTAATTATAATCATTGAGGCATATTATTACAGACAAGCAACATAGATTTATGAAAGGCAGATCTACTTTAACAAACTTGTCTTATTTGACCCAATATATATCAAATTACTTAGATAAACGTAGTCAGGTTGATGTTGTGTACATGGATATGTCTAAAGCTTTTGACAAGATAGCACACATTATATTACTTTCTAAGCTAAATTCTCTTGGTTGCTGGGTAAAAACTCTAGACTTTTTTAAGTTGTACTTAAGGAATAAGCAGCAAGTTGTTCTGTATAATGGTTTTAAATCAATTGTGCAATTGTGTGGCGTTCCTCAAGGTTCTAACTGGGGCTCGCTTTTGTTTTTACTGTACATTAATGACATCTCTAACTGCATCAATATTAGCAAGTTTCTTTTATACGCTGATAATATAAAAATCTATAGAAGCATAGATACCACCCAGGACTGCAGCTTATTGCAAAACAATTTGATTAATATATCTGCATGGTGCGTAAATAATGGATTAGAACTTAATATTTCTAAATGTAATGTAATGTCTTTCTCAAAATGTTATAATGTACTGCAGTTTTTCTATAAAATCAATGCTATTACATTAGATAAATTGGAATCAGTGAAAGATCTAGGTATCATATTTGATCACAAACTTAACTTTAATACCCATATTAATTCTATTGTTCGAACATTTTTAAAATGTCTTTGGCTTCTAATACTTCGAAGTTTATACTTTTCGTTAGTACGATCTCGTCTTGAGTACTGTTCTTCTATGTGGTCTCCTGTCGTTAATTGTCAATCTTCTCATCTAGAAAGTGTACAGAGACGTCTTGCAAAATAGTTGTATTTAAAGGTGCACTTAGTTTATCCACCTCGTGAAATCGATGAAAGTTTTTTAAATAGTCAGTTCAGTCTTGATACACTCGTTGCCAGAAGAAATAGATCTGACTTAATGTTTATTGGTAGACTAATCATGAATTTAATTGACAGCTCATAGTTTTTGTCATGCATACAATGACATGTACCTTCAGTGTATACCAGAAACAAACCCACAGAATTTCAACCAAATTATTAACGATTTTGATTTATTCTTTCTACCATTTTGTGAATTTATTAACGCAACTGGTCAAACAACGTTTAACTAGTAGTTTTGTAGTTTTTTATTCAATTCTTTTTATTTTGACAATTTTATTCTTAAACACATTTTTATTATTATTTTCGGTTTAGTATTATTTTTAACATTGTTAACCATTAGCATTATTTTATTACTATTAATTTTTCAATACAACGATTATGTCTTGTTTGTTGTTTACATCATAAATTACATTACATTACATTACTTAAATGTATTACATACATGTAATACATTTGTAGGTATTATTATTATTTGTTTTATGATACATTATTTGTAATTTGTCCTGTAATTGGGGATTAATTTTTCTGTTAGGCAATAAAGGATTATTATTATTATTATTATTATTATTATTAATAGTAGTCAAATGGTTAAATCAGCACTTTGGACAGAATTGGATCGGTAGAAACGACCCTTTTTATGACCACCGAGAAGTCCGGATTTGACTATTGCAGATTTTTATCTTTAGGGCCGATTAAAAGAAATAGTCTATTCGAATGATCTTCTCCCAAAAGCAGAAAATTTGAAGAATATAATCAGAGATGCTGTCAAGTCTTAAACACTTGAAAAAATTCACAAATTACGAATAATTACGTTGAAGACTTAAGCTGTGCGTACAACAAGGGGTAAATGGATTAAGTGAATTTCTTATTGCTGTTGTTTTTGTTATATTTAATAATAAATAAAACTTGTCAAATGTCATTAATTAAAAACTCCTGATGAAAGTAGCCCCTCGCGCGATAATTAATCGGTAGATCGTCCAATCTTTCATTTAAAAAATTTTGCAGCATATTCAAATACGAATGTTGATTACCCGATTTTCAAAAAAAAGGTCCAATAACACCATGGTATGAAATTGGACACCAAACGTTAACTTTTAACTTTTTTTAACAAGTCATTTTGACGGTTGTCATGAAAACAAAAATTAATTTTTGGGACTAAATTTGTTTATTTTTTAATGTCCCTCTATAACGGAAATGAAATTTGAAACAGTGACAATAGATTCAGCCGTTTTGGAATAAGCAAAAAAAGTTGTAAACAACACATTTTTCTCATAAAACGTAAAATAAAAAGATTTTCCTTTTGGTAACCCTATCCGTGGGCATACGGTATACGTATTTATTTTTAAATTTAAAAAAAAATATTAGGTATACAAATTTAGCTGAAATGTTTACAATTTAAGATGACTAATTAAAAAATAAAATTGAGTTGTCCGACGGTTTCTTTTAAAAATATTAAATATTGTAATTGTAAAATTTCTTTTGCATTTTCATTTTTAATTTTCTTAGAAAATAAACATTCGTAGCACTAAATGTTAGGTTTTTCTGTAATACAAAACGCAACGCAAAATGCAATTAATTAGTATGTGTTTAATTAAACAATACTACAATGATTTAATTAAATCAAAATCGTAATTTTTAAATTTGTCAAACAGTTTTTTTAATCAAAAATTAATTAAAAATATAGATTCAGTAAAACTAATTTATTTAACATCAGCAGGTGTAATTGTTATCTAATATCAAAGGCCATGTATTCGGTTTGAAACACTACAAGCGTTTTCAATGTATTAATTACAATATTTCGTGTACATCCGTTATCCTCTACAATTATAACTTCATACACCACTAGTAAATTTGAAACTTCGCTATTAAAACTTTATACGCGTTTTTCTTTTTAATATTTGTAAATAAAAACAACATAAATTTTACAGAAGTATAGCCCTTTAACTTTATTATAGTGAATGGGTGGAAAATATCAATAAAAAAGAAATTGTTCATACTTTTTAATTTAAAAACTTACGCATGAAAAATTAAAGGTACTTTATAATTATTTTACTAAATTTTGATTATAATTAATGTTAAGAAAAGATCTTAAAATATCGTTTGCGGTGTTGCGGCTATAAATTTGAAAAACGTAGCTTTTTATACTCAATTTATCTTTTGCTCTGTCTTCAATTATTGAATAATTTATTTTGGGTTTTTATCAGTATTACTGAAGTCTGGGTTTTAAATAAAAAAAAAGAATATTATTTGGTCGTTTTATATAAACTTCCTTCCTTCCTTCTTTCACAAATATAAAATCAAATTTAATTAATACATGTAACCGTTACTAAAACGTTTGACTTAAAAATAAAATTCACAAATAGAAAGTTGTGTTTGAGATAATACTTATTAAGGGATTTTTCTGTCTACTTTTGAATGAAATGTGCGACTATTTTTGTAATAGATTTTTATTTATAAAATCACATTTTTATCTAAATTTGTTTGTTTCGTTAATTTGTTCCATAAGTTAGTTTTAATTTTAAATGTACAGAATAAAGACAAAGCTCTGTACATTTCATTCCTTCTTTGAAACTGTGAGTTAAGTAAGTGATAAGTTAATTAATTGATTGTCACATCACTGTTTAAAACAATAGAGAATTTATCATATATTTTTTTTAATTTGATTGTGCAATTACTACTATTATTAGCGAGGGGGTAATATGTTTAATTATTCTTGTTGCACTAGAGTGTGGGAGTACTAAAAATTTCAATCTTATTATTAATTACAATTATCTTACCACAAAATTGTTTAGGATTTTATTTCTCAAATTCAATTAAACTTTCTATTTATATGGTAGTGTTTCATAATTGCTATGAGTATTTTGGTAGCAGCACCTGCACTTGACCACATTGCTTCGCACACAGATGTTGTTATCAACTTTTGCTTTCCTGAAATAAATTTTATCTCAAGTAGACAAATTCAAAGACAAATAAATAAGTATTAAAAAACTACGAGATAACACGTATTGAGGGAATTAATTAATTATTTAAAGGTGTATTAAAAATATGTAAAACAAATATTTTCTAAACATTTTAATAATTCATAAATCTGTGTAATTTCATCTGCAAAATTATAAATAAAACACATGTGCAAAGATTTTTAACAATCGAACTGGTTTTTGATATCTTGATTACATACTGACGGACGACCGGCCAGCCGGCTATCAGACATGATATTTTTTTTTGTAATTATAACGTACTAACTCAAATTCGCAAAAAAAAATAAAAAAAGTGTATTAAAATTTTCAGTTTGGAAACCGTCGTACAACTCCCCATCTTATTAATGATACTAAAAACAGAATAACTTATAAAAATAGTATATTATACACCAAGGTTGTGAAGTCTGTCATTATTGCCTTGCACCAGTTTATAATAATAAAATAAGGTGCGTAGGCAATAATGGACTTCACAACCATGGTGTATATACTATTTTTTCTACTACTAGCCAAATTTAAGCGAAAATTAAAAATAAACATTTTTCTTGTAAAATCAAGTAGCACAGGAATGCAAATAAATCAAAAAGCATTAAAAGCTACATACGTTGATAAACCAACTGCAACTGATTCACTAAACACTTGTGTGACATATTTCACCTTCATTTTCTGAAAATTATTCGGAGTGATATGTAAATTAGTTGATTTAGGAGCCAATCGCAGCGGTTTAGATTTGTCTGACATGTAGAAATTTTTAATGTCTTTCCAAGATGCTTTTTGTTATTAAAGATTATATCGTATTTAATCAAGTTATTTTGCACCGACTTCAATAAATAGGAGACATCGTAGAAATAATAGATTTTCTTATCGTTTACGAGAAGGTTTGGTTTTTCAGGTGATACATATATTCTTTTAATTAGGCTTAGAAAATTTTACTACTGCCCTAACATTCGGCACCGCATTGTAATTGTAGCTTTTCTATGCAGTCTAATACTATCGACTTCAATTTGTCACCTTTACATATCGTATTTGTAAAGATGTAGCACAAGGGTTGTTTAACTTTTTATATATAACTCTAACCATGATCACGTAGCAGTTTGAGCTGGCAAAAATTTAAAACCTACTTTAAAATTAACATTTTGGGGCTCGTAAAATATAATTTTAGTGAAAATTGTTTGTATTCCTCTATTTATCTACTGCTTCTTAGTGGTTTATTTTTAAGTCCACTTCGGCTGTCACAATTTGTGCTCTGCTTTCAGGAAGTAATCGTTGGGAGATGTTAACTTCAATTGAAGTGCTTTCTTTTCACGTTGCAATTTAAGAATGTTCCTCCGTAATTTTCTTTACCTAAGAGTATTTGAGCTGCATGCCTGAGTAGTTTTGGTATAGCTAGAGATGTTAACGGGCATTTATTGCTTCGCCAATATACCTTGCATCATTTGAATATTGGGTTTCAGAAATTGACACTTGTAATTCATTTAGGAATGGCAAGTGTTCACCACATACTCGTTAAGTTTTTAGAGTCGAGATTTTTATGCAACAGATCGGACCTTCCAGATTCTGTTAACCATTCAAAACACCTACAACAAAATGTTTGTAATTTACTTAAAATTCTTGATGTAACTCGCCTGGTTAAATCTCCTTTGGGAAACCTGAAAAACTGATTCTACCATCATATTTAATAAATAAATAAATTCAGGTTATGTATTTGCGGTTATGGGATGGGGGCGAATTTTAAACTAATGGCATTTTTTTATTCAAATAATTTTAACGTGTTATGTAATTTTAAGCAGCAAATAAGTTAAAGATAATCATAAAATATTATCGGAATCCTAACAATGCAAAAACAAATAAATGCACAAGTAAGATAATATGGAATTAAATGTAAAATAATCAAAAATTAGTAAACCTTAAAGTGACAAATCTACGTAAACAGAATAGGTTAGTGAACTTACCTGGATTTTTAAAAATAGTCGTATAATCACCAGAAGAACATCAAAAAGGCTTTTCGTTAATTTAAAATAAGGTTGGTAAAATAATTTTGTATTAGATTTACATAAGCATGTGGAAGGAGTTGAAGGTATCAACTATTAAAGTATCAAATATTAATTTACAACTACACACACTTAATAATTTATAAAGTCGGATATCTCTTATCGTGTGTAAAATTGTTTAATTTAAAAGATACAATATTTAAAAAAATTACTAAATAACTCTGAGTTTAAAAAGTCATCATATCATCTTTTATAAACATTTAAACGGGAAATTACGTACATGATTAATATTAAAATTAAAAAATATTATGTAATCATAATTATCAAATCTTAGTAATATATTAAATGTATTCTAAATATTTTTTTTAACGTCTAATTCGCTATCCAGAGGGAAAATAGCGCCAGTGTTTTGGGCACGCTGCCCTCCTCAAAAATATTGAAGAAAATTTATTACATGTGGTGTATATTATTTTTATGTTTCTAAATTTTTCTATTTATATAAATAAAAATTAATAAAGCAAAATTGCCAAAGTTTTGTCGAGTATTCTAAGAAGGAAGGCAATTAACTTCTCAAGTTTTTCGCCCTGTGATAGTGGGCAACTACGGTCACTGGAACTTTCGATTAAAATTTCACGTATTAGTGTCACAAACAAAAAATCAATAAGCAGTCAAAGCAGTAAATGTATGTCTAATATAGTTGGCATCATATGGATTTTTTTTTTTATTATAAGCTTTATTTGATATTTTGCCTTAGTATCAATTTCTTCTTCTATCAAGATGAAAATTCACTAGAAGTAAATTTTTTCCTAAAAGTTTTCTTAAAATTAACTATGACCTTATAGTGCTTAAATGTTCCAATAAGTTCTTTTGACACCAATTTAGAATACCCAAAAAGTCATATTTGGGCTTTAAGCATTTATAGTTCCCCATACGAATGTAGTTTTCTAGTGGATGTATTACGATCATACAGTGTTAACATATGCTCAGACAAGCACTAAACTTGCATCGAATTACCAAGTTACTAAAAAGTTTTTTTAATGTTGTACTTTGGTGTTCAGAAATTTGCTTGATAATTGTGTTTTGGTAGTTTGCTCAAATTGGATTTCAACCCTTTTGCCCGGTTGCTTTCAATACATTTTGGAAGGTCAAACAACTGAAACTTTAAGAAATATTATATTTTTATTTAAAATTAGTGAAAAACAAATACGTTAAAGAAATATTCAGTAAATATTTGTCTAAGCATTTGTGAAAATTGATAAAAATATATTTGGTAAATATTCACTATATTTATTACTCCTTGACATTTTCACCAAAGCGGGTATAAAAATAATAACTAAGAAAAATGCCAACAGTTAATTGTAACGACATGTGCGTTTAACGTGCATAGCGCTATTTAAGCAACAGCTTTAATGCTTGAAACGCACGTGTCGATAAAGCCAAGTAAAAACTTGTACAGAAGCATAACACGCAACAAAAGAACACCTGATGCCGCATTTCGCTCTTATTATGAGCTCATCACCAACCGCCGTCTTGTACAGTTGTATACCGCACTTAAGTATACACCTCTGATGAGCTCATAATAAGAGCGAAATGCGGCATCAGGTGTTCTTTCGTTGCGTGTTATGCTTCTGTACAAGTTTTTTACTTGGCTTTATCGACACTCGTGCGTTTCAAGCATTAAAGCTGTTGCTTAGATAGCGATATGCACGTTAAACGCACACATGTCGTTACAATTAACTGTTGGCATTTTTCTTAGTTTATACTATTCATACGTGTCAATGTTTTACACGGGATGTCGTAAGACACACATTTTACTTATGTTCATTGCTCCACGAGAGCTTAAAAGACCAACCTCCGTCTTGTACAGTCGTATACCGCACTTAAGTATACACCTCTGATGAGCTCATAATAAGAGCGAAATGCGGCATCAGGTGTTCTTTCGTTGCGTGTTATGCTTCTGTACAAGTTTTTACTTGGCTTTATCGACACACGTGCGTTTCAAGCATTAAAGCTGTTGCTTAAATAGCGCTATGCACGTTAAACGCACACTTGTCGTTACAATTAACTGTTGGCATTTTTCTTCGTTTATACTAATCATACGTGTCAATGCTTTTACACGAGATGTGGTAAGACACACATTTTGCTTAAAAATAATAACATATTTGTACTGGAGTTACTCACAGATCGTAGCCGAGGGCTAGCAAACATTTTGTTTTGCAAATTCTTTTTGATCCAGAGAGAAAGGACATGAATGGACCAAGTTTATTGTGTTTGTGTTTTAACCATTTTGCATGTTTTTGTTTGTGTTAACAAATCGAATAAGACTAAGTAAAAATGCAGGACCAGGACAAACAACAAATCAAACAAAAGTGTTGGAGCAGAAGAAACAGTAATAAGTAAGTAAGTTTTTGTTTTCAATTATCTAATTCTATTATCTAATAGGTAATTTGTCAAATTTTGTATCATAGGTGTATCTACTGCATTTGGGATCATTTTTCACATCGAAATAACGTCATTTTAATACGTATATTTTGACGTTTAACGTAACGTCATTTCAACTAGTAATATTAACAAATCCTAGGCTTTAAAATAACCTTTCTTTTGTATTTGAATTAAGAATAAAATTCATATATATTGCAATTTTATTTAATGCACATACATGAATCCAACGCCTACTTCACTAAATAAAACAAATTTATTTTTTTATTTTAAAAGAGTTAATAAGATGATAGATAGAAACCGAGATAGAAACCTTTTAAAACTTATTGTAAATTTTATAAGCGTTAATTGTAGCCAAACAGCTTTAGTAAAATTTTGTTTTATTTTTGTTGTTGTTATCAACTGTGTGTACGATATAATAGTTTGAGATTGTGTACTCAATTAGCTACCTAGTTTAGTTTAATCTTAAGTAAAATAGTTTGACGGAATTCAAAATAAAATTAAGAAACGTAATTATAAGGAAAAAATGCCACCATCTTGAAGGTTCACCTAAAAATGACCACATGTGCAAACGATTAAAATAAACATCGGTCAATAAGGGAAAGGCCTTCTTTGAATGAGGAACTCGAATGTGGTAACTTGGAGCTTACGTGTGTCTTTCTGCAGAGACAATTAAAAATGATTAATAAATAATAAATAACGTTTGCAAAATCAAAAATTGAGAGAAATGAGTACGTACTTAGTGTAACCCGGGTAAGGGAATCCGAATTGTCGTATAAAAAAAACAGTTTTAAACTAATTAATTTATTTGTGTAAAATTGGAAATGTGAATAACAGATGTGGTGACGCTGGAGCATTTAATGGGACCAATAAAATGAAAAGAAAATTGAATGCACCCATTGCGTTGTTTCTTCGTTTTTGACAAGTTAGTACCTATAGTATATAGTGAATGTAAAATTAAGCCCTATTTCTATAAATTTAGAATTTCGATTTGTAGCGCATTAAAATTAAATAAAAAGTTTGAAAGTGTAATTATTAGTAAATTTATTTTTTTTGGTGAAAGTACAACACGAATAACTTTTATTTTAATCTACCATGCAGCTTTTGTAACCTTCCTGATGCTTCATCTATACGGTCACAACATAAGTTTTTTTTTAAGTTAAATTAATTATACGATTTGTAGATGTTATATCAATTGACTTCTATTATTACAAAACATAAGAAATTTATATAAATTAATATCGTTTTACCGCAATATATTTAAAATAAGTTTAATTCATATTAAACATGTTATCAAAAACTATTACGGACTATTAAGGACCAATGTAATTAGAGAAAAGCAATTTAAGTCTAGAAGCCTATAAGAAATAAATATATATGAAAACGTATAACAACTAATATACAGTGTGAGTGTAATGTATGGAATAAAATTCATTAAATTTTATCCTTATTTTTATGCAATTTTTTGACAGGTCAAATTTTATTTTTAATTTCCATCTTTTGGTATAATTCAACCCTTTCTATCTCCACCAGTGGCGGCGCAACAAGGGCAACTGGAAAATTTTAAATGGCAGTAGGAGTCAAAGTTACATTTTTGAAAAACAATTTTATCCTATATGCAGCAATGTAAGCATCTTCAACATCGGTTGATTAGAACAGGAAAAAAGTAACCTTTTAGTATTTTTTCTACACTACTAATTTCTGGTTGCATTTTCTATTAATGAATCGACGCAAACAACAATTCCTTAAAAACATTACACAAATCCCCACCTATTTGCAAAAATAATACATTTCTATCACAACCAGTGGCGGTGCAACAATGGCAATTTTAAATAGTACTAGTAGTCAAAAGTTACATTTTCGGAAAGATCTTTTTATCTTCTATTTAGCAATGTAATTGTTTCTAAAATTGGGCGATTTTATCCTTATTGTCTATCAAATTTTTCAAATTGTCCCATGATACGCCGCCACTGGTTAGGTAACAAATGTATAATTTATACCTAAACAAAGATTTAGATGATACTTTATGAAACTATTGCTTGTTTCAATTATTATTAATAGAAAATACAAGCAGACATTAATATTAATCCTGAAAAATATTTAAAGTAATTTTTTTAAATTTTCTGTTCTAATCGACCGACGATAAAAATGCTTACATTGCTACATAGAGGATGAAATGGTATTTCCAAAAATGCAGCTTTTGACCCCCATTGCCATTTAAAATTTTCAAGTTGTCCCTTGTTGCGCCGCCACTGGTGGAGATAGAAAGAGTTGATCTATACCAAAAGATGGAAATTTAAAAATAAAAATTGACCTGGCCGAGGAAAATTGCGTAAAAATAAGGATAAAAATTTAATGAAGTTATTTGTTCAACAAGTGAGGAAAGCGATTCTTTTTCCTACTCGAGCTCGAGTTGCCTCGAGTGAGAGTGAAAAAAGGCTTTCCTTATGTGTTAGACATAACATTTTTTTCACGACATTCCCGAAAAAAAAACAACCTAATGAAAGAAGTAATATTTAATAGGTGAGTCTTAATAGTCACGCTAGAGTGTTCTGTAGTACCGGTGTGGTCTCAATATGTCATAGCGTAGCCGCGTAATTTAATCAATAAATATAGGGTAGCAATTTGTAAGAGGCGAAATATAAGATATTAAATTAAACAAACCTTACTGAATACTAAATTAAATTGTACTAGGCGCATATAGTTCTAATAACACATTCTTAAATTTTTTTTAGAGGCATTTTTGTAACACGACATTATTTTTCTCGCTAGTGAGGAGAAACAAATTTTCCTCACTATTTGTAGAGAAGAAACGTTCGTTTTCTAAGTATGTCATGGAAAAAATACTTTCCTTCTTATATTATAGTATATGAGAAACAAAGATGGTTATACACAGTGTTGGCGGTAACTACGTAATAGAGTCTAATTTTGAATGATCAACAAATTGTGTACATCTTATAAGTAATCCAGTAGTTCTCAAAATTCTATACGATTTTTTATTTAAGTATATTAACTTAAAATTTTGCAAGATGCCAAAAAAGTTGACAAAAGAATGCCGTGAGTTAGTGCTCAAAGTTTATGTCTATTTTTCTAAAAAAAAAAAACAACAAGACGGTGGTTCTTTACTATCTGTATTTGTAACTCAGCAAACAACAATGAACTCGTTACAAATTTCACTCAAAACCGTACAAAGACTGTGCAAGGGAAACCAAAGACAAATAAAATCTCTTCTCTCGTTCTATCAGATAGTAAAAAACAAACTATTGGTGAGTTAATCAACAAAATGTACGGAAAAAAAAGACACCTTCTCTTAGATTCCCTATTGGTTTTAATCAAGACGAAAAGTGTTTGTGAAATAAAAAGAACTAGTTTATCTTATTTACTAAAAGCATCTGTGTTTCCGATTTAAGAAAACAAACCATAGGCTCGGTTTATGTGAAGAAAGTTATGTTGTGTCCATGAGGAACGTCTTTTAAGAAAATATTTAAAAAATGTCAACTTTAAAAATTTAAACCAGCTTTATTTTTTGGCAGAAACATGGGTGTTTAGTAAAGGAAATTCTAATCTTATTTGGTAGGACGCAAGTTTGAAGAGTTTACAAAACCAGCCAAAACATTAAACGGTAGACGTTATGTAATTGTTTACGCGGATAATACAAATGTATTTGTTAAGGAAAAATAGTTTAGTTTTTGGTAAACAAAATAAATCTTATGATTACCACAATAACATTAATTTTGAGATACTTGAAAAATGGTTTGAAGAAGCTGTACTGTGGCGACTAGAGAAGAACCGTCTATCATTATTTTAGATAATGGAAGCTACCACTGACTAAAACTCTCGACTTTCTGGAATAAAAACCAGATTATTGATTGGTTGCTTAGTAAGAATATAGAATTTGACTATTCTATGTTGAAAGTCAAATTATTTCAATTAGTTAAAAAAAAATGAAAATAATAAATACGTCATCCACAACTTAGCTTTGTCTTATCGTCACGAAATCCTACGTTTGCCCCCATATCATTACCATTTTAATTTAATTGAATTAATATGATGCAGTTCTAAAGAATATTATGACAAATGTATTGGCCCAACATCTGAAAGAGAAGAACACGTTCTAAGTACGTGGAATAAGGCTCTTAAATAATAACCGCTAATCCAACACATAAAAAATATAATCAATGACACTTTCGACAGCAAAAAAATAATTGTTAAAGTGCGACCTCTGATTTTTACAGTCAACGTTGAAGATAGTGAAGACGAAGACACTTTTTAAGAAATTAAGTGACTCAGATAAGATGTATAAGTTAATGAATAAAGAATACTTGTAACTAAAATTAAATAACACAGTAAATAAAAAAATACACAATTACTATAATTAATTACCATAATGATATTTCTATAAATACACGTCACATTATGGAATTTCTAAAATTCTTAAGTATAAAATAATACTTAATAAAGAATCGTATAAAATTTGGAGAACTACTGGATTACTTATAAGATGTATACAATGTGTCAGTCATTCAAAATTAGACTCTATTACCTTGTTATTAAAAATTTGAATACACTGTCTTGAATAGCACGCATTACCGCCAACACTGTGTATAACTATCTTTGTTTATCATACACTATAGTATAGGGTGGAAAGTATTTTAAAAGCGGCCTTTGTAACAATGAACATAAGAATCTAGCATCCCACACCATAATCCTATAACCGTCAGACAAGACTGAATGGACTATAATAACTTTTTTTGTACACCAAGGCACACATTATGCATATAATCTATGGGTTAACGTGTGACTAACCCAATTGGAAGACGAAGCAATTGAGAATTCCTTAAATGACAAATCGGTTCTCCTTTTAGCTGTTGTACCTTTTAAAACAATTCTTCGGCATATTCGCTATGCTACGTACATTTGACACAGCAAGCACAACCATTGTGCGATTTAACGCATTTAATGTACGCCCTTGTTGGACTGTCACAAACAAAAGTGTGGACCTCCAATTGAATTACATTATTATTAAATTCAAATCCGTTACTTATTTCTTCAAATAATTCATATATTAATTCGTCTAAAAACATTAATAAAGTGTTGGGTTTTGAAGTACCACAAAAAATGCTTATTTCGAATGGTTGACTATTAAAATTTTTGATTTGATTTATAATTGGCCATAACTGAACAAGTAAATTTTTGAAAAGAAGTAGTAAAACAAATCTGTAGTTTATTTAATTTTGTTGCAGAATGAATTTTTTAGACCCTTTATTAAACTAAAGTGACAGTATTTACCATTTGTTAATGCTTTGTGATTACATGGATCGGCGTTCTTAATAAAGTTCTACTGTTCAAAGGTAACTCTGAAGTGAAGGTGATAAAATATGTAACAAATCAGAAACTACTATCCGTCGTATATTATGTTTAATAGTTGCCTAATGTCTTAATTTTAAAGCGATATCTGTAACAATCACGTAAGATTCGATTTCTATTATTTGTTGTTTGACTTATCTGGTCACAGAAAATCAAGTTTCTACGTGGTTTTGACGTTATCATGTTAGTTTGGTTGTTTACTGCAACAAAAAGCCTTGACGTAAAAAATGATTTTTTTACTAGTCATGATTGTGAATACAATTATTAGCATTTGCTAAATAAACTGAATTATTTCTTAATAAACGAGAATTAGACTTACCCTAAAGACCATAATCAAAAGCATAAGGCAAAATTTTATGTAAAAATTAAATATGTTATTTATTTATTAAACTTATAAGACACAATTGTAGTGGCGACAAGAAAACGATTTCTATAACGCTACCGACCATAAAATAAAAAATTTGACTTCCCTGTTTTTATCGGCAGATATAAATCCAGCAGGTGTAATCACAACAACACAACCTATTAGTATATTATGCTACTAGGAGTAGAACGCATTCTTTTGTGTTGAGCGAAGGTATTGCGGCCGAAGCGCAGCTGAGGCCGCAAAATACTTGCGAAACACAAAAAGGCGTTCGACTCCGTGTAGCATATACTATTTTTCTTCAAGCGTAAAAACCAAATTCTTGAAGTAATTGAGGTGGTTTTAGAATGAATAGGCAACAGCGTTAACTCAACTTTACAACTGTCAAACATGACTGTCAAACAACATTATTTTTGTTGTGTGTATTAACACGGTTTGTAAAAGGAAAATTTTTGTATTAATTTGTAGAGTAAGAAAGAACGCTATAATTATTTAACAATACAACAATAATAATAATTAACTCTTATTTCAGATGAAAACTTAAAACAAACATTCTTTTGTAGTAACTATATAGTGGAAAAAATACCTATTTCTTATTTATAGTAATATTAAAGGTACAATTTTGTAATGTCGAGTTAATAATATTTAATCCACTACTTGCTGTTTTAGAACTGACATTGACGTCATTATAGTCGTGATGGATTTCATATTCACTTGACTGGGATATGCTCGATGTTGCGGTGGAAGTACTGGGCCTGTTAAGATCACCTGATGTTACGGTAGATGTGTTACCTTCATCGCACCCTAATATTCTATTGGCAATTTCACGTTTGTTTGAAAGGAGTCTTCGATGTATCCCTCAGCTACATTGTTAGATTTCCATCCACCGTGTCTTTTTAGAGTGGTAATGTCTCCACCATTGTCAACTAACAATGTAGCTGAGGTTCGTCGCAGTGTTTTGGTATACCTGAAATTTTATGTATCCCCATAACGACACGGTGGCATCTACCATTTTGGTATTTTAAAAGAATCTTGTTATGTTGATGTCATTAGGTCGAAGTGTCATATATTGTCTACATAAATTAATAAAATCTCCAACTATGGTAAATGTCCGTGACTTATTCGTTTTAGTATTAGGAATTTTAACTAGTATTATACGTTCCAGGTCTTCGATATCCTGTATTCTTAAATTGACTAGTTCGTCGCAACGACATGCCCCACTAACTCCGAATATTAATACGATCTAAGAAAATAGTATCTACTTTAGCGATTGAAAAAGTTATATTTGAAATTACCTTCATGGCCAAATATTCATTGTTTGGCGCATTTTGTAAAAAATTATTAAAATGTTCTTTTGAGAAAACTTTTGCTTTTTGGTTGATACCCATCAGCTTGGCGCTTCAAGAAGGAAATTAAATTTTGCGTAATTTTTAAGTTTATGTCATGTTTAATATTTAATTGGCACTTTAGCATGGAATATTGTGCCCATAATGACGAACTTTTCATAGTTTCCGCCAAATGGGAAAAATACGCTAACATAACATTTTCTGTGTAATTGATTATATTATTTTCTTGCGCCCATTTCAAAATTTATTGTAAGCAAAATCATATATTTTGCGCGATTTGTTGGGGATCAAATTTTCAACTAAGGCATCGGCGATTTGTTTTATTTTAGGTGGAGTTCCTTCAATTTGCGACATTTTTAAAAGTTTAAATTTTAAATGGCGTTTCTGCTTAAAAAGTGTTAATACCTCTACCGGCAAACTAAGTTACTAATTGAGCGTAAAATAATAATATTATTGTACGCCGTAAAATAATGTAGTCGTTCTATATATTCAATGCGGTATAGTAAAATTCATATTTTAGCACGCTTGAAGAAAAAATATGTATGCTGTACTTAAAATATTGAATTATTTTGTAATTGTTATTACCGTACTCGTTGTTTTAGGGTTTGTTTCTACAATTGAATTTTAAAAGAATATTAATTTGGTTTCTATTTTTTGCAAAATTTATGTTCATATATAAATACAGCTTTGAATATAATATAAAAACACATCAGCTTTAACAAGGACTTAACTTAGTTTTATTCATTTTAATATTTCAATAGTTTTATGTGGCCTTATAGTAAAAAATATTGTATTATTTATATAAAAAATTTGAATGTAATTAAATTTTTTTTGTAAATTAATTTAATATTTACATATTATTTGGAATGTTGTATAAATATCATTTTAAATGTTCAGAAAATTTTATTAGAAAACTTAATTCAAGTATTTTAAATATATGTATTTAAAATATGATATCATTTATTTTAAGTATTTTTTATAAAGAAGTTTAATATATTTGATAAATATTTGCTTAAAATATTTAGTTAGATTTATTTCGAATATTTTGTATATGTTTACCTTACACTATTTAATAAATATGTTCTTAAGATATTTTTTAACATATAATATAAAAGCGTTACATTTAAATGTTTAATTAACATTGTTTACTAGTCAATAGTTATTCTTTCTTCTAGTTTTATATTTTGTTTTTTTATAGTTCGCCAGGTGGTTAGTAACTCCTGGACTCTTTGTTGTAGTAGAAAGTTTTGTAAACAAAAAATTAACACTAGTTCTGGAGTTATGGCCATAACTACAGAACTGGTGTTAATTTTCATATAGAAGTACCAACCACTTTTATTTAATTCAGTCTAATAATTAGGTTACGTATTTGTGTACTTTGAGACTTGAGAATGTTTTTAATCTGTAAATTTTACGAAAAATATAATAGAATGATTAAAACATTATAATTACTGAACACTTCTAGTATGCGATTAATAATACTGTTAACATTATTGGAAGGAAAAATAAAATACAAATACGTAATCTTAAGCTTGTAGGTGTCAGAAGTCGGATATATTAGAGAGAACGCAGGACATAAATCTAATGAAGCTTACGATTCGTTTAGGTTGTGATTTATAATGGTGAAAAGTAAACATCTTTTTCTTTCAAATATATAGTGCCGCGGTAACAATGTAAGCATATTTGAGTTTTTGTTTTTAACAATAAATTAATTTATATAATAGAGACCACTTTATTATGACAGTTAAATCAAATAAAGCATGATTTATAAATCTAATTGATGCTTGTTTTTGTTTTTATTATTTTTAAGGGCGCAAAGGAAGTACAGATACAGGAAATGAATAAACATTTGTGTTAGTAGTTACGCGATAGCCGAAGAATTCTAATGAGATTATTTTAAAAGAAAGGTTAATAAGCACCGCATTAATTAAAAAAAAAGTTTATAGCAGTTTTTACCTACTAACCCATGGATCTCAAGAAGAAATTAGTCTTAGAAACGGCTGTGCTAGGCGTTCATCACTGGAATTCTTTTAATGAATCCAAGGAAAGCGTTGAAAGTTTTAGGGAGCGCAAGTTGGCAATAAGGAAACATAAAGTCGCATTTTGCAGGTAAATAATTTTAATTTAATGTTTTTTTACGTTTTAAATACGATCTTCTGTAACTATAAAAGCGTTTATTGTAAGTTATTACCATTTTTCTTAATTAATTAACTTCTACGCTAATCTTTTTTATTACTCACATATTGCTAAAACAAATGATGAGAAAAAGCAAAAAAATGGACTCACCTTAAATGTAGATAAGTTATCTACCCCACATTCGATTATTGCTTCCCTTCCTACAGGAATAGTAACGTTTACAATGGGACCAGTGAATTTGGGATTATCTGGAAACAAAAAATACACTTAACAATTGAATATTGAAACGTATTCGTTTAAACAAATATATCTTTTCCAGGCTGTAACGCCGAATAAATTTAACCGACCGAATATGATTGAATGTAACACCATATTTTTGTGAGACAACCAACGCGAGATTTAATGCACCCATTTCCTACTGCTCCTTTTTATAAATATTGTTTAAAAATATAATGCAGCCGTGACAACATCTTCATTTAAAAGTAGTATTTTTCATCTAACATTTTCAATTTTCGATATAATACGTTTTACGACAAAAGGTGTTTGTAATATTTGATCGAAACTAACTTTGAACAATAAAATTCGATTTATTTTATGCAAAATATTAAGATACATTTTATAACCTCTGGGCGTTATTGCGTTTTAAAATGTTATCTAAAACAAACTCGTATTTTTATTAACGTAAATATTTAATAATTTTTTGAAAGCTTATTTGTTTATTTCAATTGAACTTATAAATAATTTATATTCCAATTTACACAACGGAAAATTAAAAATAATTAAAATAACAGTTTGAAGAACGCCCGAGTGAAGTTAACATGAAACTTGCATTTTACGTTGTTGTTGCACAAGGAACGCAAAATAACATAAGCATACAAAATGGTTTTAGTATTTTTCTTACGTGATGATCTACTTTGATGTTTATAAGACGTATTTTATTAATCTATTTTATTTTGTCTGTTTGTTTAGTACAAATGCCTGAGTTTGTTTACAGTAAAGAAACGTTAAAACATTTGAAAATACTTTGTTATATTTTCAAATCATATTTCAATTTAATTTTCTTGAATTCATAGGCTTAAAATTGATTTTAATAGTAATAAAATTTATCACAAATGACATATCACAATAGGATGTCAATGTTTATTACTTACTTATTAAAACGACTAGTCAGGTTTTTTTTAATTTAAATGCTTTGTTTATAACACAGCCACACAAAAAATATTTTTTCGGGTCTGGAAGTCAAACCATGTTAACTATATGTTTTCGGGGTTGCTGAATCCGGAATTCGAGGTCCAAGAAACCCCAGCATGTCAAGGTTTTACCATGTGTTTTTGGAGTCTCTGAATCCGAATCCGTTGTCAAAAAAACTCCAGCTCGTCAGGATTTTGATTTGCAAAGAATCTCGAGAAATTTATTCATCCGACTTATAACGTGTGTCTGCATCCAGGGCACCTCCTCGCGGTGACGGCGGGCAACGGAGTGTGCCTGCGATCCCAGGATTACGTCTTTCATGCCGTCATGGCAGGCGCACGCAAGCGTTTTATGATGCACAGTCGGATCCTAAGTATCGGCGGCTGGTCAGGGTGAGAAAGCGGGCCAGCAGGCGTCGTCATCAAGCGACCTGAGTTTCATCTTAGTTGGTGAATTGGCTAATGTGCAATTTAATGCTACAAGAAAGCGGTCTGAAGTTTCGCAATCACATGATTGTCATGCAAATCATGACAATTTTTGTTATATTTGTTCCAAATATGAAGTGACATCTTTGCAAAAAAACGATTGACGATAATATTTGCAACCTCCTCGCGGTGTACATCGGGTAGCGCTGATGCCGACGGTCCTATATACTTTTGTTTTGTGGAGTAAATAAGGTTTATGGGTTGAACTGATTTTTGTTCAATATACGGCTAAAGTCAAAAGGTTGAAACGTTAAATAGCTTAGATAACGGGATAATTTGAAGGTTATGTCAACAACCTAACATGCTGGGGTTTTTAGGACGACGGATTTGAATTCAGCGACCCCAAAACATATGGTAAACATGGTCTGACCCCCAGACTCGGAAAAAAAAATTTATGAAATTTTGAGGTTATGTCGAAACCTTGACATGCCAGGGTTTTTTAGTCTTCAGAATCAGATTCAGCGACTAAAAGAACATTAAATTAACATGGTTTGACCCCCGAACTCGAATAAAATTTTGTATGAGGTTTTTGAGGTTATGTCAGAACCCTGACGTGCTGAGGTTTTTTGGACTTTGGATTTAAATTCAGTGACTCCGAAAACATATAGTAAACGTGGTCTGACCTCCAGACCCGTAAAAATATTATTTTTTTGTTTGGTTGTGTAATTATCCCTAAGGCTAACAAGTAAATTGCATGTAATACTTAATTACTAAACTAAATTATATTGATCCATTGGTGATTCTCTAAATATACTAATAAATCAATTTTAATTAGCGTGTTAAGTCTTTTTAATATACGAGTGATATTGCCAATTTGTAGTAAATTTAGCACTAACACATTAGGGTGATTTGTTATTCGGTTGACATAAGTAGTTGTACGCACAAATCACTAAATCTTTTAGATGCTAATCTCCCATATATTTCAAAAGTTACTGTGATTGCACTGCCTCTCGTGTTTAGAATCTCAATTAAAACTTCCCGCTACTTATTTTAAACTGATTGAATAAGAAATTACTAAATTTAAACTTTGTCTTGTTTTCACAATACCTACTAAATTACGTAAACAAAGTTTGTTAAAAAATTTGTGTACAAATATGTTTAATTCACAATTAGTTAGTAACATACAGGTTTTTGAACCTTGTAAAGTTGAAAAATAAGATATTTTATAGATACATTGCGCAATGGTAAAACCACGAATTTGTAATAATTAGCAAGTGGTCCGAAAGTAGCCACTTTTCAACCTATCTCGGCGCCAGTGTCGTATAAACTACACGATAATGAAAATATTTCTGCTACAAGCGCTGATATTTGACAGATCAAAACTAATTTTGCGCTTACTACATGGATTTTAATTTTACAATAATAAAGATATGGTTTGTACAAATATTGCACAATTTTGGACAAAAAAGGACACTCAAGAAATTATATGAACTATGTATTGGCAATTTAACAAGAGATTTTTTGAAAAAATCCCTAGAGCAAAGAGCGATACAACAAAGCTCAAGGGATTTAGTTAGACAGATCGAGTTCAATTACCTAATAAATGTAACCATCAGAAAAACACCAAAAACTGCACCAAAAACTTTACTCGGACACGTGTTTCAACAGCTAAGCTGTCATCATCTGCGATACCGATACTAAAATTAAAAACAACGGGAAACTTATATATACTAAAGTCTGTATACTATTGGCGCGGAGTAATAAATCATAATTGCTTGAAATAATTCTTTATTTTCTTGTGAAAGCGGTACTTCTACGGTTAAGTAAAAACCAATAAATTATAACCAAAATACGATCATTGTGCCGCTCTTGCAGCATATCGACCCATCTAGGGTCTGAGAACAATACTTTAATCTGTGTAAACACGTTGCCATCAGTCCAGGTACTGACGAAACGAGAATCATAGCCGTAGATGTGGGTATTATACCAAGATACAAAAATAATGGTATATAATACGTAAGAAGTAAAATTTGTAATGTGATCTACTATACAAATAAAATAAATAACATATAGATAATATATGACATTTATTACAATTACAAAATATGATTTTCCAAACGTATCAGGTACCTACGCCACTGCAATACGGGTGATTCAATAATTCGGACAGGTTTATTACTCCGCGCCAATAGTATACTGAGTATATCTGCTTATCACGCATCGTTAAATTTAATTAATTCTTAGATAAGATTAGATATTTCCGAAAATCCTAATGGACCGTTATCATCATAATTCATAAGCAAATTTCTGTTTTTAAAATTTCTAAACTTTTATAAGAATCAAGTTCGTTTTTATTATCTACCCTCTTAATTATTTTAATGTCGCCTACTCTATGGCCATTTTCAAGCATATGCATGATAACACTGGACCTATCTGTGTGATGATTTTTGACATGAGCTACACTGCTCTTTAAAACGAGTTTTAATAGGTCTCTTGGTTTGCCCTATATATACTTGGTTACAGTCTTTACAATTAATTTTATATATTCCCGATTTATCACACATTTCTATTGGGTCTTTCGGATTGCCTAAAAGATTTTGCAAGTGGTTACTACTAGAGGTTACTGTTTTATAATCAAATTTTGAAAATATTTTTTGAAGACCTTTTGTGTATGTGGGATAATTTGGTAATGTTTAACTTATGTTTATATTTTCTACTTATGTTTGTGACAATTGATTCTTGAAAATCATTGTATGATGCAATCTGCTTAATATTTCGCAGTTCTTTATCAAAGTTTTGTTTTGACAATGGGAAATGTAATAATCGGTGAATCAAAAGTTGAAAGATGCAAGTTTATGTTGCATACTATGGTTGGAATCATTTGTTATAAACCTCATAGTGTTAGTGTCTTTACGATAAATATCTATATCTAGTTTGTTGCCATTTCTTGTCACTAAAGTGTCTAAGAAAGGTTTGTTTCTGTTTCACAGGTAAAACTTGATCGTCTCAAATTTTGAATTTAAAATTTCTACAAATTGCTGAGGGCCGTAAACTTTGGTGTCGATGACTGCAAAAACGCCATCTACATATCTACACCAAATTCTAGGAAAATATTCTAAATTATTTTTTAAATCAGTTTACACAGATTAAATTATTGTTCTCAGACCCTAGATGGGTCGATATGCTGCAAGAGCGGCACAATGATCGTATTTTGGTTAGAATTTATTGGTTTTTACTTAACCGTAGAAGTACGCTTTCACAAGAAAATAAAGAATTATTTCAAGCAATTATGATTTATTACTCCGCGCCAATAGTATACAGACTTTAGTATATATAAGTTTCCCGTTGTTTTTAATTTTAGTATCGGTATCGCTGATGATGACAGCTTAGCTGTTGAAACACGTGTGCGAGTAAAGTTTTTGGTGCAGTTTTTGGTGTTTTTCTGTTGGTTAAATAGACGCTGCAGTTGGCGTTACTTTTCTTTGATTAATAAATGTAATTACAGGGAAAAAAACCTAAAAATAACTCGCCCAAATTCTGTGTTTAAGTGGTATTTGTTATGACAGTTGTACGAACCAAGTATCCTATAATAAAGCAAAGAAAACTGTAATAAGATTATAAATTTAGGAAACAAAACTATACCCAACTTTCCAGAACAAAATTTTTGATTTCATTTAACAGTTGTGGTTTTGCATCATTGTTGTATTTTAATTGTCAAACCTACAGTTGACAGATATAATTTACAAACTAATCAGAAACTGACGCAAAGTTTTTACATTAATAACTTACACTTGATGACAAATTTCAAATTTGTTTGAAAATGCATTTAAACGAGTTGCCAAAAAGTAATCGACATGCGGTCTTTTGGTTTTTTGGGGGCAACATGCATTCATGCATTTTGTAAACATTTTGAACTTTATTATGGTATGTAATTTATTAACTAATTCATTTTTACTGCAATCGTCTTATTGCGTGCATTTATTTCATTGGGCAACGGTCCCAAGAACACATAATGTTAAGGCTGGCATATTGTAACCCGTCATTCAAAAAATTTTTTATCAAAGTAGACCATGAAAAAATTTACTCTAAATGCATAAAACTGGATGTGTTAAAATTAAATCTATCAGAATTGACAAATGTTCAAGCTAAGCTAAGATACGCCTGTTATATCTTGCTTTGTCGTTGATGGCAAAGTTTGATAAAAAACACCGAGTTTCACTGCAATAGAAAGGTGTAAAGATTCATTATTAGGACAAAGTGAATTGAAAGTGCCTTTCACTTAGAATTTCAACATTGGTAGAGGTTTTCCAAATATTTTTTGGATTTGCTACATTGAAAGGAATGTCTTGATTTAAAATTGTACTAAGTAATTGTTGACAAGTGTTGTTTGATGACAATTAGGCTGGTGTTGCTATGTCTTTTGCTCTAGTTATACCCAAACCACCTAGTTTGGTTGGCAGGTCAGCTTGTAACATTGATTGGTCTGATATTGTTACGTTTGTAATTATTTCCTAACAAATTTGAATTCTTGAATCAATTTGTTTTAGAAAGGCTGGGCTTGTCTAAAATGGACTTGTCGGAAGAATGTCTATCATATTGGCAATACTACTACAATTCTAAGTATGTAAAGTGCTTGATGTGCATTCAGTGAAAGCCAGCGGCGTAAAATAAGGTCCATAGAGCGATTCTTCCGCTTTAAAACAACTTGTATACCCGATTCATGTAAAGGTGCTCTAAGAAATTCAAAACATTCTCTTTCAGGAAACTTCATGTTAGGCAGTGTATGTATAAAAGCTTCGGATACTTGCGTAGAAATTTTCGAAGTAGAAAGCAGTTCACATTTATGTGGGTTTAAGTTTTCATAATCACCACCAGTACTGCGAACATCCAAGTACCATAAATTTAGATCGGAATTCATCTTCGTTACCATTGAATTAATAGATAAGCAGAAAAGTAGTGGTCGTAGTGGGTTTCCTTGTTGCACTCCTTCCTCCGACATAATATTATTGTCTACTAAGTAAGAATTGTAGCATCTTAATAGAATTGTTTAACAAATGGATATAATTTTGGTACTTTTGAGAAAACTGTGGCAAGTATGTCAATACGAATTGAATTGAACGCATTACAAAAATCTAACTTTAGTAGTACTTTGTCTGCGTTATTTTCTAAAAATGTTCTGGCTGCATGTGCAACCACCTCTACTCTTTTTGGAATATCGAATCCAAGTCAAATTGGATTGAACAGGTCGACTAATTTTGCTTTAACTCTTAAACAAACAACTTTTGCTGCAAGTCTTTTGACAGTTGTTCCGACTGCAATTGGACGTATTCCTCTTTCTCTTTTCTGTCGCACCGTACAATATTTTTGTTACGATTTCTGGTACATTTCCTTTAGCATTTAGGTAATAAGTTGTGTTATAGCAGCTGTTAATTGTGTTGCAGCTTCTCTATTGGAGTTACTTATGAAATATTTTTAATGTTGAGGACGAAGACCATCGATACTGCTATTTGATCCATTAAAAAACGTATTAATTGCGTATACAATTTCTTTGAGTGTCACAAAAATTTCTGGTATATTGGTGGTGGAACAGGAAAAACTGAACCTTGTGTCAAACTAGGTGCTTTGACTGAAGTTCTTAAAGTGTTTCAGAAGTTGGTGGCCTAATTGTGTCCTCGGAAGAGAATAACCTTACAGCACCCTTGATATCACTGTTAGATATTGTTAAGCTTACAGCTTTAGCAATGTGATAAGTGCGCTGATATGATAAATTTGTTGCGCATTCTGGTCTTTAATACGTCTCTCAATTGTAGTAGTTAAAGAAGGACCTTTGCTTTGGAGACAAGTTTTCTGGTTCGGGACTTCAAGATAATTGTGTTGTAGTAGTTGTAACGATTTCAATCTGATTTCAAATTAGTTTCTCTACAACGTAATATTATTATGATTAGTTAAGGACTGATGGCGAAAAAACATTAACATTGAAAAACTTGCATAACTTTTATACCAAATAATTTTTTACAAAATTTTGATATAGTAGGCTTTGAAATAGTTTTCAGAATATGTCGTCAAATTTTTATTTTATTTGAGTCAAATTGTGTTCACAATGGCAAAAGTAGTGGAAGTACATAGATTAATCATTAAAAATTTGTTGAGAATCTACAATGGTCAGTCGTTCGCATTGCAAAGGAAGCAAAAGTTTGCAGGCAAGTGGCAGCAAAGTTATCAAGCGGTACAAGGAAGACTTTACCATAACACGGAAACCAGGAAGTGGACGACTAGAGAGTTTTCATTCACCAAAAAGGTGCAAAAAGCAATATCTGCGATGGTTAAGAATCCGCTGATATCGAACCGGAAATTAGCTGCAAAAGTCGACTTGTCGGAAAAGACAATTCGAAAAATAAAAAAAAGAGTAGATTTAAGTCCTACATTGAAGCCAAGAAACGAGCTAGAAAGTTGAGAGCAGATTTTTTCCAAAAACGTCAATGTTGCGTGATGAGACTTACGTCCTCGCCAATTTTTCTCAACTACCTGGTCAGGAGTTTTATGTTTCCTGTGGACGAGGAAATGTTCCTAAGAAGTTTATAACTAAAATAAAATCCAAGTTTCTAAAAAAATATCTCGTTTGGCCGGCGATTTGTTGCTGCAGTGAAAGAAGCCAATCTTTCATAACAAATGGAACAATTAACTCCGATATTTACACGAAGGAGTGTTTCCAAAAAAGATAGCGGCCTTTTCTAAGTAAACATAAGGTATCCACATTTTTTGGCCGGATTTAGCTTCGTGCCATTACAGTAAACAGACAAGAAAATGGTACGAAGAGAATCATGTCGATTTTGTACCCAGGAAGGCTAACCCACCAAATTGCCCTGAGCTTCGCCCAATCGAGCGGTACTGGGCTTTGGTGAAAAGAAGCTTGAAGCAGACAAAAAAGGCTACAGAATCGATTGAAAGTTTTAGAAAAATGTGGACCGTAGCGACCAAGAAAGTGTCGAGCACCACCATAAAAGCCATGATGGAGACCATTCCCTACAAGCTCAAAATTTTTTATAAGTCTGATTGATTTCTTGATTTTTCATAATTTTTATATAATAAAAAACCTATCCAAAACTAAATTTTTTTAAAATTTATTTAGCGGTTTAAAAATTATGCAAGTTTTTCAATGTTAATGTTTTTTCGCCCTCAGTCCTTAGTCAGCAACTGTTTGTCGAGCATCATTCGGAACCGTTTTCATAATTTTATTTCTTCTTTGTTTGGTTAATATTGAATACCAATTCTCATGGTTAATTGACTGAGATTTAAGTTGAAAGCCATATGTTTAATACGAGGTTCTTCTTGCTCCCATTCGCTTGGATTTGATGATCAAAAATGCAAGTTTGACAACTTTGCCATTTTGTTCAATTTTGTATTTGGATTTGATTTATTGTAGTTTTTGTGCAAGTCGACTCGTCCAATGTTTGTGTCTGTTGGTAAATTGTAATTTTTCCATAAGACAAGATGCACTGCTTATAGCTCAATGCAAGAGGTACAATGCCAATCATTCTCTGAAATTGTTAATAATAGAAGACAATGTAAGTGTTACCATTTACCGCATCCATCACATCCTATTATAGGTCGTGATGGATTTTTGTGCTCGCCAATATGGAATACAAAACAGATCCATAAAATGTTGTTTGCCGCCATCGTCTGTGTCATTGTTCTTCGCCTCAAATCCATTGCGTTGTTGGCTTGTAGTTATAGGAACTTTGTGACTGCTCAGACAAATCGACGTCTATTAAAAATTACAAATAAAATTATAACTTACATATGGATTTACCATGGTAACGTAATTTATCCGATTTGTTTATCTACTTGCAATTCTGCTCCTTCTTATTTATCCGATAGCAAACTACGTTTTGTGTATAAAAAATTACATTTTTACATATGAGTGGAATTGTCACTCACAAATAATTTTTACAGACATTATTATAGCAGCAAAATATTTGATCACATTTCTAGAAAAGCTTTTAAACTGTTTTCGGTTTTATAACACTTAATCCATCCACGTTAAAAAATTGAAATAAATTTATTTTGTCAGCAAGTTTATTTTGCAATGTCCAGTGAAGGATTCAAAAAGTTTTGAGATTAAACAACCAATAAAAATTAATTCGTGCGCATTGTTGTGACAAAAAATTAAAATTTCGCTCTTAAATGACTATTAGTGTAAAGTATTAACAAATTGGCTTGAATTAATTAAAACTTTGTCAGTTAACGGTTACTTATGTCACATACAGTTAAATAAATTATGCCATAAATGTCTTTGTTAAATGGAAAATAAAATTTGCTCGATACCTACATTTTACACTAGTGTTAGTGATTTATTATAAACTACGCGATGTATTAAGAAAATCTAATTTGAAAGTATATGACATTTATTTTAGACTAGACCTTTAATAATGTCATTCTCGGAACATTAGGCAGAAGCATTAATGAAAAAGAGTAGTGGCTGCTTGAAAATGTCAGTATGATACGGATTTTTTTTGTAAACTTCAATACTGTATTTACAAGTTTTAATTACTAACTAGCGAACGGCAAGACAAATTTGCGTGACTACATTCTCCCTACTGTTTGTCACATCCAACCCAACACCCTCACAAACAATAATCACTTCTCTAGGTTTCAACACCATAATTCTTAACCTTCTACAATAATATATCAAGTTAACATCATTGATTAATCGGGTTTAGAATTTTGACGGCGTTGTAACATTAATTTTCCGAAGATAAACTGCTTTAATTTTCTCATTAATTTAATTACTACCATGCAGTTCCTAAAGCTGTGGGTTACTAGTTGACAATTAATTGAATTCCGTTTTTTATGCAAAGCTAGTTGTAATTTTGCATGTTCAGTCTAATGTATAGACGGAAAATTCGGACCGTATGTTTTAATTAAGGTTTCTTCATTATTAGGACTCTGTAATAAATCAGTTTGGTATTTTCTTAAAATGTTTTAACAGATTACGTAACAAACCTAAATGAATCACTTTAAATGATTAATGAGTAATATCTTATACTGTTATTTATCAGGCAAAATTATACCAAAAACATTAACTAAATTGGAAATTAAATAAATTGTAGCGCACTTAAGAATGAACTTTTCAAGAACGCACATTAAACTTATTAACCTTATTCTTTCCTTTAGTTTGTGCAGAAATTTTGGCTTCAATGTGTAAGGGATTTTAATGTTCATGGTACGTATATTAAAAATAAAATGCGAATGTTGTTTTTTTTATTGTTACTTTTATGATCGAGAAAATTGTTAAATCTAATTGTCTTAGTACAAGGTCTACACAATCCTATCGTTGGGTTAGGATTAATTGTGATGCAGGTCAACATCAGAATTGAGATTAGAAGTGGAAGAGATAATCGTGGTCAATTCAATTATAACATGACTGTAATTAATTTAAACAAGATGTAATTACACAAAACTACTTAACACAAACCGTTTGATTCGTAACTATGTTTTTAATTTTTAACAATTTTTCCGTAATCTTGTAATAAAAAACAAATAGTAACGATCACAAAAGAATGTAGATTGCAATAACTGTTTAAATACAAAAATGTAAAATATAATTCCGTTTTATAATGACTTGGTTCATTATTATTAGAGAGGTTTAGGGTCACTTAAAATAACGTCAAAAATGTATTATAAATAACGATAACGTCGACCATTTTCAATAAAGGTTTCGGACTGCATTTAACAGAACTGTCAGTTCCTACATTTTTTCTTTCTATATTTTTTACATTTATTTTGACGGCGCATTGCGGATTGGTACCCCTACAACCACACTAAACGTAATTAATAATGATGGCAACAAAAATCGATTAACCGTTAATCGGTTTTTAATTCGATTTTAAAAATCCTTTTTAACTCGATTTTTTATTTAAAATCGCATTTATAAGTCAATTTTTGAAATCGTTTCTTAAAATCGATTTTAATAAACGGTTTTTAAAGTCGATTTATTTAATTTATGCTAAGACGACCTCAGCCCCTTTACAAAAATATCAAACTTTTGATGTTTGCCCACAAAAGAGAATAACCAGCAAAAGCTAGTACAACTTTGCTCAACGCTAGCACACCTTTAATAACGGAGTTATTAAGGGTTAAATCTAGGTATCTAGGTAGTTAGCCCCCCCCACAAAATATAATGTTAACACACTGTTCATAACAGGGTTATTAAGGTGTGAATTTGGAGGGCTAAGTCTACCTCAGCTCTCCAACAAAAATGAAGAGGCGCTCCATGGGGACTAGCAACCTCACGCCAAATATTTAGAGATATAAACAAATTACTAAAAATATTGCAATTTTCTGATATAAAACTATTCTCAGCATAATAGTCAACAAACATTTAAACAAATAAGTAGAACTCTTACACTTATATAATTACAAAAAATTAATAAATATTTCCAGAATCAATCTTTCGAGTCAATGTAAAATACGATACGCAAAAATAACAAACATTAAACAAACAACTTTTATGTGAAGTATAAAATTGAAATGCAGTAAATATATATTGCATCAGTAATTTATGAATATTTAATAGAAAGTAGCAAAGCTAACAAAAAAATAACTAATGTTTTGCGCACAATATTAATACACGTTCGTACAAAGTGGAAACATGTTTGCAATAATAACGATCGGTCACATTTAACGAATTTTTTTAGCTACAATTAATTACCGATTGCAAGATTATGATTTTGTTAACTTGAACTTTAGTGTGTTTATATGTCATAATTTTAGAAAATAACATTTTTTTCTGTATGTTTAATATTTCAAGATTTCAATAAAAAATCCCCCCATTTCACATAATGTTTGATATGTTTCTATACAAAAAAGAATATTTGCATTTATATGTGGAGGTGCTATACACTTGTAGATCAGTAAGGTATACATACATATATAAAATTCCGCTTTACGACTTTTGAATAAATTTATATTAAAAGTTTTGATTACTTCCTTAAATACACATATAAATGTTCAACATTATTCATGCTCTATAATGCTGCATTTGTTGCATGTCTATTATTTTAAGATAATAAAATTACTACGATTACATGTAGGTGAGTTATTTATGTATAATAATTAGAATATTCAACAATAAATAAATAGTACACACATTTATCTAGCGCTGATGCATTTCCTCTACAATTGTATTTTATCTATTTTAATTATAACCCTTATTCTAACATTGAATTACAAACTTAGTTTATAGTTGTCTTTGTAGAAGAAACATACTGAACTCCGTCAAATATAATCTTTCGAAATAAATTGTAATTTTTTTAAAACTAATTTTGTTTGGCGGTTAATTGCAGCTTCTTCTGAAACTACACTTTGCCTAACCGTTAATTGGTACCTATGTAAATGTTGATGGACATAGTTTGTTTGAAAATCATATTGTATAGTTGCATTTTTGGCAATAATGTTGATAAATACACGTAGTTGTTATCCACGTGTTTATATGATTCAATGTCGTTTCATTGCTTTACAGCACGGTCGCAGGTAAAGCGCAAAAAAGTACAATGTAGTCAGAAAAAAATTAATTAATATTTATTATTATTTTTCTATGTTTGTTTTAACTACAAATTGTGTAACAGCAGAAAACGTCTTTGATTAAAACTTTTGACGTGTGTTGTCTACATCTAAATTTTAAAACAAAATCAGCGAATTATTTAACTTTTAATAAAACAGAATTTCGTGTATTCCGAAAAGATTTATTTTTTTGGTTTTGATTTACGAGCGTATAACGATTGAATTAATTTTCACGAGTTATTGAGACAGTTTTCCCGGAGTAAAAATCACTATTTGTTTGTATTTCGTACTTTAAAATCGAATTAATACAAGTTTTTTATTGAAAGACGAACAGAAAACAAACTGCAGCAAAGATTTAATTTCATGTTGCACTCAATAATAGAATAATTCATTGTCTGCTAGATTTTCCCATTAGAATTACTAGTTTTATAAATTCATTACTTTTCAAATAAAGTTTTACAAAGGTTTAATATAAGAATACGGAAGTGATTTTGCTTTATTCTTACTCAAAGACTATTTAAACAGTACCATCAAACTCATAATTTTGAATTTCTACTTAATTAATAATGTCTGATTATCAGAATTAAAACCATCGCAATATTCCATAACCAAACGTAATACCACAACTATCGCTTAAGCGATGTACCACGTGTAAATTTCTTTGGAAAGATACACAATTCTTTCTTTCCTTATGTCGGAGGACTTTTCTTCTCATAAATAGTTCATATTCACTATACTTTTTCTTGCGTTTTTTAAATTCTATTTCATTTATTTAGTTTATTTGAGTTTTCGCAATCAATTCTATTAACCCAGCGTCATTCTCGAACCATTGGCCAATGCTACATTATAATATCTTTATTCATTTTTCATTTATTCTCAAAAATATTATAAATAACTGCTACATACGAAGTTAAACAGAAACCGAAGTAATGTTTTTTTAGACAACGTGTTTACATACGGACGGACTTCCGATCTCCAAACAAAAAACTTTTAACGTGCAAATTTTACTCGTCAAAAAATTGGAAAAAAAGAGTTTAGAAATCATCTCCCAACAAAAATATTTGTAAGGCAGCATATAATATTAGGGGATGCAGAAACAGAAATAGTAAGAAAAAACCTTTACAAAGTATGTCTAAAAAGTTCTACATGTTGCAACTAAATTGTATTAGGTGATATGTCTCTTTCAAATTCTACCAGTAATTAAAATTTTCCCGATTCCCGATGCAATGCGTGGAGTTGTCCTATTCCTTTTTTTTAAATATTAGAAGTGTATTCTTTTCAAGATGCATTTACTATGTAGACAACATATCTTACGCTGTCATTATTTGTGGCGTCATGGTCGATTGATGAAGGAGGCCTTTGTTTATTAATTTATTCGTATGATACATTATACAAATATTGTATTGTGATGTAAGTGTTATCTGTGGTGCCCCAAAAGATTAGTATAAACCTGTATAGTGTGGTGACGAAGCCGTGAGCAATACTGGATTGGTTTGTCTTGGCAAAGCATTTGCTTCAAAGTTTAGGAAAACCACTAACACCTAAACATGCCAGCCCTTACCCACCTTAGTATTCATATGTAATAATATTGTTAAGTGTGTAAACATTATAGAAGGTAAATAAGAACATAAAAATTAACAACACACCCATTGCATGACAACATATAATGGATCGGTTCCAGCGCCAGTCACGACAATGACGAAAAATAGTAGGTTAAAGAAATAGCAAAACATGGAAAAACAGATAATCGAGACAAGAATACAAAACATTGCTGAACTTCAGATGTCCTTCAGAATCGTAAGCCATAATCTTGCTTCATCCGTTAAATTATGAATGTTTGAAAACCCTCCTTTAAACTTCGTTAATTGACAATCCTCTACAATATGTGTAACGGTCTCCGGTTCGTTTCCACAGTCACAATTTAGATTAGAAATCGCACTCCATTTAAATAACATAGAGTTGCATTTTGAATCGCCTGTTCTTATGCGATTTTAACCAAATTTTTCTTTTTTTGTTGTTGGCCGCAAAGTTAGTTGGTAGGTATACTCCCGCCACGGTTTGTATATAATTCATTGTCAACATTGTCAATGCGTACTCGTAACTACGTGCGTACGCTTTTTACTATGCGTGAACTGTCTGTACCGTCTGTATGCACTATGCACTTTTTGTTTTGTGTTGCTGCTTAATCTACTATATATATACGCGCTTAGAAGGTTACATTTTTTAAATCAGCAAGATCGCTGGAATACCTTCCTGATTGTCAGCATTCCGGTTTCCAAAATGTTGACCATCTTTTTTGACATTACGCATTCTTTGAGTATTGTTTCCTCATGTGGAAATTATGAAAATATTGTGGGGCTGACGTTGGCAACCCGACATAGATCCCACCTTAGTGGATGGCGATCAACGATAACGAATGCTGGAGTATAGGCGAATGAAGATACTGAAAAAAATGATTGTGTCTGCGGGTGTATCTAGGTAGTTGTTTGATGAATAAGTGTGCAATTGTGTTGCTTTAGCGAGTAAGTATGTGATAGGCAAAGGTCGTTGAAAACCGGCGTCGCAAGCTTTATAAGGTGTAGGCGAGTGCAATGTTCCAGCACAGTTGAATAATAAAGACTTGGTTTTGTTGAACTTCTAGAGAAGAATGTGTGTGTGTGTGTGTGTGTGAGTTTGATCAAAAACAGTTTTGTCATTTCGAAATGTAGGTGTGTGCTTGAAGGTAGCGGTTGTGACGTTTGCGGATGATACAACGGTTGTGGTGTTTGTGGATGATGGAGCGATTGTGGCGTCTGTGGATAATGCAGCGGTTGTAGCGTTTCGTCTTTGCGGGTTGTTTGTTGGGCGACAGAGTCAAAAAAACAACTTCTTGTGTGTAGTCTACTAGCAGTAGTTTAGATTCCTAAAATTTTCAAATCAAAGATCGCAGCTGTCAAAATGCGTAGATTCTTGCTTTAAATTAGATATCTTCCAAATTCAAAAGATACAAAACTCTAAATTACATCAGTCGATAAAGAAAGATTCAATATATAGAATGTTAAAACATAAATTTTCTAAGTCTTGTAGTTTAGGTCCTAAAAATTATCAAAGTCAAAAATCACACGTGTCAAAATGCGTACGCTCTTGATTTAAATTAGATATCTTTTTAAATCGAAAATGATACAAAACTCTAAACCTTATCAGTCGATAGAAAAAGTTTTAATCTATAGAATGTTAAAACATAGATTTTCAAAGTCTCACATGTGTGAATGTGGGAGAGAGCTGCAGGATGGCTTTCTTGGGCCATTACTGCTGTTGCCGACAATGTCCATGGCGGAAGCAACGATAGCACGCGCTGTGTTCGCAAGCGTGGCGATGGCACGCGTTGTATTGGCGGGCATAGCTTAACTTCTTAAAATTGATAGTAGTTAGTGTCCTATGACTTTTTTGTGTATGTCTTATAATGTTTATGAGTTGGCCGCAGAGTTGGTAGGATGCTATACGCCTGCCGCAGTTTCTATACAATGCTGACCTTGTTTGTTAACAATCCGCATTCTTTAAGTATTGTTTCCTTATGCGGATATTATGGGGTTGACCCCATACTTTTATAGATATAATTAGATTTCTTCTCGTATTGTTTAGTTTTCTTTTAAAACTCTTCTTCTTTTTTTAAGCTTCTTTTAGCAGTAACCTTATAAACCATGAAAAGTTGAACATAGACGACCCAAGCAAATAGTTTCAGTAATCTCCTGAGCATTTTTTTAAGAGACAGCTTTCGGTATTAATTCAAAAAATTATTCAATATTTGTCATATACGAGCAATTCTTATTTAAAGTATAAATGTCAGTTCTCTTAAGCAAGTAACGAAATTTGCTCCCTGACTATAAAGGTATCCGGTAAGCACTTGCTCCATTCCCAGAAGAGATAGACCTGCTTCAGGGATCTGACAACCTTGACTACGCTATGCTCATGATCCCACCCTCCTATTGGGAGAATCTTGCCCTCTCCTGAATCTTACCATTCCATTATCCGTACTAACTCCCCAACACACAATTGCAAGCACGTTGTTTTAACTCCTAATAACCTCTATATGAAATGTCAATTTTGAATACACAAATACCACAAGCGGGTAGAAACACTAATTTTCAGTGTTTCACTAAAATGCCAAACAAATGAGATGGAACGATAATTTTAAAAAAGTGAGTTGTTTCAATTAGTATAAAGTTGCACAAAATCCTGAAAATTGGAAAGATATGAGGGAAGCCTATACCCTATGAATAGAGATCGCCTAAACTAAGAATAAAAAGAAGAAGAAGATTGTCAAAATATATTACAAAAACATCAAAAGTTGCTTCTTCTGCAAATTTTACTCTTAAATAAATAATGACGTCAGTTTTTTTTAAAAATAAGAGTGCGATAAGAACTCAAGTTAGGAATAGTTTGGTAAGTGAAAGATGGTGGAAGTAAAGATGAACACTGTTACGTCAACCAGTTATCGAATTCACCTTGCAGAAAAAAGGTAGCACATATTGTTTGCACCTTCTATTGCTTCTCTTTATATTAATTCCAAAATTAAAGTTTGAGGGTGGAATTCAAAAAATGTTCTAAAAACTCACTGACACTTATGCGTTACTCCCTAACTTTAGTAAAAAGTGACTGAAATCTTGTTAACTAGTGGATAAAAAGTCAGCAATGAGTTACTAACCGGTTGAGGATGAGTTTGATATTAGGACCTTCATCTTTCACTTAACAACTGCTTTGTATTTGTTATTTTTTATTCTTTTTATTTTCCAATTAAGCAACGGAAGCATTCATAAATATCAACATAATATAGAACATCAGTTTCAATTTTTAAATAAATTGTAGTTACGTTGATAGCAGTGAAAACTTAAGCATAAAATGCAAATGAAAATAGTTTACGTTTTTGTCTCCATACATCACGGAAACGCCAAATCAATTGCTGCACATCAAAACTTATATTGGATGGTCTTCTGTAAACTTCTCCTTACTGCACTTTGTCTGTTACTAGTCAATACTGGTTTCCGGACATGGTGATCAAAACCCTCCGGATAATTAGGAAAAAATGTACAACACAATTTCACAAAACACAATCACATACTAATATAGTGCACACAACAATTATTTTGCAAATTGGTCTTGAGAGGTTTAATAAAGACCAAATCAGATTTTTTGTCTAATATTTGTTTTAGGAATAGGGTCGATATTTTATTTTTACAGGAAACACACTGTGGAGATTGTTTTGCTATTTTTTTCCCCTACTTGTTTACACACTTGGTTAATATTATTACATATGAATATTAGGGTGGGTGAGGGTTGGCATGTTTAGATTTTAGTGGTATTCCTAAACCTTGAAGCAAATGCTTTGCCAAGACGAACCAATCCACAATTGCATACGGTTTCGTCACCACACTATACATGTTTATACTGATCTTCTGGGGCACCATACATAACACTTACATCACAATACAATATTAAAATGTACCATACGATTAAATAAATAAACCATCAAACGTATATGGTTTGTGATGCATCCATCCGGCACAAATACCTGAACTATTTTGAGGTTCGAGGGTGTCAAACGACGATCTTCTCGAATAACGTTCATATTTTACTTTGCGATCGCATAAACAGAACACTCGGTACTTTGCTTGTGTGAACTCTAACTATAATAATTAAACTATATATGAAAAATGACTATTTAATTAACAAATTCATTAAATTTACATGTAAGTTAAACTTGCAACTTCTATATTGTTGTGTTCTTAGTTAATTATCCCTATGTTGGTGGTCATAAGATTTCTTTTTTTATGGTGGATTATAATTTCTTTAGTTTTATTAATTTTAGTTAATTTTTCTATTTAATTGTGATATGTAATTTAGCTTATATAATCTTTTTTTATTTTGAATTACCCGACTTTTAACACGTTGACTGCCGGTCAAAATTTTAAGATCCCCCCGAATGGCCGGAACTTTTTTTTTATTTTTTAAGTAATTATTATTTCTTACTGTTTCTTATATTATTATTAACTAATTTTAATAAATGTTTAGGTCTAAAAGGACCGTGACTCAAGGGTTGAGTCACCGGCCCCTGCGACTATTTTCTTTACGGCATGCCGATGACTCAACATTTGCGTCATACCATGTATGATAGTTTTTGTGTGAAAAAAGAGAAAAAAACGCCAGACTTTAGTATTTATTAGAAAAAAACATAATTCTTACTATACAATGAATAAGTTGATTAGCAAACCAAATTTTTTTCAAATTTTGTCAAACATTATGAAACAAAACTTAGCAACTTACAAAATATAAAAACCTAAACAAACTAAAATACTACTTATTTATTTACATGGTAAGTTTTAAAACAGTTACCAAGACAAAGTCCTGGTTGGTCGGGACATGCTTGACAAAAAAATGGGGTATTTTTTCGAATTTTTTTTCCATAACACACTCTGCATCGTTTTCTCATTTGGCGCCCTTTATCGTCTAGCTGATATTTTTCAGGTGTATGTTCAACCTGGATTTTAGGTTGTTTGCCCTTCAAATGTCCAGCTGGATTTTTCTTCGCTTCCGACAAAAGATTTTTTATAATGTTATGCCGGTAATCGTAATAACTAAGCTTTTGCTTAGTTGAGTATTTGCTATAAAGATGATAACTATTCAGAAGCATAATAGATATAATATGAATAGCCAGCTTTTTGTACCACCTAATTGTTTTCTCTCACTCGTATAATAAGCAAGCATTTGATCTTGCCTATCTACTCCGGACATATTTTTATTGTACATAACAATAGCCTTCGGTTTTTCTTTTTCTTCTCCTCGTTTATTATGTGTCATTGTTAACTCTCCATCAAACTCGGTGGAAATGAACAGAACTTCCCTTTTGTCACGCCACTTTCCTACTCCTACCCCACTACAATATTTTGACACAACGTCACCTTTTTTAAGTTTTTGGTGGTAACTGCAGACGGATTTCTCTCCTATTCGTCCTTAGGGTTCCCGTAACATAGGTCTTCTTCAACAGCAACTCTTTGCATAGAGATAAACTGTTGTAATAGTTGTCCATGTATAACGAATGTCCGTTTAGTAAATAATTTTGTGCGAGGCATAACACAACATTTCCTGCATGTCCTAATTCACCTTGCATATCCTTTTCGACTCCGGTATATATCCTGATTTTTAACGCAAGACCATTGGGTTCGGATAAAACATACAGTTTTACCCCAAACTTGTGCTTTTTATTTTTGATATACTGACGGAAAATCAATCTACCTCTCCAGAGCACCATTGACTCGTCTAAAGAAAGTTCTTTATTTGGGTAGTAAATCTCGTCAATTCTTTTGTTGAAAAATCTTGAAGCCATCTAATCTTAGACAACCGATCTCGGTCAGCTCCTTCACGGTTTTCGGAAAAATGGAAACATCTCAAAATTGATAAAAAGCGATTGCGACTCATATAGTTACTAAAACAGGAGAGGTTGTACAATTCGTCGGTTTTCCAATAATCTTGCAATCGGTTGATTTGTATATTGCCCATATGAAGCCACAAACCTAAGAAAACTTTCAATGTTGTAGCTGTTAAAGGTTTCCAATCAGTTATCCTTGATTTTCTTTCGTTTGTTGGCTTAAGAACAATTCTTCCGCATATCTATTGGTTTCAATAACTATATTTTCTAGAAAGTTATCGGTAACAAACAAATTAAAAAATCGATAGGGTCATCAGAAGGTAATTGAACTTTAAGTCCAGGGAAACCCATAAATGGAAAATTATGAAAGTCGGGGTTATCACTCCACATCGGCTGATCCTCGTTGACGGTGTTTTCTGCGACATTTTCTATATCAGGAACATGTTCTATTGTTGAAATGGGTGACACAAGCATTCCCTCCTCTTCTGTGCTTGAACTGGATTCGTCAGGGTCGTATTCACTTTCACTTTCGACAAATGGATCTTCATCACTGCCAGAACAATACAAAAGTTTTTCTATTTCAGATTGTTTCAATGGTCGATGTTTTTCATAATCGGTATACTTTCTTTTAGGCCTAGATGGCCCTGGAGTCTGACCGTTCATTTCAATAAAATTATTAACAGAAACACAAAACCAATATAGCAGAAATAGCTATTTGTACAGTAGTAAAAGGCCACCGTAATATAAAGTTACCCTTACAGATGCCGAAACAGTACTAATTAATTTAACACAACATTGCACATGACCCAATAGTTGAGTCATCGGCCTATGGTGGGATACCGTCTTGACTCAGCAGTTGAGTCACCGGCAGTCAACGTGTTAATTTGATTTTTATGCAAAATGAATCAATTAGCATGCGTTAAAAAGATCTTTTTTATTTCATTTATTTTAATTTTTTCTGATTCTATAAATTTGTTACACTTGTAAATTTTGTCATCCAGATGGAATAAAATGTTTTTATTAATTATTACTGTTTTTTTTATAATTAATTATTACACCTCGTAACCACAAATTTTAATGTTAACACAAATTTCAATTTTTGTTTTTTTATTTAAATTAATTATTAGCGCCCGCAAGTTGCAATATTTACTAAAAATTGGGTTGGTATCTTTTACTTCGTATTCACCACCACTCAGATGGTGGTGACATAACCTCGTTACGTATACCAACGCAAAACAAACTTTTCTTTAACTATTTCACTTGCACATAAATAAACTTTAGATTCTTTTTATATAAATTGTAACAATCGTCGTTACTAGATTATTTGTTTTAAGGCCTAAATATTTTTTTTTAATTCCTTTTTAATTATTACATATTTACTTCGACGTTGAAATCTTATTATTTGTTTTTGTAAGATTAGATGTTAATTCTGCGTCGTATCTTTGGGATCTGCCCTTAATTTCTTGGCCACTTTAATTTTTAAATTTTTGAAAGAAAAAGACAAAATAGTTTTTTTTTTCATTTGTCGAAATAAAACTTTTATAAATTATATTGAAATTAGTATCAAATTGTAGCTTAATTTATTACAAGCCCAAAAGATTAATGCCTCAAATAATTCTGTAGCAGCGTTTATGAATATTTTGAATTTAAAACATCCCGCCATGTTGGGACGTCATCAATGAAAAAATATTTCGAAAAACACGTTGTTCTTCATTTTTACAACTAAATCGGTAAATTTTACGTTGTTTTTGAGCTTCTTCATACCCGAAAATGTCTAATAAATGTTAGTTTGCCATTTCTTGGACTAAAACTTTTGTTCCACTAGGTTTACCAAAATGTCTAAAATTGGAATTTCTCTGCTTTCCCAGACATGCACACAAATGTAAAGGACTCAACTTAGGCCCATAAATTCCTGTTAACAGTTTCACCAACTGGTTATTGTTTGTTTTGAAGATAAAACCAATTTTCATCACAACGTACCGATACTTCTACGTTTAACATCAAAATACAGGTAACTCTTAAAGTAAATATAATACTACAAACTAAAAACATTTTTTAGTTTAGGAGGTCATTTTCAGATGCTTAAATGAGTTGCTAACAAAAAACTCAAAAAAAGGAATTTTAAATACAAGGTGGAACAACGTCTTTTGAAAGAAAGATCCTATGCCAAACAGCTTGACACAACTTATTTTCAAACTATCAATGTCGTTGACAAAATAAACAGTCGCACTAATATGTATCGTTGGTTGCATAATTCAACGGGAACAATCAGGGTATTTTGTAAATAAAAAGAAACAAGGACAAAACAGCTTGGTTATAACCCTTTCCTAGAATTGTGGCAAGGTGGCAAAACAGTATAAAGAGTGGTAGGGACAAGTGACGTAATGATATCTCCAAAATCACAAATACCTCATTAAACGTACGATCATTACAACCTGGAATAAATTCTCATGGCGATTTTAAAACGTTTTCTAGGATGTATCAGTTCATCTCATAAGAATACAAATAATCAAAAGTTTATGAGAGTTTTGTGTCTGATATTGAAACTATACTAGTACTGGAGGTTAAAAACACAAATGAGTTGTCATACTATACTTCAAATGGTACAACTTAATTTTGTCTAAATATAACATTAAAATGTAAAAAACAGTATCAAAATACCTGAGCTACTTTTTATTAGTAGTAGTATACGTCTTTTTTGGAAATCAATAAAAAAAAAGAAATACCAAAGTTGGTAACTAAACTAAACACAATTTTGTCATTTGCACCATTTTTTACTTCCACACTTTATATGTGATCCGACCCGAAGGACCAGATATTACCTACTAAATTTTGATTTTTAATTTTTGAATTTTAATTATCAATAAAATTTATTAAGTTGTACTTGACCTAAAATAAAAATAAAACATTTAAAGATAAGTTGTGATTGTGTTTTGTCACCTTTACTATACCGTGTGTCCAGTTTAAAATGAACTACATGGGGAAATCGAAAACCGTTGGATATACAATCTCAGCCAGGTAGATTAAATGTTGCGTACTTGTGTGCTTATAAATAATCTCGGTTTACTTTATTAAAAAGCCGTTTGAGTATTTAAATACAGGGTGATAACCAAGAATCGGTGTTTTCTAAAAACCTTAATATTTCACTTATTATATGAAGCACGTTGATTAAATTTTTAGAATAAGTGTAGAAGATTGTGGCTATTCCGAAAAATGTAATAAAAAATTTCTATGCCTACTCTTTTCGGCACGCCCATAAGAAAAATAAAATTTGATTATGACTGCTCCGAAAAATGTGAACCTAGACATTTTTTATTACATTTTTCGAAATGGCCACGATCTCTTACACCTATTCTGAAAATTTGATCAAGGATCAAAATTTTGATGACATAACACAATATAATTTAAATTTTTTGTTTTCACTTAATATAGGTTCTACAATTCATAATAAAAAGCACAACAAACATTATAGTTTAGAAATAATGTCTAATGTGTACTAATGTTTTGTTTAATATTTAAAGTTATGAAATATTACGCATTATTTCTTATAGTATAACGTGTTTTTCTTTAAACGAAATTCAGTTTAAATTAAAATACTTAGGAAACACTTAAAATATATTAATTAAGAGAAGTTACAACCAAAATCTACAATAAAAATTTATCAAACTCGACTCATTAAAAAAAATTTAATTTATAGGATAAATAAATTTCATTACCTGTTCGCCCAATTATGCGATAAAAATCTATAATGCAAACCCAACTTCTTTTCGTCAAGCTTTCAATAGGCGCCCTTTCCATTAGCTATCTTGCATTGCTAATGAACCACTTGAATACAGAGAAATGAAAAAAAAATAGGGTAAGAGGTTTCTATATAGTTGAATTATGGTTCAATTAAAATAAATAGGAAAAAATCGAAAAGCTGACGTAATAAACTTAAAACGCTTAATTTAATTTTTTGAATAAAGTACGTGCTGATAAATGCTTAGTGAAGACTAGCCTGAACCGCTTCTTTTTAAAATTCTCAATAAAATTTATTTTAGGTACCTTAGTAAAGCAACGAAAACCGATGTCAATTGTATAGCTAAATTTTATTAAAATTACAAGTTGTAGGAACTTTTAAATTTATTTTAAAATTTAAAGTTAAAAATTTAATTTTAACTTCATCTAGGCCAAAGTCTAGGATTTTTCTTTAGTACTTTAGGAGCAGATGGTGTTGAAATAATGTGCATGACTATTACTTGAATATTCTTTTCAGGTGTTGTAGTTCTTTTTGTATTTTTATGAATAAGACGTGGCTGGCCTAAAAATGTAATTACACGTCATTGAATGAATTTATTCTCATTTCTAATGAACTTTCATATTGTAATTTACACAGCTAATAACTTAGTTTTATGATGAAAGCAGTAAATGGAGTTAAATATTCTATTGTGTTTCAGAGAGTGCTGTGTTCTTATTACCTTATATATAGTATTGAAGTATGTGATTTGCAAAAATTATATATTAAATTATAAATTGAATAGATTAAGCACGAATTAAAATTGCGAAAAGAGCCGCGTAAGCCAGTGCTTTTATAATATAATATTGTGAAATTAAATGAACAGCCTTTAACATTGATTTAATTTTTAACATTGGAACATTGTGACTTATTACTATCATTATAAACAGTAAATATCATAGTGCAGGTAAATGTTCCGTTTGTATCTTCATGGGGCTTCTCTGCCGAAGTACATGCCGTAGACTTGCTGACGGGAAACATTCTCTTGGACAATTCAATTTTGTTGTAAATGGAATCGTCCACATAGCTCTCCGCAATCTGAAATGATTTCCATCACCCTGCGATTTAGAGTTAATATGTCACCACCCGTATCAACAACCATCGTTGCCCCAGTTCGTCTAAATGAATGCCCCGTATAAAGTGCAGGCTCTTCTAATCCTAAATATTCAACAATTTTTTTAGGCACTGCACCAATAGTATGTTGACCTGCATTTGAAGCTACACATTTTCCATTTTGGTATGTCAGAAATAACCTCAGGTTGTAGTTTTTTGGGGCCACATATTTCCTAAAAGTGACGCATGGTTGAAAGCTACATATATCGTCGGTTTTTGTGAACCTCTTAGTTGTTAAATTTATGATCTCTCTTAGGGTCACCACAATATATTTGTCTAAATCTTCAACATTATTCAAGGTAAGGGATAAAAACTCGTCGCAGCGACAACACTCAAATATATTAAAAATGGTTAACGACTTTGGCAAATAACCACTTTTCAAACAGAAATTTTTCTACTTGCTCTTTGGTCAAAACTTTAGCATTTTTGGGGACATATCGTTTATTTCGTCGCTTTAAAAAGGCAACTACTTTATGAAATCTAGAAATGATAAATAAAAATCCGACTTAAAAAATATATCAAAGAAAACAAACCTGCAAACATCAACGTTTTACCTAACTGCCAAACAACTCTTGACCATTGACCACTTTGACCAAAAAGAATTTGGCTTGAATTTCTTGGACAAATTATTGAGATACGCTAGTACAACACCTTCTGTGACACCAACCACGTTATTTTCCTGACGCCACTTTTTTAATTTGGCGTACTTGTGTTTGTATCTTACTGAAAACTTTACGGGCAACAAACTTGCAGTCATTCTTGCTGCTTCATCAATTATAGCCTGCGGCACACTCATTTCAGTGGATCTGACCAGCAAAATATACCATAAAGTCGACATAAAATAAACAACAAAATAAGTGGCACGCGTTTCCAAAGCAATACGTCTATACTCGATTTTTTTTAAATATCTGAATTGTTCGGGAAATTTCTTAAATTTTTAATGTATTTATTTTATTTTCAAATGAACACATTAAATATTTAACAATACACGCAAAGTAACTGTTTTTTTTTTGGCTCCAGAAGGTGACATATCTTTCTGTCCGCCAGTAAAAACCCTTTTACCTTGCTGTTAAATACTATTATTTGTTACTCATTTGTAAACGTCAATTTCCAAAATACACATATATTACCAAATTTAATTTAAGAAAGTTTATTTTAATAAGTCACTAACTTGTAAAACTGGCAGTTAACTTGTAAACGTTTTACAAGTTTGTAGCATTATGTAAATTAGAAAATTTTATCCTCATATATGTTGAAAATTGTGGTACAACTATTATAAAAACAGAAATTTTGGAAAAAGTTGATACTGATGATGATGTACCATCTGTTGATTCAGAAACCGTCGAACTTGAAGATGGCAAAACATCCGTACTCCCCATCTACGAAACATCTTAGACATTTTGATTTTTAATGACTAAATCATCGACATAACTTATCGCTATGTTGGTGCTTTTCCATCCTCCTGCACGTTTTAATGCTAAAATATCTCTACTCAAAACTGCAACCATAGCGGCTCCAGTTCTGCAAAAAAGTGAGCGGTATATAACTCTAAGTCTTTTAAACCTAAGTATTACGCAATTTGGTATGAGACATTGCCAATAGTGTGCTGGCCAGCATTAATCCATGTCGGTATGTCAAAAAAAAATCTAAAGTTTTCTGTTCTATGAAGCCGAAGGTTTACATTACATATTTTCTTGATATATCACAAGGCTGACTATCAAGTCGGATTTCCATGCGCAGTATATTGTACTATCAATCGTTTTCTTTATTCTTTTTTTTTAATTAGTTTTTAATCACCATCAACAATAATTGTCTTTTTTCTTTTTGATACCAGTGACTATATATCCTAGACTTTCAACCGCTTTAATTGGGGACCAATACCGATAGATGTCGTATACTCTGAAGACAATTAATCCACATCTTATGGGACGGTTTCCACATCGAAAGTTTTAACACCAGTTTTTTTCACATTTCCGAAGAATTAAAGTTAGTACGTTGTAATAAAGCAAAACAAAATTTATGTCCGACAGACGGCCAGTCGTAGATACACTCATGAAATTTAAAACTTGGACACCACAATTTCTGTAAACGAAAGTTTGTACATTGTAAAGCGGGCTTAAGGGTATCATTTACAATTTTAACAGCAGGTAGTCGCAGCAGGGGTTATCTCATAGAAGGACTATAGAATGAATCATTACACTAAGTACGTTTTAGAAAAATACGTAATTTACGTTGCTTACTTACTTAATTTTTTTCTTTAAAGAATATATTTGAATTTATCGCTAATTAAACACCATAGCTCGATTAATTATCGAACCAAAAATTTTGTTTAGAAAATATTTACAAAATAAAATTAGAAATAATTTTGATTTAAAAACATCTACAATCAATAACTTTTAAATTAAATCAAAAAACGCGATACCTTCAAATATATTCTTTAAAGAAAAAAATTAAGTAAGCAACCTAAATTACCTATTTTCTAAAACGTGCTTAGTGTAATGATTCATTCTACAGTCCTTTTATAAGATAACCCCTGCTGAGACTACCTGCTGTTAGAATTGTAAATGATACCCTTAAGCCCGCTTCACAATGTGCAAACTTTTGTTTACAGAAATTGTGGTGTCCAAGTTTTAAATTTCATGAATGTACATAAAATGCAAAAGCAATTTAACCGCCAATTATTCTCAAGAGTTTCAGTAGAATTAACTTCGGATCGGGTCGTCAGTTTTAAATTAATCAGGACGGTTATTATTCGGAGATCAAATAATACTTGCGAACTGTGGAATGCAGAGAGGTTAATGTATTTCTAAAAACGGACTGCGAAACGCAGAAAATACGCAGAGTACCAAGAGTTTTGCTGGAAGCGAACAGCAAAACGTAAAATAAGTTTTGGGCCCGGGAGCAATTAATTATCAAAATTTAGTAGAAACTACGGCAGAGATTTCTCATGCTTGAACAAACAAGAAAAACGTAGGAAAATTGACGACACACAAATTCAATTTTGTTAAAAATTGTCGACTCCATCTATCAATGGTTTGTTACAAAATTTTCTTCCATAACTATCTAAATTTCACTTCAATCTTCCAAACCTGCACATCTAAATCTTCTAAATAATTTTTTACCACTTTCAGCGACTTTTTTCTGGTTTTCTATTAGGTTTGCCCGTAGGATAGTTTTTGCTATACTTTGTTTTGGTGGTTTTTGGATATGTACTAACCATCTTATTCTTCAAATTTTTATTATTTTCACGATATTTGGATACTGATTCTTTGTTCGTCTTTCTTCTCTAGGTCTTGCTTTTTTTAAATTCACCATATATTCGACGTAATATTGTTCTCTTTTATCTTAGCAATCCGACCTCCAAGTTAGTACCAAAGCTGACTCTACGTTGCAGGAGATACTGGGTAACGACCAAGTCTTCAGAATTAGCGTAAAGCTTGACGGCGACGACAGAAGGGCAGGTAGAATTGGTGCAAAATAGTAACGCTTTCGTAATTAATTTTTTAATACCTGCTGCAGTTGATAATTACGTGGTGGATCAACTCAATAGAATTTTGTGTCCTATAAATCCGGTAATTATGGTCAATTCTTTAAACTGTTTTTATTACAATCAGATATTCAAACAAACAGAATTTTTCCACAAGAAATGATAATAATTATAACGTAAGCATAAAATAGTATGCAATAGTTTTATGGTATAGCTTTATTCTCCTATCCTTTATAGAAAATTAGAGTAGTCCCGCAGGTTCTACCGCATCAGTTGATGTTAGTTGAACGCGAACGTTAAGTGGCCCTTCTCTTAATTATCTTTTATTTTCACAGCACCAATTTTACCCATGCAAAATCAGATGTGCAAAACTCCTTCTATTGGTAAGTTTAAAAGAAACTAAAATAAAAAAATATTATTTTATTTCTAGAACGTTAGAGTTGAGTTAAGGAAATTATTCCAGTTTAAGTCCCCAGCCAAGAAAACAGCACAAACCGAGAACAGAGTTTGCTCATAAAAAATGTTAATTAAATGAGGTTTTGGTAAAAGAAAAAATTGAGTTTATGAGAAAAAATTGGGAAACAAAATTTAAGATCCTCTGCAAACATAAGAATTGTAGTATCTATTTTATATGAAAATTATTTTAATACATATACTATAAAGTATTGATATTCTAATATTAACTCCTCACGTAGACCATAGTTAACATTGCTCTCGCATTTTCTTCTTTGAGGTTAATGACTGACACACATTACCCTTTATCACAAGCGTTGTTATGCGCAAATTAAGTTTACAATGAGAGCGTGTGTGGTTTGCAAGTTCAATCAAATTACAAGAATGAGGCCAGGAAATTTGAGCTTTCAAACGCTACAAATCCTATCAACAACATTTGTTGTTCTTATTTTCGTTTTATTATAAATATTTTTTGTTGAGGTGCAAGTTTGCAACAATGGATTAAGTAAACATGATATCCACTGTCACCCAACAGAAAACAATAAAATTATTCGTTTGCTTCAAATTTTTCTATTTTCCATGCGAGTCCCTGACCAGCGAGTTACTATTTCTTGAATTTTTAAATCAAAATCTGGTATAATTTAAAAATTTAAACTAACAAACTGTTTTCTTCTTCTCGGTCTCCTCCAGGGTTCTGTATCTTCATATGGCAGTGATTGGTCCCTATACAATTTGGAAAGCGTTTAATATCGTAAAACTTTCTCTGACTCGCTACTATTTTCTCACTGTTGTAGCACTCTGATTAAACGAGGTCTTAAATCTGCTAAAGTTACGCTAATCCTTTTTAACGTCATGCTAGCCGTTGAAATGTGTACACCACAAAAATCTCCAAAAATACTCAGGAAAGAACCTGTTGCATAGAACCGCAAAAAAAAACAATAGTTACATGGAAATGAATATTAGAAATGTTGCATACACCTGTTTGTGTAAAACTAGAGAACATCCTCAAGCTTTTCAATTAGTGAATTGTGTGTCTTAAGACATCTCGTGTAAATAGAGACACGTTTAAATAGTATAAATTTAGTAATGCTAACAGAGAACTGTAACGACGATTGAATGCTTAAATGCTCATTTCGTGTGTGTATGCTATTGTACAAAAATACTTGGCTTTATTGACACGAGTTTTATGCATTCTAAGTTATCACTTTGATAATGATTTGCTTTTAAACATTCAATCGTCGTTACAGTTATCTGTTGGCATTACTTACTTTTTAATTAAGTTTGCAGCAATGAAGTAAGTAAATATAGCTTGTTAAGATATTCACTGTTACCTAACAGGCAACAATCGAAAAATTCGTTTCCTTCGAATATTTGCAATATTCTAAAATTTATATAAATTTGGGAGTCGTGTGTTGATCATATCAGCGTTCTACTATGTTTTAAATTTTCAATTTTATTTAAACATTTAAATTAACAGAAGTTTTCTATTTTCTAAAAAATTTCTTCTAGATTTTCCTCTTCCAGGGCTTTCTATCATCACATGACTGCACTAGAAAGGTAACTTAAGGTTTGTTTCTGTTTCATAGGTAAACTTGATTGTCTCAAATTTTGAATTTAAAATTTCTTGCATCTTTCAACTTTTTGATTCACCAATTATTACATTTCCCATTGTCAAAACAAAACTTTGATAAAGAACTGCGAAATATTAAGCAGATTCCATCATACAATGGTTTTCAAGAATCAATTGTCACAAACATAATTAGAAAACATAAACATAAGTAAAACATTAGAAACATTACAACGTTAGGAACTAGTAATAGCAAAATAGATAAGAAATATGTCAAATTACCAAATTATCCCACATACACAAAGGTCTTCAAAAAAATTTTTCAAAATTTGATTATAAAACAGTAACCTCTAGTAGTAACAACTTGCAAAATCTTTTAGGCAATCCGAAAGACCCAATAGAAATGTGTGATAAATCGGGAATATATAAAATTAATTGTAAAGACTGTAACCAAGTATATATAGGGCAAACCAAGAGACCTATTAAAACTCGTTTTAAAGAGCACGTAGCTCATGTCAAATATCATCGCACAGATAGGTCCAGTGTTGCCATGCATATGCTTGAAAATGGCCATAGAGTAGGCGACATTGAATTAATTAAGAGGGTAGATAATAAAACGAAATTGATTCTTATGAAAGTTTAGAAATTTTTAAAAACAGAAATTTGCTTATGAATTATGATGATAACGGTCCATTAGGATTTTTGGAATTATTTAAGCTTATCTAAGAATCAATTAAGTTTAACGATGCGTGATAAGCAGATAGTATATATAAGCTTCCCGTTGTTTTTAATTTTTAGTATCGGTATCGCTGATGATAACAGCTTAGCTGTTGAAACACGTGTCCGAGTAAAGTTTTTGGTGCAGTTTTTAGTGTTTTTCTGTTGGTTAAATAGACGCTGCAGTTGGTGTTCCTTTCCTTTGAAACTAAAATTAAATGAGTCTAAAACAGTTGAAATGATTTTCAGTCATAAACCTATGAAGGACGTATATCCCCTGGAAGCCAAGTATTTGGGCATTCATTTAGATTACAAACTGCACAATGGACGAAACACGTAGACATTTTAGCAACTAAGTTAGCATAGAATATATTTGTTATCAGAAATCTAGGCAAAACTCGTATCCTTAGATGTACTATTAACATCGTATCACTCTCTTTTGTTTCACCTGCTCTGTATGGTCTTATAGGTTACAGGGTCAGTCACCAAATGCATCCCGTATATTTGGTTTGCAAAAAAAATTAATACGCGTCATATCAAACTTAGGTTATCATGCTGGGACGTAAAGAACGCATTCATTGGATTAAAACTACTAACCTTCCCTTGTCTGTACATTTATTACAGTCTTATTTATACTAAGAATAATGTCTCCAAATACATTGTAAATAATGAAATTCATGATTACCACACAAGATACGCCAGCAATATTAAAATAAATTATTCGAGACTATCATCCAATAGGTGCGGTTTCAATTACTTTGGGCCAAAAATGTTTAATCACCTGCTGCAATCAATAAGACTTTTACCAATAAAAAAATTTAAGGAGGTACTAAAATCAATGTTAGTAAAAATGCATTCTACAAAATTGATGATCTCTTTAACTATAAATTTAATAATTGAATGTAATATTCTGTTTCTTCGTGATTGTAATTTATGTGTATCACTATTAATATTCAAAAATTGTGTGTACAAATACAATTTTAATTATTTATTTTGACGTGTACAAACAATTTAATTGTAAAGTACAAATAAACATTATTATTATTATTATTATATATTATGATTATTATTATTATTATTATTATTATTATTATTATTATTATTATTATTATTAGAATTTAAGTTGAACCTATAATTCACCTGCACACTTTCGCCCGTGCGCGAAAATCGCTCAAGTTTATATTGTGATCTGTTGGTTTTCACATTAGACGATTTTTTTAATCGTTAAAAATAAAAAGAAACCACACTTTTTATGATTAGGTAAAAGTAACCGTCAATTGTAATTATGGATCGCAAACAAATTATTGCATTGTGGTTGCCGTATCGTCGTCGAAAAGAAGAAATCGCAATCATCTCCTTTGGGTTTATCGAATAAATGAGAGACGTGAGGAATTTGGGATGCTTCTGCATCACTGATGCTATAAAAATCTGAGCAAAGAGCTGAAAAAAAAAATTGTGCCCGTGTTGAAATTGTGCAATAGGAAACCGGCCATGCTTTTCATCAGTTCGTGATGTAGTAGTGTGCAACGAGTGTAACCGCATTTGTCAACGTTTGTTTGCTTCCATTAATTATAAAAAAATAATGAAACAGTTTCAAAAGTACATCTCCTATACCATTCTGCAATGCAAAAAACCTAACGTTTCTTAAGTTTTAATTATTACACATCAAATAGATGTAAAGTAAATATAATAAACATCTACATTAAAACCTGTAAATAGCGGTCACTAAAATTTGCTGCAAAACTGACCGGTATATGGAGGTGGCCGTTATTGGGAGGAGAAAAAATTTATTTTTATGCGTTGTTATTAAAATCTTTTAAGTATGGAACATAATACGGTTCGTTATAGGGTACTATATCTCCATTAAAAAATAACTATAAATGTGCTGATGCAATATTAAATAATTAGACGATAGAATAATGGAAGAGTTATACATAATATATACATTTACATAATATGTACCTATTTTCTAATTGCTCATTATACCTATTACAATAATTAATTACATACATATACATACCATTAAATTACATTTTGTGAAATATTTTGTATTGAGGTTTGTTTTACACCTTTAAGTTTAATTTGTAAAACAGAAGATTCACATTTTGATAAAATTTGAAGTACTTCTACCGCTAGCTCACTTTTATCATTAGAAAATAGATAACTTTGCATATTTCTTAGTTTTTCACACACTTCACCCATATTTTTAATGTTTGACGTTTGACATAAAAACTTCGGATTCTTCTGCACCACCTTCATTGTTTGAATCACAGCCTTCACTATAATCTAATTTACTGATTATATCTCGAATACTTAAATTGGGGCCTTCAGTCAAAATATCACAATCAATAGATGCATAATTTTCAAAACTTACACGTTGATTACCTTCTAGTAATACAGGAAAAAGCTGAGCTAGTGGAATTTTGTTTTCTTTATCGAAATCTTTTTGCAGGACCTTTTCCGAGAATCCTGCTATCGCAAAACATTTAGATACTGTAATAGGCGAAACGTTTCTCCAGGCTACTGATATCCAAACTAAAGCGCTGGTTAAATTGATACTTTTTTCTACATCTTTAAAAAGACGTTCGGTATTTGTGAATGTTAGAAGCCTTTTGATTAAAAACTTTCTGTAGGCCATCTTAAAATTTTGGATAATTCCTAGATCCAATGCAATGGCTGGCAATGGGATGTAATGTTTGAAGGTAGAAAAACAATGTTCACATTTTCAAGAATCACTTTGGGATGAGACGTGGCATTATCCAGAAATCATAAGACTTTTCTATTTTTTTTTAATTTTTTCATTAAATTTTTTTATCCAGGAAGTCATAATCTCTACCGTTACCCAAGCTTTTTTATTAGATAACCATTCTAAGGGCAATTTGTTGATATAAGAGCCTTTAAAGCATCTTGGGTGTTTACTTTTTCCATATTTGTACAAAATAAAATTGTCAATCTTTGTTTTGCAGTTTTTTTACCACTACATTTATCGTTTTTTAAAGATAACGTTTTGTTTGGCATTGCAAGGTAAAAAAATCTGGTCTCGTCAGCATTGTACACATTTTTGGGTGAATACTCTTTCAATATTACTGACAGCTTTGTTTTGTAAGTTTCAACAGTGTCCAGGTTAATATCAGCTGGCTCCCCGCAACTTTCAATGCTTTCTCTTTTATTAAACGTCCAGATATAGGGTATTTTAATTCCTAGCTTTACAAAACCAATTGTAAACTACTCTGTCAATTTCTAAACCTTCAGTTCTAGGAAATTTTCTTTTCTGCTCTGTATTGGAATCTTCTTTAAATAGCTTTTTTAAATCACATTTGTTTTTTAAAATATTGTTAACTTGTGTTCTTCCAACACTAATTTTCTAGCACTGGTATTGAACTTTTCACTTTTCACAATTCTATTAATTTTCTCTTTAAGAAACAAACGTTTTCTTTTTAGCGACATTGTAATTTTTTTGTACGTTTATATGTAACAGCATTGTTGAACATACTAACTCAAACTATGTACGCAAAATACGATTTTTGGGATGAGCTTAATAAGCTTTTTAATTGCACTTTTTCTGTAATAACTGTCTATTGTAAATCAAACAAATTATTATATATATGACGCACAATTTTAACGCTAAGCTGTTGTTGAAATCGGAGGTAGAATTACATGTATTTTTCTAAAAAAGTTTACAAATAAGTGGCCGTGGCCGTTATCGAGAAGTGGTCGCTATTAGGGGGTCATTAATATGGATATTTCCGTATAATTGGTTTTTGACTTAGAAACTTTGAAAACTTGGCCGGTTTTAGAGGTGGCCGCTTTTAAGAGGTGGCCGAAAATAGAGATTTTTACTGTATATTAGTTAAACTTGTCCTTTTAGGGACCCTTTGGGTTGAGGTTAGGTTAAAATTCAAATCTTTTCGTAGAACTGGCCAACGTTTCGCCCTCAAACGAGCTTTTTCAAAGCTTTGTCAAATCGTCCAGTTCTACGAAGAAGTTTGAATTTTTAAACACAACCTCCAACTCCGAAAGGTCTCTAAAAAGTACAAGTTTTAAATTAAATTAAAAATTGGAGGAAATAACTTACGTTAACATATTATCCAAAATAAAATATAAACCAAACATAGAATAACAAAAAGAAGGGAAAGTTGCTGAGATCAATAGGACAATAGTACGTCAAAGCTTAAGAAATAAAATGATTAGTATATATCCAAAGGCTACCAAGAAAGAGAACTACAAAGACAATGCTACGGACAAATCTAATAAAACCAGAGCCAGACCCACACAAAAGTAGATAAAAGTGGTAAAGAAATATTTAGAGGAGTTAGGCGGGCAGTTTTAAAAGATTAAAAAAAAATAAGTAATAATAGAAGATAATCTCTAACAAAGCTCTAGACCGCCATGGCATGCAAAGCTTGTATTTATTATGGCCCTTGGAGAAGTCATCAATGATTTTATTAAAATATTGAGTTTATATTATTATCAATAGTATAATTAAGGTTTTGGTCAATTTATAGTAATTAGCATCTGTTAATGTATAAAACTATATTTTATATCCTTATTTAATAGAAAAATAGTTTGAAGTATCACTACATTCCGATATACAAAATAACAATTTTACTAATGATTTAATTTTTTGCGTTAGTCAAAACAATCTAATTTATTGAATGCATTAATAAATTTCAATACTCAATTAAGTTGAAATGAAAATGCGTAGAATTCTTTAAATCGATATCGAATTAAAGATGTTACAGATAGAACAACGTTAAAATCAGTGATATCACTTTTCTCCGCAATTAAAACATGGTAAGATTACTAAGGAAATTTGTTCAAATTACAAAAGTTCTCATGAGAAAGCATTATTGCGTTAGAGTTAGTGAAATTTAAGCAGGAAACGAAATTTGTGATACCCATCCTGTTACAATTTCCTTTTAATGCAATACCAACTGACTAAATAAAGAGCATTTTAATGAACTTTGATGATAATATGGCTTATGTATTAAAAGTCACAGTTATACTTCGTATATTTTGTATCAGATATTTACTTTTAATAATTTGATTTTTATAACTAGTTTGTCAATACATTGTTAGTTATAGTTACAAGCATCAGTAAAAATCTTTAAGTACCTCTGCAGTAGAACGCAAAAGACTATTGCTACGTGATACATAATTATTCAAGAGGACAATTATCGTTTGCGTTACAAAGTTGTCGTGCTTTTATAGCCGTATTAAGCGGTAAAGAAATCAATTTTAACTTTCTAACTTCCCTTCCAATTAAGATTTGTAAGTAAATTTTGTAATCTCAGCTGGGTACTCAGAGCCCACCATTAGGCAATTAAATTACATAGCTTTTACACTGATTACGCAAAGTCAACCCTCATTTAAAGTCATCCTATTCCTCCTTTAACTTTCCAACGTGCATATAGTGTTTACAGTTTTGGTAATAAACAATTACACCTCTATAGAGTTGGCTTTTTAACCCTAAGACTTATTAGGGGCAATTATAAACATTTTAGTTTTCGGTACCCATAAAATTTACAATTAAGTACCATGTGTGTTTGGATATCCGTACTTAGTACAATAGTTTTAGGTTAAAATACAATGCGGTCGAGGGCTGTATTTACATTACTTGAACATCGTTTAAGAGTTTTAAATTAAATTTTACGACAGATTAAAACTTTGGACAAGTATTAGGTGTAAACACACACTAAAACAAATGTTACCACAAATTAAAATTTCCTATGTAAATCGACAATCTAAACAACAGGTGCTTGATGGTGTTAAAACTTGTACTTAAAGTGTTATTTATTACTGATTTATATTTAAACTTTATCAAATTGAAAAACAAAACTGTTTATATTTTTCAAATGTTTACCTACGCATTACGCTCTGTCAGATTTGTTAGAATACTCCATGCATGTACCTGGTGTTGGTTCAGCAGCACGGTAATAGCATTTTACATAAAAATTTTGTCTATGTAATTACCTAATCTAGGTTCAAAATAAGGCAAAACCTTGCAGTTTTTTCATAATGCATCGAGTTGTATAAAAATTTGATTAGGTTCAACTTACCTTCCACTTTAAATTCTGTATTATACCAATTAGAATTTTTTATTTTTAAAGGGTGAAAAGTATCCCTAAATGCCAAAACGCATAAAACTATATTTAAACTTAAACTCTATTATGTCTTAATAAAAAATGATTTATCCTAAAAATAGTTAGTAACTTGTCACAATATTTTTATTAAATAATTTTATTGCTTAAAAATAATTCTAATTTTATTTTTCAATTTTCATACCTTAATAATCAACTCCTATTATAACTCAACTTAAACAAATAATGTACTTTTAACAAAATAACTTTAATTTAATAATGTTATTCCTTAAAATATTATTAATTTTGCGTTGCAACTTTTCAATTCTCCACAACCACCTTTTATTATACTGCAATGCTTAACAACTACTTTAATAAATATAAATAGAAAAAATACGTTCAATTACAGTATTGTTTTCAAACGCTTGTCAATGATTGAAAAAGAAAGTTATAGTAACAAAATTTGGGCTATACTTAGGAGGACTGTTAAATTTTTAAATGATCTGTAATTTGACACTGCATTATTTACAGGGTGTTCAAAATGTTTGGTTAAACCTGACTAACTTCAATTTATCTTATTGCTCTATGTAATAGAGAATTAAGTGGTTTTTCAATCTTTATAAAAGTTCTCTATACCTATCTGTTACCATTTTCCTGGCTATCGATGTATTTACATTTGACACACAATATTTCTCTATTTTATTAAATAATTTCTGACTAGTAGCCTGTAGAAATTAAAACAATGTGCCTTATTTATTAAACTTGTAAACGTCGACGTGACACATTATACACGATATGGAAATCCACCAAGAATATTCGAATGAAGATATACTAAATTTATTTTTTATTCATGGAGAATATTACAAAATTATTGCGACCTCTAAATAAAACTACGTTTAAGAGAATAGAAACAAATTTTAAACAATTTGGAATTTAATGTACTAGAACACGCCCCAAGGTAGGCACTGGGGATGAAGACAACGAAATAAATGTGTTGGTATATTTTAATGCAAATCCATGCATCGATCAGAGCTGCGTCTGAAGATTTGGGACTGTCCTACTAGTCGATACAGAGAATTTTGGCACACAACGTAAAATGCATGCTTTTTCTATTATAAAATTACAAGCTTTCTGCCCAGGTGACCAAATACGTCGTGTAGCATTTTGTGAAAGAATTTTATTGAAACGCAGATAAAACCAAATTTTTTGAAAAAAATTATTTGGACCGATGAGTCAAAATTTGGTAGAGAAGGAATCATTAATAGGAAAAATTGGCATTATTGGCAGAACAAAATTTTCGGATGGTGCGCGAAGGTAACTTTCAAGACACATTTAGTTTTAATGTTTTTTGTTTAATTATGGATAATCGTGTTTGTTTTGAAGTGTATGACGAAAATTTAAATTCTCGCAAATATTTAGAAACGCTTAGAGGAGTGATTTCAAATTTTTTGCAAAATTTACCACTAAATCTTCTAAATTCATGGCTCCAGCCCATTCAACCCATAAGGTTTATCAAGAATTATCCCATATGTTTGAAGATCGTTGATTTGGACGCAGTGGTCCATCCTAATGACCTCCCAGATCACCTGACCTAACACCCCTGGATTTTTTTTATGGGGGTATGTCAAGACTAAAGTCTATTCAAGGTTAGTCCATAACAGAGATGACTTATTACATCGGGTTCAAACTACCTTCCACAATAGCTGAAGTTAACAGAAGGGTTTTATTGTGCTTAGAAAACCACGGACGGCATATCGAACAGTTGCTAAATTAATAATTAAATTAATTTGCTTCTATTTTTTGCAATGTAATTTCATTTAAAGGCCATAAATGTAGATATCTCTCGTTAAGCAAACGGCAATTTTTTTCAATAATCTTGTAACATTCTCCATGAATAAAAATAAATTTAGTATGTCTTCATTCGAATATTTTTGGTGGATTTCCATATCGTGTATAATGTGTCACGTCGACGTTTACAAGTTTGATAAATAAGGCACATTGTGTTAATTTCTACAGGCCACTAGTCAGAAATTATTTAATAAAATAGAGAAATATTGTGTGTCGAATGTAAATACATCGATAGCAGGAAAATGGTAACAGATAGGTATAGAGAACCCTTATGAAGATTGAAAGACTACTTAATTCTCTATCACATAGAGAAACAAGATACATTCCATTTAAAAAAATTGACTTTCGGGCAGTTGAATTTAGTCAGATTTAGCCAAACGTTTTAAACACCCTGTAAATAATGAAATGTCAAATTATACATGATTTAAAACAACTCTTCTAAGTATAGCCCAAATTTTGTTACTATAACTTTCTTCAATCATTGACAAGCGTTTGAAAACAATACTACAAAACCCATTTTTCTCAAAAAATGAGAATATCTCAAAAACTATTAATTTTTCGTAAACGTGTACTCAGATTTTAGCATAAAATCCAAATATACCAAAATAAATATAATTATTCCATTTAAAATAAGAAAGTTGGTAGCCACTTCCAGTGTAACCGGAAGTGCTAGTAAAGCTGAAAAATTTTAATTAAATAGAACCTTTTGAGCAATCCCCTATTCCAAGGTTTTAAACAAATATTTCAACGGAAAGTCCATAAACTTCTAATGAACGGGTTAGCTGAATCACCCTGTATATAATATCTCTTGAGAATTTAAAGACTACACTTTCTGTACAACTTCTTTCACGCTCATAGTTCTCATTAGTGTTTGTTCAATCGGTTGATCTAAAAATCCAGGCCAATAATTATTACTTCTACGAGAAGTAAACAATTCACTGCGGGTCGCTAAACACTCCCGACAATGTTTGCACAGTAACTACTCGCACTTGGTTGTCCTTTCTTGGGTGAACTGTCAATATTCGTGTTAATCCCCAATGAAATGGAGGTAGGTTATCTTCTATTATAATTTTCCGTTTGAAAAATGGTTTGGCCGTTGATCCGTTTAGTTTTTTGTTCCACTTCAAATATATATTCTTTGGCACAACGCTGCCAGAAATGTTATTAAGTCATTGAAAAAACTGAAAATGTAATAGACGATTAGTTTTGATTTGTACCACGTCATTATCTGGTAGTTTGCCGCCCGTTCTAATAAAAAGTGGGATGTAGTCAAAGGTTCAAGGTCGTTAAGAGATGATGATAGTAGATGTAGAGGTATCAAATTCAGAATTGATTTTATTTGACTCAATATAGTAAATTGGCCTTTAATAGTAATTTTTATATCTAATAACACACGATGTTGGTGTTGTTTTACCGATTTCACCCCTGCTTCCCAAATTCTTCCAAAGTGAGGAGCTTTAACAAGAATAAAATGCCACTGTACATTGTCACCAACAAAAACTTTTGTTATTGTTTCTTTATATAATTTCAAAAATTGTCCAAGTTTTTGTAAAATTGCAGTTGCACGGACAAACCTTGATAAAATCATTTGAAAGAAACAAATACCGTTATATACCATTTAAAGAATTTTGGATTTCAATAATAAATATATAATCAAATGGTCTATGGATTGATTTTTGACACAATTTTGATATAGTTTTTTTTGGCATATAAAAATGTGTAAGCGTATCAACATTTGTAAAATTTGTTTGAACGGTTTCAGATTTTTTGGAAAAATAACAATAATGCTATCAATTAGTAAAATGCGATTTTTGCGAAAACGGTGCGATTTATTAAATCTTAAGTAGAGTACCTTTGTGACCCATAAGCCACTTAACCCACATTTGATAAATAAACCTTCTTTTATCAATTGCCGTTTTTAAATGTTTTGATAATCAAAGAAAAATAGTATTGGTTTGCCTAAACATTCAACATTTCTACGTTTTGACAATAAAGCTAAAAGAAAAGTCATTAATAAGCAAATAAAAAGCTTTATTCTCAAGGAACAGCTTCGAATGATGTTAGAACTAAATTAAACAGGAAGGTTACAATAAATAAACATCAAAATTACTAATTTTTATTGATAAATTTTCAAAAGACGGTGAAATTCATTTTTGTCACTTAAAAGGGCGAAATTCGAAAAAAAAAACAGTTTACAATGCTAAATAATCCGTTTTCAAAAGCACCACCCTGTACACCACAATGGGTAGTATTATGAACCTAGCATCGCGTGTCTGTATGCGTGTGTTTAATAACATTTTCTGATGCATTTATCCAACTTTCACGTAAAATTTTTTTATTAAAGTTGACATAAACGTAGGAGGCATAAAAACCTTTGCAAATTTTAGAGTTTAATTTTTTCTACGTGACTTATAGCACCACGCTGATTTCCAACATTCTAACTTTCTAACACAATGTCTGGTGTACCAGGGCAGTTTGGAAATGGTCTGGTCTTAAGTAGAAAAACACATTTTTTGTGTTTAAAACGATTTATTTCTTAACATAATCTCCTTTTACAGCGATACAGTTAGTAAGATAATTTTCCAATTTTTTATCCCATCCGAATAGTACGTTTTCGCAAGCTTTCAAAATAGTGCAAAGTTTTAGCGATGATTTCATCGTTTGATGCAAAACTGTGTCCACCGATCCATTTTTTTAAGTTTACAAACAGGAAAAAGTCGCTGGCTGATAGATCTGGAGAATACGGTGAGTGATCGACTAATTTGTAGCCCAATTGTAATTTTGCCATGGCGAATGCCGACTTGTGCACCGGTGCGATGTCTTGGTAAAAGAGCACTTTTTTACGTGCCAAAACTGGGTGTTTTTGGCTCAATTTAGCATCGAAACGGTCCAATAATGTTGCATAGTACGCGCCAGTGATTGTTTTCCTTTTTCCAAATAGTCGATATGAATTATGCCTTTTGCATCCCAGAAAACAGACGCCATAACTTTACCGGCTGACCAAGTGGTCTTTGCCTTCTTTAACGGCTCTTCGCCGTTCTTGCGCCATTGTTTTGATTGTTCTTTGGTTTCTGGTGTGTAGTAATGCACCCAGGTTTCATCAACGGTAACAAATCGGCGAAAAAGATCCTCCCGATCATGCTGGATCTGGTCCAAAAGTTTTTGCGAAGTCAGCCAACGTGTGATTGGCGTTTTTGATCGATTGCCAGTAAACGCGGCATCCATCGGGCGGAAAGCTTTTTCATTTTCAAATGTTGGTGTACGATGTTCCAAACACGTTTACATAAAATGTTTAAAGCCTCAGCTATCCCACGGAGTTTGATTCGACGGTCTGTCATAATCCCATCGTGCACTTTATTGATCGTTTCTAGCGTAGTGACCTCAATTGGCCTACCGGTGGATAGTTCATCGAAGACACTCGTTCGACCACGAACAAGTACAACTTTCAAAAATTTTACTATTGCTAACGATGGTGCAGACTCGCCATAAACTTTATCTAACTCGGCTTTGACTTCTGCATTGGTTTTCCTATTTTTGTGAACGCACTTAATCACCGAACGATATTCGACTTTTTCCATTTTATCAAAAACACAAAAGTTGCTTGTTTCTGGTGTTTGTAAAAACCTAACTAATAGATTGTTTTGTTTGAAATTTTGACAGACGTTATGTATTGGATAGCAAATGTTAAAACCGAGAGGAATTCGTTTTCAAGTAACTCCATCTGCCAACGGTTAGACCATTTCCAAACTGCCTTCGTATGTGTCAACACCACTTAAATTGCAATTTTTTTGGCGTTGTTGACAAAGAGTTGTTCTTTTTTGTTTTTTAACCACGTAACCTACATTTTATTTTTGTAATTTTGTCTAACTGGCTGAAGTAAACCAGTACAAATTTTCCAAAACATTGTATATTTCGTTTTTTTTACTGACACCAATTTATGAAAATATTGTACACTATTTCATATCTCTCTTTACTTTTTAAAAGTAATCTCTTTACTTTCTTTTCTTTCAGTTGCCTTCAATTCCGGTGGAATACACTGTATATATTTGTGTAATTTATTCATTTTAATTAAAGCTTACTTTCAACGTTTGCTTACCTTAAAATGGTATTGGTGGCAAACATATAGCAAACAGTGAAAATTACATTTACTTGTAAAAACTAATTTAAATGGTGAAATGTAAATGTTAGTGGGTGATTGTGAATAAAATAGTATACAAACCTCGGAGGAAAGTTTCAACTTTGGTATCTAATATACTATTAATACATTTACATCAAGTTCCGTTATTTCTAGAAAAGCAAGAAGTGCTGTTTCATTTACATCTAAATTTTGTTGGGTAACAAGAGTGTTTTTTTACAGGACTGACTTAAATTGTTACTCCGTATAAGAAAATAAAATTTGAAAGTTTAAAATGGTAAATTATAACGAAGAATTAAGCAATTATGAAATTTGGATATCAATGTAATATTTAATAATAATAATAATAATAATAATAATAATAATAATAATAGTTTAATTGACCAACAGGTAACCCCAATTACAGGACAAAATGTAAGTATAATAATATTGAACGTACATGTGATTTTTAACTAAACTAAAAATAAAAAATTAACAATTAATTCAAATTAAATAATGTTTTCTTATTTTAATATTAGAAATATTGTTTATTTAATGTTAAATAAGAGTTCATCAGATGTGCATGCAAATATATCACAACATAAGAGTTCATTGACAATTTTACACATTAGTGTAATCGGTGCCTTAAGGAATATATTTGTGTTTCCTTTTTTAGGAAAAAAGACGGATGGGTTCGGCTGTTTGTGCGTGGAACATAAATATCTAGGTTTTGTAATAATTCAGTAGAGTCTACTTTATTATGAAGTATTTTATGTAGGAATATTAATAATGCGCGTTTTTGCCTGTCCTCTACACTAATCATATCAAACGTATTTAATAATATTTGGTATTCAAAACCTCTTTCAGGATAGGTGTTATGTTGTTTTAACCATAAGTATTTTAAAAATCGCCTTTGTACTGATTCCAACAGAGTTTTGTAACGTTTGTAGTATGGGTACCAAATAATTGATCCATATTCTAGCTTAGATCTAATAATCGAATAGTACAGTTTAATTAACGTTTGTATGTTGGTAAAATCTTTTGTCTTTCTGATCAAAAATCCAAGTAGTTGAAATGTTTTGGCTGATAACTTAGTTACATGTTGGTTGAAGTTTAATTCACTGTCAAATAGAACCCCCAGGTCTTTAATAGTGTTTGATCGACTTATGATAGTAGAGTTGATGTGATATTTGTACTCGATATGTTTCAGTTTACGTGTATATGTCATCACTTTGCATTTGGTATAGTTTAGTTTTAGCATATTCATATTACACCAGTTAAGAACATGGTTAAGGCAAGTTTGTAATTTTGTGCAGTCTTCAATGTTTGTTATAGATAAGTATATTTTTAGGTCGTCCGCAAATAGTAGCACTTCGCAATTCAGTTGGTCCACAATTTTGTCTATGTAGAGTAAGAAAAGAAGTGGCCCTAAGTTTGATCCTTGTGGAACTCCGCTTTTTACAATATAAGAGTTAGATGTATAGTTATTGTATTCTACAAATTGCTCCCAACCTTTAATATATGAGCGGAATAGTTTTAATAAAGAATCCGAAAATCCTATCTCGTCCAGTTTCACTAATAACAAATCGTGGTTGATCTTATCGAAGGCTTTACTGATGTCTAAATAAATAACATCAACTTGTCCACGGTTGTCTAAGCTTTCCGATATGAATTGGGTTAGGATACACAAGTTGGATGTAGTCGATCGGTTTTCCATAAATCCATGTTGTTTGGTTGAGAGGAGATTTTTGATGTATCCATATATATGTTTATAAAGAACAAACTGAAATATTTTTGAGAAATTTGATACGATTGCGATAGGTCGGTAGTTTGTTATTTGTGAAGAGTTGCCATTTTTTAAAATTGGACAAACTCGTGAAATTTTCCATGGATCAGGAAAGATGCCCTTGCGTAAACTAAGATTAATAATATAACTTAGTGGTTTTATAAAAACACTACGGCAGTCTTTTATGAAAAAACTTGGCAATTGGTCAGGTCCAGACGTCATCGTATTTTTTAAGTTTTTTAGTGCATCATCTACTTCAACATCAGTAATTTGGGTAATTTGTAGGCTGCCAGGAATAGTATAGTTTTTCTATTGAGGTTCTACATGAATTAGAAAAGACGCTTTGAAAATAATTTGCAAATGCGTTGACGATATCCGGCGGCTTATCAAACGTACATTTATCGTTAAACATTTTCCAGGAATTCTGCTTCTTTTTCCGTCTTGTTTATATAGGACCAAAACTTACGTGGGTTTGAATATATCGATTGTTCTACAGTTGACATATAGTTCTTATATGTTGTTTTAATTTGTGTTTTGACCAGAGATTTTAAATATTTAAATTGTTGGAAACTATGCAAACTATTGTTTGATTTATATTTTTATAAAACGTTTCTTTTAGTTTAATATTTTTATGAGTTCCCAATTAAACCAAGACGGAAAGCGTTTTTTTGCTTTTGTACTTCGGCACATATACATTTATTGTTGAGTATACCATTTCATATAGGTGTTTGCAAGCTTCATTCACATCTTGAATTAAATATAAATCATTCCAGTTTAGGTTGAGTAAGCTTTCATATAATGCAGGAAAATTTGCTCTTTTAAAATTAAATTTTCTGTTCCGTAAGTGTGAGGTTCGAATTAAAGAGGGATGATGGAGGTCTTCTTTAACTATTGGTTCGAGATCGCGTAGAACGCTGCAGTTTAGATTGGAGAATATTAAATCTAGTAATTTTTGGTGTTGTTCAGTATATTATTATATTGTTGTAAATTAAGTAGCTGCATCCAATTTTTATGATGGTGTTTAAATTTGAATCCGAGTCATTGATAAATGTAGGTATATTAAAATCTCCTAGTAGGATTAAATTTTTTGAGTTGAGAGTTTCGAAATATTCGAGAAGGATGTTGAGTTCAGATACAGTAGGCCTTTTATTTACACAAAATAACGTAAATTAGTCATCAAAGTTAAATTTTACTTCTTGCTTGTATAAATATTATAAATGGGCACGTTGTTGATTTTTATCTTATTTTTCAGATTGACTCTTTTTATGAAAATAAAAAATAAAACTATGCATAATCATATATTACTGTAATGTTTCAAAAATAACAAAAAAATAAGAGTGCTTTGTGTGCTATATTTTGAAACTAACAAAAAATCTGAAACCAAAACTAAAAATGCACAAAACTTATAACAATTGCTGAAAACAATTAATAGCTATTATTACAACTAGGGAGATATGAATAGAATTTTTCTATTCCCCGTGTTGTAATCAATAGTTTTTTTCTGATTGAAACAAGATTGTTGTGAAAATGTAAAAATATTTAATTGTAAATTTTTGAACTTTTGAATGAGATTGGTAAGGTTGTTAAAGTCTTTATCTTTTTTTAGTTTGTTCGTAGTTTATCGTTAGTTTCGCTCATTTAATTGATGAGACAATCGTTTATAGAAACATTGTAGTTATCTGATAGCAATATCGTGATTATCCCTCAAACCGCAGGGAACAATACGGACAATTCCAAATAAATGATTCATGTATTGCATTTACCTCAATTATACTATTAGGAATTCAAAACCAAAGAAATGATCTTGATTTCTCTAATTTTAGTTACTAAACTGTGTAATTATTTGAATTTAAAGCGGTCGTTTATTTGAGAGGCTCTACATTTACAAAGTTTATCACAAAAGCGCAAATTATAAGTTTATGGCTAATTAAAAGATCAGCTTCCAAAATACATGCAATACAGTCAAGTTTTTAATATGAGACGTATAAAAACATGCATTACCTATGAACTACAGTACTTATTTGTCAAATTGTTTTATTAGATGTACAGGCACGTCAAATGCTTAAAATAAATTTTGGTTGATACGAGTACATGAAGAATTAAAGTTGATTGGTTTGTTACCGATTGATATGACACGGCTGATAAGATAACACGGTTACTTTGAATAGAGTTAACGTCTGTCTCATAAAATAAAAGTAGATGGTAAAAATTAACTCCAGCAGTACTAGTAAAGACTAAGGCGGACTTAATCGGCTAATCTATCCTTTTAATTAATTATAGAGTTGTTCCTCAAGTAGCCATTCAAAAAAGGATACCAAAATGGTGTTTGTGTAGATAAAAAAAAAACTATGTACTTACGGCGTTAGATAATGTGCGGAATATCGATGTATTTATTATGGTTTTAAATAATAAAAGAATTCATCAATCTACAAGTAATTAAATAATGTAAGGGTTTATTTAATAAAAGGAAGTACTTTATCTTTTTCCAGTAACGAGAAGCACGTGTACCACCTTCAAAGTCAATTGGAGAAAATGATAAAATGGAAATTGTCAGAAAATGTCGTACAAGTCGCAATAAAATAAGAGGGCGTTCTAAAGAACGGATTATACGCAAGAAGAAAGATCGTTTTATACGCTCTGGAACGAACACCAGGTGGAAAATTTATAAAAAAATAAAGAACTAAAAAAATCGTAACAATAACTTTTTTGGTACCTAGATTATAGTTCCTACTTTGCATGCTTGAGATGTTGCATCAATTTTTCATTCTTCGCTTATTCTTTTTTCAATTCTTTCCCTTCACATTTTAACATTTTGTTGGGAATATTATTTAATCCTGCCGTTTTTTATTTTTTAGTTCGTTTATTATTTTTTAATATTTTCTTTTCGTGGTGTTCCTACTTTCCCTTTGTCTTCTTCATTTTTCTTTTGAGTCTGATTGAATTGTTTGTCTTCTTGTTTTTTATCTGTCTAGTAACTGATTCTCCCCGGTCTATGCTTACGGTTACATATTTTTAATTTTTTTGTTTCCTTAAGAGGAATACGTACTAGTAGTGTGCCACCGCTAAACTTGCAACTATAAGTACCCTTAAAACAGCTTTTAATTTTAAAGGTTTGAAGTAAAACTTAATGTTTTATAAAAGACACAAATTGGGGCGTTGTCACTGTAGTATTATTTTTTTTTTTCAAAATGTTTACCTTTTGTTTTTTTTTATGTTTCAATTTGTACATTTTATACCATATTCAACACCCCAATTTTAATAAAAATAAATACAAAATCAAAATTTTACTACAACTACGACAAAATCTCTTCTTATATCGTCTAATTTAAATCAAAACATTGCTGATACCTTGAAAATTTAAGTCATTTTTATAGGTACTTCGAGACCATTGGGCGCATTAAAATGCTTACTTATAGTGCACGATTTAGCGAGAGCGATTGCTAGTACGTTTCCTCTTAAGTATTGGTATAATTTTGTTTTATTCTTGTTGTCTTTCCCTATCTAGCAACATATATTATTGTCTAATCTACACAAAACAGTTTACTTGGTTTAGCCGCAGTTATTGGATTAATATGAATGTAATTGTCGTTTGAAGCAAAAAGGTAGAATCTAGAATCCCTTAATGTTACTATTTATATAACTATTTAGAACTTAATTATCAAGATTAAGATAAAAAGTAGTATTACACTGTAAAATGGAATAAAATAATCATTGAAAAGCTGATGAATATGTACACACAAACAAAAATAAACGGTGAGTTTAATTAAAGAATAATATAGAGATGTTTTTCTTTTTTCAATCGTAAGTAGGTATTCTATTTATTTTGAATTTAATGGGTTATTAGTAGCATCGGACAGAATTTTATACAAAATTTCTCAAATAATTCTGTAACCTACAATGTGTTCCGTAAACACAGGCAAAATCAAAACTTAAGAGAAATCAAAGAAAATTTTTTAATTGATCCGAAAATACTTAGAGAAGTTTAAAACAGATCACATAAAAATTCATAAAAAAACAATAGAACTTTAAGAGTATTTAGGAGAAAACTCAGTAATAGAAAACACGAAATAAACAAACTAAAAAATGTTAGAAATAATTTATCATCTAATAGAGATGAAATTGAAATTAACAAAAATGTATAATAACAACAATAATAAAAGAAACAAACTATTAAGAAAAAAAATACTTAACCAGGATTCAGAAAATATATCTAACATAACCATCAAGAAATGTACTATGCAATAAAGAAAATCAAATAAAAGAAAGTAAGGACTGCGTAGTAACTGAAGCTATGAAAAACGGAAAAAAGAAAAATAAAAAATTTATTTAAACTGTGCCTATATACAGGGTGTCCCACGTTGAACAACCACGATTGATTTCTCGGAAACTAGAGGTCTGATCATTCTGAAAACTTTGTCACATGGTAATGTCAATAGGGTCAACTCAGATAAATTTTTTCAAGTTGGTGGCATTTTCGGTTATACCGGAAGTAACTATCAACTTTTATTTTAAATAAAACACTCTATATATTCTTGCATTTTTAAATTTTACGACAAATTGTGAACATTTTTAATATATAATGTTCTATACCTAAGTCTAGCCGTTTCTGTCTTATTCAAGATTTTATGTCAAAAATTACATTTGCAGGCCAACACAGAAGTATCAATTTTACCTATACGGGAACTCGTATTATTTAATTTAATGTGACTTTACTTTAACAGATTCTTTATGCTATTATGATAAATATTGATACAGAGTGGTCAAACAAAGAATTTTATTGAAAAACTCGTCAAAAATCGATTTTTTTAAATAGAAACGCTGTAATAAAACATTATACGTCGAAAAAGTTTAAAATTTGTCGTAAAATCTAGAAATGCAAAAATATATAGGGAGTTCTATTTAAAATAACAAAGTTGCTAGTTACTTCCGGTATAACCGAAACTGCCACCATCTTGAAAATATTTTAGTTCAGTTGGCCCTGTTAACATTAGCATATGACAAAGTTTTCAGAATGATCAGACGTCCAGTTTCCGAGAAATCGATGGCTGTTATTTAACGTGGAACACATTGTATAACGTCAATACAAAAAACTAGTACATTATTACAATCCATTAAAAAAGTGAAAAAACAGAACTTGAACATTACAGGTTTATAATTTTGTAAAACCGTTTCTATAAGATCCTCGTTCGCAGCATAACAGAGAATCTAAAAAAAAAACTAGATGGTGTGTACCAGGGTAGTATTTACAAACAGTAAACATACTTATAAAAAGATTGTAGAATAGAATAAACTTCTAATAATAGCTTTTGTAGATTTTGATGAAGCCTTTGGATATGTGGAGCTGGGCAGCATACTGAACAACAAATAAAAATAGAATGTATCTTCAGGCAAAGGAAAACTGTATCCTCCATGTTCTTTATTGCAATATTAGAGTTCGCTTTCAAGAGCTCAACTGGAAAGGTAGGACCATAAAAGTAGAAGCAAAATATCTCAGTTATCTTTGTTTTCCAGATAATGTGATCTTAATAATTGACAAACTAAATAAAGTAAGAAAAATGCTAATAAACTCGATATGGCATGCACAAAAATCGGTTTAAAATGAACTCTAATAAAACCAAGTATATGACCAATCTTATCTCCAGCGAACAACTAACAATAATAAAACATTAAAAGGTGTTTTCAAAAGCGACATCCTGATATGTTTAAATCGTATAGCATTAATACCCCAGTCAATTGGGCAAATAATTAGTAAATTTTGACAAAATTAATAGTAGAATATCGCCGCGCCATGTAATTGTAAATAGTATAAAGTACCTTAAATTCATGTTTTATACCGAAAATGAATTGTCATTATATAGTTAATTAACATTTATATGCAAAGAAACGTGTTTTTTTCAACTTTTTTTTCCTGGGTGAAAAGTAATAAACCAATGTTAATAGTGTAAAAAGAAAAGTTGTAAAAGATAAAAATATGAATAAAATGAGCACCAATTGGACTCAATCAGGTAATAACTTTCTAAGAAAAATCGGAAAAAGTGAAATATTTGGATTTTCCTTTAAAATTTGTAAATCCGTCATTTTTTGAGATGTAAGACCAACCTTTCAGAAAGTAGGAGGTAATGGTACGTACTTAGTGTGTGCAAAACCCTGCAATTGTCGGGCAATTAGTTTATGCACAATTGCGATTTAAATTTTTAAAGCAATATATTCAATTGAGGCTGAATGCTTGTGTGATCATCCAATTGTCAAAAATAAAAAAGTATTCTAAAGTTGAAATAAAAAGAAACAAAACGTATATTCTCATTTTTTGATAAAATGATATTTAACGCCCAAAAAATGCATGCAAAGATGACTGAAAATGAACGAGTGTAAACATACGGCGGAGTAGTGGGGGTACTCGTTTGCTAGCGCCGTTTGAGGGGAATGAGATTTATATAAGCGCGCTGCGGACGAGTACTCTCACTACTTCTCCGTTTTCTCTCACTCGGCCATTTTCAGTCATCTTTGCATGCAGTTTTTGCGTGTTAAATATCATTTTATCAAAAAATCAGGATATTCGTTTTGTTTCTTTCTATTTCAACTTTACAATATTTTTTTATTTTTGACAATTAAAAAAAAATAAACTGCGACTAACCCGAAGATGTATGAAAAGATCTAAGTAGGAGTTACACTAAAGGATAAGATCCGAAACGAAAAACTAAACTTCTATAATGGACACCCAGAAAAACGTAGCCGAGGCGGGCTATCAACACGCTGGGCAGATGATGTAAAGAAAATTTTCACAAACTGCCTGCAAACTGCTCAAGACAGAGAGAGGTGGAAAGTTTTAAGGGAGGTCTATATCCAGCAGTGGATTTAAAAGAGGCTGGTTGAAGATGAAGAATACGAAAACAAAACAAATCCTTTTTAATTTATAGTATACATAATTGGGAATTTTCAATTCATTTTCCCAAAAAATATTCTGCAATTTTTTCAGCAAATTGCATGTTTTTAAAATCATTTATTTTAGTTGTTTTACTTTAAAAATGAAAATGTACGTAAACTGTTCCTGTCTTTTTTTTTATTAAAAGGAATGACACACTCTTTTCTTTCACCAATAATTTCTGTTTCATTATTTAACAAACAAATGCCGTAAATATTTGAAGTACTAATTTTATTTCATACATATTTACTATGCATTTATTTAAATGATCAAAAACATTGACAGTATATTCAGAATTCTACTTTGTTTAATAATACTTTTAATTAGTGGACTAAATTATGAATTTTACTGAATTTTGCCATTTACTTTTGAATAGTTAAAATTAACCTGCATTCATAGCCTTTTTGTATTGAAAATATTTATCAAAGTACCGTAATTAATGAAACTTGCCAATTTTTTCTATCTACCAAAAGTTACTTCTGAACCGAACTAACACTAGAATTGTTTAAAGTTTAAAAACGATTACATAGATGTTTATTACTTAGTGCTTATTAATACACATAATCCAATTATAATCTCAGTTACCATCAATAATAGAAATGACAATATAATTAACATTATAACTTAGCTACCAACTGAATGTTCCAATCGATTAATTCATTAAACCAATTTGCACTTATATGTTTAATTAGTAATTATTTATGATACAAGTGTGCGAAGTAAGGTTTTTTGCACGAGATTTTAGGATATTGTTTTTACAAATAAAAACAGTTACTGTACAGAAACCCATGAGGTTTCACTTTTGTTTATGACGAGTGTTGGTTGCCAGATATCATTGACAACAAAAACCGTTTAATAATAAAAATTGCGTTTAAATTACATGGCACTTTTACACACGATTTTATTTTTATGCAAAAATATTTAAAAGTACGATTTCACACAATTATTTAATAATGTAATTTTTACCAACATGTCTAACAATGTAGGTTTTTTATCGATGTTTCTTTTTAGGTTTTAATATGTTTTGTGCCTTGAAATTCACATACACCGATTGAAAATGTTACAAATGGTTTAAATAATAAATAATCAATAAATTTAAGATATAAAAGATCTATATTGTGCGCCATACGTTTTCGAATGGAAATGTATTTTATATTTCACATAAAGGACAACATTTGGTTTACGATCTGTGACGAGTAAAATATTCGAAAAATAATGCCGAATTGAGACCAAAATTTAATCTAACAATATAATATATAAAAGTAGTAGTAATAATTTCCCAGCTATGTAGTCAAATAAATAACCGGAGACATTTAAATTTGTTAAAAATACGATATAAAAAAAAATGAAACTTATAGTGAGGTGTTGGGTTACATACATTAATTTGCGTTTCTTTTGCAATACGAATGCTCTTTGTACATTTTTATAAGAAATCTATTAAATAATCACATTGTGCTCATTGTAAAAAAGTATAACAAAAATTTTCGAATAAAAGTTAAATAGTTTGTTGAAAAAAACTTAATGTTTTGAATGGTTCCCCACAACAGTTTTGAGATATTTCATATTAGTCAAGGGAAAATGTAACTTAAGTGTAAAATAATCGCACAAATAGAAAAAAAACCACATAGGCCTGTAGGGGGGGTTTTGCTAGATATAAATCTGAATTTTCTGGATATGGATCCCTCCGGACTTCCTCCCATAATCGCCAAAAAATTAAATTTCTTTGATGGGGTATAGCTCACGATAGTAGTCGTAAAAACGATTCAAAGTGACCATTGTTTTTGGGAATTTTTAGGATAAAATATAAGCTTGAAACTCGGTTACAAAAAAAACGATTTGCTTGGATTAGGGGGAAATGTACTAATCCAGGAGTCTCTCAAAGACACTTTAGTTCTTGACGTCCAACATTTTGGTTCTATCCAGCAAATTAATTAGACGTACATTTTTGGAGTTATGGCGTTGCAAAAAAGAAAACTATTAAAATTTTTCTCTAGCGACCCATTCCCGTGCGAAAAAATGACACCCTAGCGCACTCAGATTGAGCATGGCGGCCAACAATTTTGGTTTCTAAAATTGCTCAGATTAATATGTCACAATTGTGACAGAATATGCAGCAACAAAGCGAACCTACTTGAGTTCGAAGAATATGAGTTGGATTTAAATGAACATCTTCATTGAAAAAGCAGACAAAAATTTTGAAACTCCCACAAGTGTTTTTAAAAGTTTCAAAACACTTTTTAGTTTGCAGTCGCAGTTTTCACGTAAAAATGCATTTTTTAAAATACTTTATTTTTAATATTTCGCAAAAGATTGATTTTTCAAGGTCGGTGATTATGACCAAAAACATTGTGGGGATAGAAAAATGTCGAGGTGTGAAGTGGTGCAAATTTTGGTCTATGAGCAAAATGCGGGGTAGGACCAAAATTGTTGCTCGTAAAAAATTGCTCAATGTTAGTACGCTAGTGTAGCATTGCATTGTTTTTTTTTCCACGGATTTAGGTTGCGAGAGAAAAATTTCAAAATTTTTTCTCTTTGCGACTCTAAAACTAGAAAAATGTTGGTCCAATTAATTTGCGGAATAGTACCAAAAATTTTGAGCGTCGGGTTTTCAGAGACCCCTAGATTTGAGGGAGGATTAATAAAAGGCAAAATAAAGAATACAACGTAACAAAATGGTAGTTCGTAAAAAGGGATTCAACTATGAATAACGGTCGGAATAAGTTTTCTTATAACTTGATGTAGTTATAGTGGTTGTAAGTTAGCATAAAAGCAACTTTGTCGACGGACTTTTCTTTAATGCAAATTAGATGCCGCCACACTTATTTGTGGTGGTTCAAAATTATTAAGAATATATAGTAAAAATATACAGACTATGTTTCTTAAAGCAAAACCTCCTAAGACAAACCAGTAAATATTTTTATGGATGTAAAATGGATGTATATGGAAATTAGAAAGTATTTATGAAACGTTCCGAAATTTCGAATTTATTTTTATTAGCTTGATAAATACATTTTAACCAATTAGTGTAACCGCCATTTTCTTTAAATCTAATTGTTTATTTTTCTTACATTAACGTGTTTTAAAATTTATATAATTGCATTAACACAAAAATGGGGCATGGATTAATGTATTTGCAATCAATCTCTCTTTCTCTTTATAAACTGTTCTTGTTCACAATTAACACATTTTTCTGCATTATTATTTTTTTCTCTAAATTTACTTAACAGTACCTACGTTTTCCAGAGTAAATACGTTTTTTTCTATAATCAAAAAAGATTAATTGAAAACCTTTGAATAATATAACGATTGTAGTTTAGTAAAATTCTTTGTACCTTTTTAAATAGTTACCATATTCAAACGAATTTTTTTAAGAATAGTAAAACTTTGTTAAATAAATTAAATCAATTTTTGTATTATTATTATTACTATTATTAATGTGTGTTAACAATGAAGTAATTTGTACCGTATAATTTAATTTACTTTATAAACAACTAAAGTAATGTTGTTCAAAAAATTTAATATAGGGACAAACAATAAAATTACGGACACGACAACATGATGGACATTTTCAAACAGTTAGATTAGAATTTTATAATTGAAGGTTTTTGTAAATGCGGGAACAAAATTTACTAGCATGTAAAAGAACGCAAATATGCTACAGATAATCTAATGTAATACCTACCATAACACAAACGACAACGTATTATGCACAAAAAAGTTTTATAAATTACTCCATCTGGTAAATTATTCCGATTATACTGTTTCATTAATGTCATATTCCATCTATTTTATATTATTGTCATGACTGATATAATGATTAAAACATGTAAATACAAGTTCCTTCTTTATCAACACGAAAATCGAAATTTATTAACTAATTTATACCTTAGTCGCGTCAGATGTACTTTAAATTGAATACCGTTAATTAAACATCTTTACCTTTCCTAATTTCACTATTATATATAATGACGACGCAGCTAAAGATTTATTATGTTATCTTCCGTTCCCAATTGATGAATTAAATTCAAGTTATTCAAACCAATACTAAATAAATTAATCTCTTTTATATAATAATAAACCTCCGTATTTGTGTACCTCTTTGGTAAAAGTAATCGTATTAACCGTTTGCTCATATTTACGAATAAGCATTTATTAATTGTAATGTAGTACTTTTGGTAGGTACTTTAAATTGTCATTGTCGTTCTACCATGGTATATAGCGTGTGAAGTATGTAACATCCGAATTTAAAAAAATCTTTATTCACGTGTTGCACACTATACTGTATCTACCTTAATTCCATTAAAAATACATTAATAAACATAAAATAAATTTTTGACTATATAGTTTTACAGGGCAAAAAAAAGTTGTTGTTATGGCACCACTATGTATAGATTGTTCACTGGGTAGAAAAATGAATTAGTTCTTATAGCAGCAGTGCGTGAAGTATATCTAATATGAATTAATATACAAGCATAAACATTAAATCTTACACATTTTACCGGTGTATAAAGTAACAATTTACAAAGGAAAGTAGTAACAAATTTTATTATTTTTAGTTTTTTGTGCACTTGCCCTTTGCATTTATTGTTAAGAGCTCACAGAATACTCGTAAGCCTTGCAAAAGCCGGAGTTTTGAAACCATTGAGAAATATACGAAAATTCATATTCTAGTATATTAATGTCAGCATTTTTTTTTCTGTTTATGAAGTATAAAATTTATTACTGTAATAAAAAATGCATTTTCCATCATATTTCCCGATTCTAATATAGATAAAAATTGCATTCTCTACAAAAACGTCATATATGAAACTCTTCCCAGAACTGATGAGTTTGTACGTTTCAGTAATTTTTAGTTTGCACTGAAATCTGATAAATATTTTTTATTGGCTAAACCTAAAGCTATGTACAAGTAAATTTCCGTGAGGTGTCTTATTATTACAAATTATACCAATGAATATTTGATGTACCCATGTGTTACTCATTCATACACATACCAACAAAATAAGTAATTTTATTGCAGGTCCATTAACCCGCAAATATTGTATATAAAATTATAAGATAAAAAGTATAAGTTAAATAACAGCAATTTCAAAAGCAGAAACGATTTTATCTTTCAAATCGTTTATTCTCTTTATACCGAAGGAAACATAATTAGATTAAATGTTGATGATGTATTGAAAGAAAAATCTTGACGGTTATAACTCATCTCAATATGTTAAACGAGCTCATAACTGTAGTACCAGGTGACTTTACTCCACATCTTATAAATAAAACGAGCAGTTTTGTTATTGTTTCGACAAATAGTTGTACAACTTAAGTTGCTTACTCCAAACATTAAACCTTTTGTTTATTAATTGGGTCGATAAAATTTGTATTACGGAAAGATACCGATATCGGTATCGCTGATGATAACAGCTTAGCTGTTGAAACACGTGTCCGAGTAAAGTTTTTTGTATTTTCTGTTGGTTTTTCAAAGACCCATGCATACTCTTTGTCAAATCCTCTACGATACTGGTTTAAATCAGACATTATCAAAATGCGCAACACTAATTGTTAAAGCAATCAATCTGGCACTAATCATTAAAGAAGAGTGTCCAATAACATTAAACATATTACAAAAAAACGAAGCTTTACTTCTGATAGAGCAGTAGATAAATGTATATACTTGAAAGTGTCTTTAAAAAACCAGAAAGGTTGTTATAAAAAAAACGTGAAACAGGAACATAAAGACCCATAGATATGCTTGTTAAATAGTGAACAAGAATGTACAGGTTCAAACAAAAAATTAGTCGAGAGAAAAGCAAGAATTACTTCAATAAATAGTAATTTCTAAGATTATTATCTTCCGGGTTGAGCCGTGTTCGTCCTTCCTTCCTACGTTCTCTGCTTGGCGTTTCGCTAACCATGCTGTTAGCTTCTTCAGAAGTTATTCTAAAGACTGATGTTGTTGTCTTCTGCTCCTCGTTATATACCTATGTTCCGTTACGGTTGGTTGATGTCGCTCAGTGACGGGTGGTTGGTTTTTGATGGTTGGTTGATCTTCTGTTTGGTATCGACTAATTTTGTGGCGACATTTGTTTTCTTTGTCTTTGTGAAGAGTTAGTTTCCACGTGTTGCTTAATCGGTAACCATCTTCTCGATTGAAGTTGTGTTTATTTTTCATAATTTCTAAGGATTCTCTGATTATCCTTGGATAGTAGTTGTTAGTCCTTGATAGAACTTTAGCTTCCTCAAAGTTGATGATGTGTTTTCCTTTTTTGTGTAGATGTTCTGCGATTGCTGATTTATCTACCGCTCTGGACTTGGCGTCTCGGTGATGTTCTTTTAATCTACATTTTATGTTGCGTCCGGTTTGACCAATGTAGACCTTTCCACATAAACAATCAATTTGGTAGACCCCTTTTGTTGAGAGTTTCGGCAGGTTATCTTTATTAGAAGGTAGTAGTTGCTGGATTTTTCTAACCGTTCTAAACCTGACACCGATATTCTTCTTCTCCAATGATTTTCTTAATTTGTCAGTTACTCCAGCAATGAATGGCAAACGAGTTCCTGTTCCTTCTTTTTTTCGGATTTCCTGCGACAGGCGGCTCTTATTTCTTTTCTGGTATAGCCGTTCTTTATTGGGGCTTGTTGGACGTGTCGAAGTTCTTCTGCCTTGTGAACCTCGTCAGGAATCTTGTTAGCTCTATGCAATAAAGTTTTGATTAGAGACCACTTCTGCTGTGGATGATGGTGTGATGTGGCATGGAGGTATCGGTCGGTGTGTGTCTTTTTACGATATACACTATAAGCCAACTTGTTGTTATCCTCTCGTTTCACTAGAACATTCAGGAAGGGAAGCTCCTTATTCTCTTTTGTCTCTATGGTAAACTTGATCTTTTCGTGCTGAGTGTTGAGGTGGTTAAGTAATACAGTAAGTGCTTCTTTCCCATGAGGCCATATGACAAAGGTATCGTCCACGTATCTAAACCAGCATTTCGGTTTCTGTTCGCTGGATTGAATGGCTTCTTGCTCGAATATTTCCATTAAGATATTCGCAATAACCGGTGATAATGGTAATCCCATGGCTGCACTTGATTTTTGTTCGTAGAAATCTCCGTTCCATAGGTTGGTGTAGGTTGGCACGACCTGTAGCTAACGACTAACCTAATGATTTAAACATATTTCGATACAAGACGTCCCAAAGTTGTAATATTTTTTAAAACCTTCTATCAGCAAAAACCCAATCTTTTCAAATGGGACACCCTGTATAAGATATTACTATATTAAAGAGCATCAAAATACGTATCTTCTGGTATAATATGCCCTATATCTAAATTGAATAGTTTTCGACATATTTGAAAAAAACTGATTTTTTTTAATATAATTTTTTGTAACAACCCTTTTTGCAAATTTATTATGAAAATAAACGCTGTCTAAACAAAACAGTTTTAATTCTGTTTTAACAACTATAACAAGAATAACAAGATAACAGCTAAACTAAAACTAAATAAAATATTAAAATATTAAGGCTTTTTGCATTGGATAGAAAACATTCTAGCATGTCATTTTTTTTTCTTTTCAAAACATTTTTCACCAATTAAAACTAATAACACAGTTAATGCAAACACTAAATTATGGGTTAAACAAAAACTAAGTAATAAATTTAACTGTCAAAATATTAAACAATCATCTATTGTTTATTCACAGCCTACTTAATTTTTATCTTACTTCGGTCAATTTTATTTTTTTATTAATAGAATCCGTTGTAATATATTTTATTTAGTTTAGGCTTATTTTTATTATTTAGGTACCCAAATAGTTTTTAAAACTGAATTAAAACTGTTTCGTTTAGACAGCGTTTATTTTCATAATAAATTTGCAAAAAGGTTTGTTACAAAAAATTGAGCACAAATAAAAATCAGTGTTTTTCGAATATGTCGAAAACCACTCAATTTAGTTATAGAGCATATATATACCAAAATATACCTATTTTGATGCTCTTTAATACAAAAATATCTTATACAGGGTGTCCCATTTGAAAAAATTAGGTTTTTGCTGATAGAAAGTTTTAAAAAATATTACAAGGTTTTAGTCATTAAGTTAGTCGTTAGCTACAGGTCGTGCCAACCTACAGTTAAAATTTCAATTTATTTGTGTAAAAAATAGCTACTTAAACGAGTTTTTACCAAAGATCTGTTTTCTAAAAAATAATAATGAATTCTCAATTTAAGGCTAAACTACTCATTTTTCAAATAGGGTCTTTATTTTGAACGTAGAATCCAAAAATGTCAAAATATACATTGTGTACCATTTAAAATTTTGAAGTTGATGTCGGTGCAGCACTTTTGGCTGACCCTGTATATATTTTTTTTATAAAAAAAAAATTCGTGTATGACAAAACAACTTTTGTATTAAAAATTTTTTTGTATGGGAAATAGTTTATGAAAAAGGTAATGGCCCCTGATAAAACGCCCACCCTGTACAGATAAAAATATACGGTAAACCAAGAAATTAGTCACTTGGGTTAGAAGTTTTGACCAAGAGTAAACTTAAAAATGAAATAAAAAAGAGAAGAAAAAAAAAAAAAAAAAAGCAAAAAAATTTAGAAAATAAGAGTATCTCTCTAATTCTCGTTAACTAAATACAGTCGAATACGGAGAATGTGTTGTTTTGTTTTTTTTAACTTGTAGGACAGGTCACCTAATTACTTATATGTTTTCTTTTTTTAGCAGATAGATAAGATTTATGTTTTCTGCAGGTTTTTAGGTTTTCCTTCTAGCAAATGATGTCTCGATTCTTGGATAAACTTTTGCTTCTTCTTATTTACAAATTTTAAAACATTAGAAAAAATTAAGAACGGAAAATTGTTGTGAGTCAAATAATGTGGTCATCCATATTTGATTCAAAACCTTAGATCCTCATATTGTAAAATATGGTAGTTAGTTATTACAATCTTTAAGTTGTGTTCATTAGCAACGTTAAAATCTTAAAGCTCTTTTGCGTATAGAGTTGCAAATTTGCAAGTGATTCACCGTTTTGACATAATTGGTTTGATAAGAAATATGGTAGAACTTAATCAAACTTTTCTGTTATTGAACGTGTATCTTCTCTTGATACGGATAAACTAAAGCAAGAGAAGAATAAATTGTAGCAAAATTAAAGTGTGTAGATGCACATTACTTTAATTTTATAAATGTGGCCAAAAAGTTGGAAATAGTAGTTCTCTAAAAACTAAAATTTTTCTATTATGAAAGATAAATATTACCTTTACTAAACTGCAAAAATAATGTTTGAGATTCGTTCAATTGCTGAAATAGAAGAAAACTATGTCATAGAGTCATCGACAAACTAATCTACTTCTGCGGATATTTAAAAAGTCAAAAGTAAACCAAATAACCAAAGGCAAGGTATACTGGCAAACCTATCACCGGAGAGAACCCATGTTTGACACGGTATAGTCTTTGGAATGTTATCAGATATTTTGAAGTAATTTTTTACGGCCATGAACAAGATAAGATTTTTGATATCGTTTATCATTTCTGGGCGAGGCTATAAATTTGACTAAACAGGAGAGTCTGTGGTTGTCATGTGAGTCGAGTAACTTTGCAAGCTGGAAATGTATTAATAAATTAAAATTAATAAATTCGTTTATTTGAAAAGAAAAATTAACAACAAATTTTTTATTTGAAGTGAGTGAGTGATTTTGAAAGGAGTAGGGCATGTAGTCTATGGCTTTCATGTTCTTCCAGTAGCTTTGCAAACTGAAAATGTATTAAAAACTAAAATTCATGAGTTTGTTTATTTGTAAAGAATAATTTATAAAGAATTTCATATTTCCAGTCAAGACCAGTTATATAAAATATGGCAAAAAAATCATCTTCTACATTTTGTAGTGACAAAGTCATGGACTAGTAGTCAAAAACCAACACCTACAAACATGATAATTTCTAATATGTGGGAAAGGTATCTCAAAAATGAGTTTACGTAGTTAAACCCAGTTACTTTTGTCGTACTTTACCTTAATTATTCTTAATATAGAAAAACACTTATCTATTTTTTCATCAACATAGTATAGTCTACAATTATTTTAATATCACGAAAGATATTAAAGTGATTAAATAAATTAAATTTTGAAAATCCGATAATCTTTATTAAAATGTTGAAGCAATCATTTTATTTTAATTAATATGCTTAACTAGCAAAATTTTATAGGACATCTATAAAAGCACTTTTAAATTAGATTCAAGTAACAAGTTTTATTACATGTTTGTTGAATATATTGTGGATTGATTCGATTGAATAAACGTTTCTAATTAAGAAGTTAGTGGAGGTAGTGGCTTGTTTGCTAATGTTTGAAACTACGTTACAGTTCAAATTAGGGTTGTATTGTGTAAAAGCTTTGATCCTATTTCCTATTAAGTAGTAACCCATTTATTTAAAATTTTATTGGGACGTTTATAGGCAGGTGGTCCACAAACAATTTTTTCAGTTTCCACAAATAGACCACGTTTTAATTTCTCATTTTAAGAATTGCATCTGCAGTATTATTCTACAACAAAGCTTATTGTAATTTATAGTACATATTGCGTTGTATAATTAAAACGGAGAATAATAATTTATCCTGTGGAAGCTTGCAAAATGAAAAAATAAATTTAAATTTCTGATACTTAAGGAAACGGGGAAATAAATACTCATAGTAATCGATTTGTGGAGTCTCGCCTTTCTTTGGCATTAAAATAGTTTCGCAAGTAGAAATTGTGGTTTTGGCCAAACGAGAACGCTACTAAAAATACAATACACTCCTACGCCTTTCGCCGAACTCGATTTACTTCCAGTTTCTCGAATTTGATACAAATCTCGGATCCATTACACATATTTTTACTATTATGTTTTTAGCGTATGCAAAGACAAAGCCCATTTTAGATAAATTACAATCTTGTTTAGTCTCTTTTGTGCTTCTATATACAAATAATGAAATGCTCCGGTATTATATTAAAATTCATAGGAATAAATCAAGTTTAAATGATTGATTATGAAAACATGTAAGAAACTTGAATTTCTTATTATTTTGTATTAATATTAAAATTTCTTATAAGTTATTTGAAAGCGTTTGAATGAATTGCATTTGAGACTGGAGTATTTATCAAAAGCTAGAGAGTATATCAAAGATTTAAGTTCTTTTTTGTTGTTACAGTTTAATAAGAAAAAAAGCGGTTTTAGCAGTGCATATGACGTTTAAATAAAAAGTAAGATAAATTAAAGCGCATTTGCAAAGTAATTTTTGAGTATAAATACAAACATATATATTCTTGAATAAAAGTTTAGAATTCATTCACGTCGTTCTTTTGGGTAGAAACGTTTAATTTACGAGTTGATATTTTAGATTTAGTGTAGTTCTATAAAGAAAAATATTTAGTTTAAACAGTATAAAAAATTAAATTTTTACTAATATTATAATAAACGAACCATTTAATAAAGCTTCGGTTGTATTTGTGAGTGTACCAAGTTGAAAAATTTCATCTTTGTAACGAAACTAAAATGTTGTTTCAGAAACTTGATTAAAACGCTCTGCTACTTCCAATAATAATATACCAATAAGCAATGTATTTCTAAGTCGTAAAGTTACAAGTCCAAATGATATAGTGAGGGCCCGTCGTTTAACTCAGACTGGTTATCGAAATTTATAAGGAAAAAAAATAAAAATGTTTAAGCACACTTTTATTGCTGATAATTGTAGGATGAGCGTACAAAAAAGGTAAAAAACATAATTCGGATCAAAAGTTACTCTGGGGGTTGTTTTTATGGGGTTGCAAAGAAGTGGAAATTGGTTTTTTTAGCAAAACCAGAGTTTTTTGGGGAAAAAATGTTTTTTAGTAATAAGGATAACCTCCAGTTATCTTTTAGCTTCACCGAGGGCTGGAATCAGGTATAATTCAAAGACATTATGTGTGCCATTTTTTTAGAAAATCAGATACTTTACTTGAACGTCGAATCCAATTTTTTATTTTCACTAACAATGTTTAACAAGACTTTAATGGTTGATAATAGTAGAGGAACATACAAGAAAGATAAAAAACGTAATTAGGACTAAAGGTTAAGCTGGGGGTTGTTTTTATATGGTTGCAATGGGCTGGAAAATAGTTACATAACAACAATGAATTTCCTTCCATAATAGAAAGAAGGAGTCAAAACTTATAGTAAAGTGCCCATAAGGTCTTATCTTTTTTGTTTTGTTTTGCTTAAAAAAGCAAAAAATCGAAAAAAAACTATCCTAAAATGATAAATTTTACGTTAATTGTTTATAATTTGTTTAAAGTTTTTAAACAGTTAGTAAATTATAACACCATTCATTTTACAAGAAAAAATACTAAATATTCTATGGTTTATGATTTTCTAATGTATTTTATTTTTGGTAAGTACAGTACGATTAACAATTAAACTTGCTAAATTTTTATGTATAAAGCAACCCAAAGTTTTATTAGGTTTCGTTGCATTACATATGTAATGTAACAACTTAAAGAATTTCTTTAGTTACGGCGACTGCTATTTTATAGCAAAAGCGATTTTGTTTTCTGTTTTCATAGGATAAATGGACTCCGTCGTGTTGCCTACCGAAGATTGGAATAACATCGCCGCCGCCGCCGCCGCCGCCGCCGCCGCCATCACCAGCAACAACGCCATGGATCATCAACAAGAAGACATCCGGCAGTTAAGAGAAGAGAACCGCGAGTTGCGAAAACAGATCGCAGAACTGTCTAAGCAGCTTGACGCCTTCCTTAATGCCCACGGACCAACCACTTCCGCCGGACCAACCACCCCCGCTGGACCAACCACCCCCGCCGGACCATCCACCCCAGCCGCAAAGAAAGGAAGGAAGAAACCGAAGAAGACGAAAAGTCCGAAGTCGCAACCGCCTATTTCAGATGACGAAAATACCGAAGTCCCGACCCCTACCCCGTTGGACGAGGATTTTATGGAGCAGGATGGCTTTTCTCTTGTGTCCAACAAGAGAAACAGGTCGAATGTTTCCGTGATTTCCGACGCCAACACCGAGGACACCACCGCACCTAGGACAAACGAAGATACCACCAATCGTTCTGCACAGCCAGAACGATTACCGTAAGGCCCTAACAACGTTAATGAAGAATAACGGGCAAAGACGACGCGACACGGAGTGTCTATCCAGGTTGAGACGGAAGATGACTTCAGGCTGCCACCGCCGCGCTGGAAACCAACCGTCAGGGATTCCACTCCTATCTGAAGGAGGAACAACCCTAAAGGTCGTCATCCGCGGCATGCCGCTCTACGACGAAGCCATCCACGACGTCAGAAGCCACCTCGAGGCTATGGGTTACGAAGTAAACAAAGTCTCGAGAATGATTTCAGGCCGAACGAAAAGACCGACTCCGCTACTTCTGGTTCAACTAAAAAGGAACCCGCGAGCGAAATCTATTTACAAACTCACCGAGATCGGAATAGTTCAAGTCCGCGTAGAAGCACCGCACCCGCGAGGCGACATCGGGCAGTGCTACCGATGCCAACGCTTCGGGCATTCCGCTCGTTGCTGCAGAGGGGCCCCCCGATGCGTCAAGTGCTTGGAGTCGCACTTCTCGTACGAATGCACTAAGAAGAGAGAAGACGGACCCGCAACCTGCTGCAACTGCCAATAGGACCACTCCGCCAACTACAAGGGATGCCCGGCGCACCCGAGAAGACGTCTAACTAACCCGCCTCTTCCACAAGGACAAAGGACACCTAATCCCGCGCCCGCGAGGAAGGTAGAACCGTCGACTTCGTTCGCCGAGGCCACCGCCGCCTCAGGCAACTCCGATCCACAACCGCATAATGGGTACACGTCCCCCCAGAAAACCGAACTCCCTTCACGTCGCCATTTGGAATTCGAACGGTCTTCAACACAAAGTCTTAGAATTTTCAGAATTTCTCTATAGACAAAACATAGACATATACAAAGTTCGTAACTACGTTAGGTACAACGACAACCGCACGACAGGTAGAGGCGGTGGAAAGGCTATCTTCATCAAGCGTTCCATCTCACACCACCGAATCCCGACGCCACGTCTAGAAAACCTGGAGGCCACCCAAATCGTGGTAAACACGGCAGCCAACGGAGACATAGTTTTCTGCGCCGCCTACAATTCGCCCACCAACGACATTCTAGAAACCGATCTAGACGCTATACTTAACACTCGTACACCGACAATACTCGCCGGAGACTTAAACGCGAAACATCCAGACTGGCACAGCAGAAGGCAAAACCGAAACGGTCGACTTCTGCACGACTTTGCCAGTACCCGAAACCTCGTAGTTGACGGGCCGTACGAACCTACGCTGCACCCAGCGAACGGTTTACCGGACGTCATCGACATCGCGCTATTTCACAACGTCAGGCTCTTACACGACCTGACGACCATCTCGGACCTAAATTAGGATCACGAACCGGTCCTACTCTAACTCAAAGATTCCGCGGACAATGACAACCTCCAATTCGAAAAGACAACGACATCCTGGCTGACTTTCCAATCCGAAGCCAAAAACCTATTCACGAAAGTTCCGATTATTGAAAATATCCCACAAATTCAAGACGCGGTTATAAAACTCGCCGATCTCGTGAAGAAATGTATTGACAAAACCACCAGAACAATCACGAAGATGACATCTGACCCTCTTCAATTACCACAACATATATGACAAATAATAACTGACAAAAACCGCCTTCGCCGCAGATGGCAATTAACCCGCCACCCCAACGACAAAACAGCCCTTAACGCCGCCCAGACGAACGTACGTAATCTTATCCTAGAGCACCGAAATACTATCTGGAATGACAAACTTCGGTCTCTATCCGTGTTCGACAATAGCGTTTGGCAAATGGTCAACGTCATTAAAAACCGAAACCGACCGACGATGCCCGCAATTCACGGACCCCGCGGACTAACATACACCGATGACAACAAAGCCAAAACCTTCGTCGACATCTTGGAACGGCAATTTCAACCCAACCACCCTGACGACAAGGACTTTCGCCGTACAAACGCCATTCACCGCGAAGTCCGAAACACTATCTCACGTGTTCCTGACGACAACAACCGCCACACTTTTCCCAAAGAAGTCACAGACGAGATCAAAAATCTAAAACCGCGCTAAGCCCCAGGACGAGATGGCATCCCAAACAACGCCATCAAACATCTCCCCAAAAAAGGAATCGCGATGATCACCGCGATCTTCAACGCGTGCCTAAGGCATTTCCCCGACGCATGGAAAACCGCAGACGTTATCGTCATACCAAAACCCGGTAAAGACCACACGATGCCCCAGAACTACAGACCCATCAGTCTTCTCCCGACTCTAAGTGAATTATTCAAAAAAATAATTCTCGCCAGATTACAGGAACAGGTCGACGATCTTCAACTCATCCCGTCAGAACAGTTCGGTTTTCACAGAAAACATTCCACAGTCCAACAGGGTCTCCGCGTAGTAGAGCAAATTACAGAAGGCTTCAACCACCGCGACGTCACCGGAGGCGTTTTTCTCGACATCGAGAAAGCGTTCGACAAAGTTTGTCATCGCGGCCTGCTCTATAAGATGCACCGTCTCGGCATCTTCACCTCAATGACGTAGATCATCGCCAATTTCTTACGTAAACGATCCTTTGCCATAAAAATTCGATCCACGAAATCCACTCAACGCAGCATGCACGCCGGGGTGCCGCAAGGTTCAACGCTCTCGCCGCTGCTCTATAACATCTTCACGGCCGACATCCCAAAGATCAACGGATTAACATACGCGTTTTACGCCGACGACACCGCCGTCTTGGCAACATCACGGTCCACCACACAAGTTGAGAGAAATCTTTAACTCGCGCTGGATTCCCTAGACACCAGGTACGAAGATTGGCGGATCAAAGTCAACGCTTCCAAAAGCGCGGCGATCTTCTTCAGCCGAAGAAATATTGAGCCCGCACGCCGACTGCACATCAATGGCGACGACGTCCCCTGGGTAAACAAGGTTAAATACCTCGGCCTAACCCTAGACAAGAAGTTGCTTTGGAAAACGCACATCGTCCAGAAATGACTACCGCCAACGCGCTATTGTCAAATCTCTACCCGATGTTATGCCGCAACAGCCGACCAGCATCGACAACAAGCTACTCATCTATAAAATGGTAATCCGCCCTCCATGATGTATGCAGCAGAAGCCTGGTTCTACGCTGCCAAAACTCACACGACGAAACTGCAGGTTCTTCAAAACAAGATTCTCCGCATCATCGCAGACGCCCCTGGTTTTTCCGCAACGATCGTCTTCATCACGAACTTCAAAGCCCTAAGATTGCAGACTTCGCACGCCAATCCGCAACTGCGCTTCACGCGGTCATCGCGGCCCATCCCAACCCACCCATAACGCGACCTTTGGATTACGATGTAGATGACATGCCAAGGCACAAGAGGCCGAAGTATGTCATCTTAGGTTAAGCTAGAACGAATTGTCAGCCCAGAGAATCGGAAATAAACGGACGAGGAAACTCTAAAGTTGAAAGCCGATCCAATGGGGTTATTTAAGTATTATTTGTCATTTAGGATTAAGCTATAAAAATTGTTAAATTGAAGTAGCAAATAAACATGTATGGAACTAGTTAATTTTTTATCAATTTCTTAAATAAATAATAAAAAAAATTTATCTTTGATATGAACATTGAAATCGAACCTACAACGTGCATAACTGAATTTTGTACAACATAACAACAAATTTCTTCAGCATTATGTTTGTTAAAAAAACTTAATTTTTTTACATATTTAGCTATTAGTTCCCACTAAAGTGTCTACAGAAAAGAATACAAAGACATTTTAGCTTTTGTAGAGTTTCCACAATGTTTTAACAGTGTCATCTTTTCTCACAAGACTCACTTTAAGTTTATTTTTAACACATTTTTTAGCATGAAAATGATAAAGTAAGGTAAAATCAAAATTGATCGCATATTTCACCACTTTCATTCCACCAGCAACTTTTTTGCGGAATTCTGAAGTGTTTTTGACAAGAATGGTATATGAATACAGATGTGCTTTCTTTCAGGCATTTTTGAAACTGTTTATATTTCTAATCTAATCTTTCTTTACTAGACTTAATCAAATTTTGAATATCTTTTTCTTTTATAATTTCTATTTTTTTTGTCAGATGTATTGCAGATAATCAAACCGTAGCTCCATATTTTTAACCTGCAAAATCTGTTATTTCATTTTAATATCAAACTGTTTTTTATTTTTAATTAAACTTTGTTTGAAATATGATAATGTTAAAAAAAAGAAGAAATTTGTATTGATCAATTTTCTGATTGATTTAGTAAATATTTAACGTAAAAAACTTACTGTTGAACTAAGAAATGCCAACAGTTAACTATAACAGCAAATGAATGTTTAAGAAACGCATTTCACTTACTGTTAAAATTCCTGCAGTTTTACCACGAGGTCTTTTATTTAATTCTTACTAATCTCATTAACCAGTTTGCTCCGAAATTCTAAAGAGCTGCTACTCCAAGTTATTTTTTGCTCCAAGCCAAGAGCCTCCATTCCCTTTTACAGTGACATATGAGTCTCCACTCTCCTCTACAGTGTCATTGTATTATATTAATGACTGAAAAAAATTATTCTCGAAAACTTTCTATTTTCGAAACTTCAATGTTTTATCAATTTGGATACGTATATTTTTAGTAAGTTAAAATACTATTCAATACATAGCGAAGTAATTGATATAAACTAGTGAATATTTTATTGAAGCTTTGTAAAGTTGTGTTACCAAAATAAATCTTTGTTAAAAATTAATTTGTGATCGTTGTAGATTCGATTTCATTGTTTATATCTAAGATAAGTTGATAAAAAATGAGAAAAAAATATTTTTTGATTATTTATTTAAAAATTGATAAAAAATTAGCTAATATGTCGAAATGTTACTAAATAAAGTCTACCAGTCTATTGTTCGAGAAACAATACAAAAAATATTGTTAAATAGAATTTAACTGAAGTTAAAATATCTATTGGGGCCATAAAAATTTAGCAAGTTTAATTGTTTACCGCATTGTAGTAAAAAAAACAAAATACATTAGAAAATCATAAACCACACATTCTTTTGTATGGTAATAATTAACAACGGTTTTAAAACTTTAAACAAATTATAAACAATTAACGTAAAATTTATCATTTTTTGATAGTTTTTTTCGATTTCTTGCATTTTTGAGCAGATTTTTGAATGGTAATTAATTTTTACGTTTTTAATCAAAAGTATAAATCAAAAAAAAAAAAAAAATTAAATTATATCGGACTCTTTACGATAAGTTTTGACACCATCTTCCTATTATACAAAAAAATTCATTTATTCATAAAAATTCAGATTTTTTAAAAATGACTAAATATATTCATTTGAAAAAATTTAAAGTAATTTATTTTTATTGTGGGTTATCTGATCATTTTCTACAAAAATTTAATATAATTTTTCATAAAAATTTTCAAAAAAATTTTTTTTCTATAAACCGCTTAAGAAAAGTATGCAAAGACCAGAATAAACTTAACTTCAAATTTAATATAAAATAAATTTAAAATTAAAAATATGCGTTTCTATTTAAAATAACAAAGATAATGCCCATTTCCGGTAGTGCAAGAATGTGACATACTTGTTTTATTTTAATTAGGAAAGCATGTTTTTTTTAACTTGTGTACAAAATTTCATGACCAAACTTCTAGCGAAACTTAGAAAACTTTTAGCGAACGGTCTAACTGAGACAGCCTGTATATCAATTAATGGTCAGCGTAAATGTACATGAGTTTTTTGGCTTTTGCAGCAAAAAATATTTTTTTACAAATCTGCAGCGATTACGTCCTATCATTATTTTAATAAGGATTGGTTTAAGTTTGTCTCCCCATGACGTAAAATTAGTCTGGTATATGTTTTTTATTAATATATATTTTCCATAATTTGTTTAATTACCTGAACACTAAAACTTGCGTTAGCGGTGGCAGATTTATCGATTTAATCATTCATTTCGTATGCAAATTTATATAGATAATTTCTTTAAAAATTCACACAACCCTATGAAAAGTATGTGGCAAATCATAAACTCACATAGAAGTAAACCAAAAAAGCCAAGTAGATGTAAATCTACTTAAGAACATTTTGATAGCTGTCCTCCAAGTACTATCTTTCAAACTGATAACTTTATCAATAATAAACTTTTAATTAAAAGTAAATGCGAGCATTTGAGTTTCTCATTTAAAGTCGTATCGCAAATAGAAACAAGACAAATAATATTATCTTTATCCAATTCTCATTCTAAAGACATATGTGGTATGTGTATAAAAGCTATTAAAAGACTGTTAGTTTACTTGTTGAATTGCTAACAAAATTAATCAATCTATTATTTGTTAATGGAAAGTTTCCTGATAACCTAAAAAAGCATTAGTTATTCCATTGTTTAAAAAGGTGATAAAAATAATTGCAAATATTACAAACCAATTTCTCTACTGCTTGTATTATGAAAAATTTTTGAGCGTGCAATGTAGGTATAATCAAATAGGTAAATATGTCGAAGACTCTAACATCCTATATGAAAATCAATTTGGGTTTAGGCGTGAAAAGGGCACTTGCGATGCTCTTAGTACATTTAAAAAATACCCAATAGAGTGTTTCGAAAAAGGTGAACAATCTGTAGCAATATTTCTGGATCGAGTCGAGCATTTGATTATGTATCGCACGATATTTTACTAAATAAGTGGCTAAGTTGTATAACTTTAACCAAGTCAGTTTAAATTTAATTGTTTCATATTTAAGAAATAGATGCCAAGTAGTACGGGTTAATTGTGAGACATTATCGCAATTATAGTCTGTATACTATTGGCGCGGAGTAATAAATCATAATTGCTTGAAATAATTCTTTGTTCTCTTGTGAAAGCGGTACTTGGTAAAAACCAATAAATTCTAACCAAAATACGATCATTGTGCCGCTCTTGCAACATATCGACCCATCTAGAGTCTGAGAATAATAGTTTAATCTGTGAAAACACGTTGCCATCAGCCCAGGTACTGATGGAACGAGAATCATAGCCGTAGATGTGGGTATTATACCAAGATACAAAAATAATGGTATATAATACGTAAGAAGTAAAATTTGTAATGTAATCTACTATACAAATAAAATAAATAACTTATAAAGATAGACATATAATATATTTACCTACTAAAAATATGATGTACCTACGCCACTGCAATACGGGATATTCGATAATTCTGACAGGTTAATTACTCCGCGCCAATAGTATAATGTGTATAATAATGAAAAGAGGTGTTCTTCAAAGATCAATCCTTGGGCCTCTATTGTTTTTAATCTTTATAAATGCTTTCCTGCACAACTTAAAAAATTAATCAAACTGCATATTATATGCCGATGGTGCAACAGTCGCAATAAACGGCGTAGATAATAATATTTTAAAAACGTCCAAGCAAATCATTCAATCTGTAGATGATTGGTATATTGCCAATAGGCTTAATTTAAACAAAAATAAGACAATTAATATACTATTTTCTGTATTCTGTAAAATTTTTAGGAAAAGCAATAGATACAAGTTTGAATTTTATTCAACATGTAAATAGCCTAATAACCAAAATATATTCATCTTAGGTCGCTTAGCTGATAATGTTTCTTTTAATGTATTAAAAACCGCTTACTTTGGTATTATACATTCTCTCTTAAATTATTGCAACTTGATATGGGGCAATACTGCATCTGCAAAAAGGATGTTTTCTATCTAGCGCAATGCTGTTCGCGCATTAGGCGGTCTAAGTTATCGTGATGATTCCAGAAACTGTTTTGTAGAATTTGAAATATTAACATTACCCTGCAAATTTATTTTACACTGTTTAATCTATGCTAAAAAGAATGAGGAGCAAATTCTTAAAAGATCAGATATACGTAATTACAATACCCGCCGTCTACGGGACTCTTGTATACGTCAATTAAACTTTATAATTACATACCAAAAGAAATCAGGCAATTGCCTTTAAACAATTTCAAAAAAAAATTAAAATCATTTTTGTTGCGTAAGGCCTTTTATTCTGCAAGCGAATTTCTCAATACTGAGTATGGTTAATATTACTAATTTATTTTGACGTCTGTAAATATTGTTTAATGTCTAGCAACAATAAAGTTTATTATTATTATTATATATGATAATAGTGGTGAAAATTTTCGAGAAATTTAATAGAGGCTATCTCTACTAATTACACCTTTCCTTTGCGTTACTGTTCCAAGTTTTAAATAAAAGCTAATTTTTTCTGCTTTTACGTAGCCTAGGGCTTTATTCGTTAAACGGGTGAACTTTCTTAAAAGGATGACAGATCATGGTGGTGCCCTGTCTTTAACAATTAGTTAGCGTATCGGACTGCAAGAAGTTCGCCCTCTAATAAGGTAAATAATGGACCGATTTCGAACTCTCCCTCTCGTCGGCTGTGTTTCGTAAGTCTTTCACAATTATTGACCAAATTAGGGTTTACGATGGTTTTTATTGAAAATTTTATTCTAAAGTTTTGAAAATTTAATAATTTCCATATCCTTTTATCTGCCAGTTTTTGTTACTACTAAACCACCATTTAATAATAATTAATGAATATGTATTAATGTAAAGATTGAAATCGATTGACATAGTATCTATTTTTAACTTGACATCTTTGTAATTAATGTGCTTGAAGGTTGTGTTTGAATCCAAATGCAAGGTTGGTAATAAAATCGGAAGTCATTTACTTTACATAGTCCACAAATTCATCCAAAGAATCAATCAAATGAGTTTATACCTTTACTTTAACAAAACTTCTTTATTGCGTATTCTATGTTGAACGTCTAAAGCAATAAAACTCTATCTAGTATTAAAAAAATAAAAGTAAATAAATGTCAGAAACACTACAATGTGTTAAGAGCGTGGAAACAAGCAAGTCGTAAAAAAGCTTACCGCATGTAAAAAAATGTTAAGTTTGAAAGTAATAATGCTACTACAAATGGAAAACATAGAGTTAGTTTATACGTTCTCGTCTTGTTACAAGTTCTACGTCGTTGCGTCTTTTATCAGTTTAAAATACATAATAGAGGTTTAATAGTGATACAGCTTCTCCGACGACCCCATTGCTTGAAGAGCTCTACAAAAGCCCTCTTTATGACACCTGTTTGCTATCCGTCGCTTCCAATACCGTAATACGTTTTACGACATTGACAAGTTCCAAATATATACAACATTTTGTACCTTGAACACTAATTTGCGATAAAATGTCATTCAAACTTAAGTACCTTGTAAATAAGTAATTACATTGACAAGGTGTTTAACTTTATGAAAATGATTAAGTAAATAATAATTAATGTGAAAAACCTTTTCGTTGAATTGAAACAAAAGAATGAATTATAACCGTTCCTTGCGTCAATAACAATTCGTGCGGCGTTTTCAGTTTTAAAGGAATGATTAATTTCTCTACTTAATTTTACATTCATTGACGCAGTAAACAGATGTATTTCACGTTTAGATTCTCACAAAGATCATTTAAAATAAAGTATCAGAACGAAAGAATTTTTTTCTTTAAGAAAAATTTATACACTTTTATATTGTTTTCAGATAAAATCATACGACTTTATTTGATGCGTGGCAATGACACAGGAGAGGTATTTGATAGCTGTGATTGCTAGCTATATGTCGAGGGGATGTCACCGTAGCAATAATGAATCACTGCAGGAACCGACCTGCGGCGAAGCTGTCATTTCCAGAAACATATATGTCATATTATCCTGATCGTAGCTGTTACTTGTTCCAAACAAATATTTCGTTAACATAACAATAGTTTTATCATTTCTCCTTTATTAAATGACTAATCATTTCAACTTTGATTACTTTAGTAAAATCCATTTCACGTTCAGAAAGATTTGTTGTTCACGCTCGTTTTATGTAAACAACTGTTATGAAGTTGCTCTAATGTAGTCTCTATGAAAAATTGTGCTTTTAGAAAGAAAATTGGTCTATTCGTAGTACACAGTAGCACAAAGCATAGCGATGAATAAAACATTAGTACAATTCAAAACAGAGAAAATGTGTGGCTAAGGATTTAATCAAGGTAACCTTTTAAGTGTCTTATCACTCTACCTTGAGAATGTTTTACTAAATTATAAATAATTGTAACAATTAAGGAGCTAATTTATTAGTGTTAGGTATTATACATGTTACAAAGACGCAATATAAATCACACATAAATTATATGAAAAAGTATACGAAATCACAAAAAAATTTTAAATTGAATTAAGCAATAAAACATTGTTTAACAAAAACAAACTTTTATGTTTTTTTAAAGAAGAATTGATTTATTATAAGTTCTGTAGCAATAGTGGACTACTGTTTCATCTTAAGTTTTTTCATATTCACGTGCCAAAGCGTCCTGTCGATAAAACATCCATGTGTCAAAACATCTTGGAACCAAAGCGTTTTTGCGCCAAAACGGCGGCGACAAAACGTCTTAAACCGTTTAGTCTAAACTCATAGAATATGATGAAAAAACTGTGTGCTTTTTATTGACTTGACTAGAACATGTTTTTGAGAAAAATTATAACTATAATTACCGATAAGTTATTAATCGACAGAGAAGAATATTTCACTTATTTTAATAATTTAGTTAAAAATAATACATTTTAACACATTGCAGCATTTAAGTTTTACCCCTATAAATATCAGTAATATAATATAAACATCAAAATATTTATAGGTTCTCGTCACTTCAACAACACTCTTTCCTAAGCATGCAATTCTTGAGTTTTACAATTTATAATAAAAGAATAACAGTTGTAACGGTTGCAGTTCACAAATAATAAGAAATAAAGTAAAGTGATGGCTCTAGCAACGCAACCTAGAAAAAAAAGAACAATAATATTAGGCTTGAAGTAGCACATTAAATTCGTGGAAGATCCCGTATTTATAAGCGTTAGCACAGCAGTGTCCGGCTTAGTCGGTAAGATGGGGAAGTCTTTGAGGGAACTAAAAAAATTAAACTGCTGCGTAATCAGGCGCCACCTGCTGGGTAACAGAGAGAAATAAAACCGACCAACGGGAATTCGATACGTTTTACTTACGGTCTACTACGCTACAACGAACACAAATCAGAGACACAAAAGACATATAAATATATCAAATACAATTTAAAATATTCAAAGAATCTGGAAGAAATAAGAGATTCTGTCGCAGAAAACTTGCGTGCATTAGCAACAATCAATTAATTAGAGTTTGCGTTCAAATATGTTACAATTAAGTTAAGTTTTCGTTTGTTAACACCAAATTAAAAGTAGCGTACCAATTTAAGATTGGTAATTAAGAAAACTCGACGTGCACACGTCACTTACACACGGTTATTTAAAAACTAGTATTACACTCGTTCCAATACGGAACGTAGCTTCCGCCAACCCAAAAGGGCTTTTGTTTTAGTTTCACCCACTTAATTTACTGCGCCCCAGCTCTGAGAGAGCTACTGAAAGCAACACCGAGCACAACCACTAAACGAACCAAAGAAATAGCAAAAGAAAACACTTACGGCGTAATCGGTCAGGTTTATATTTCCACACTAATTGATCTTGCAATTATTAAAGCCACATTGAAATTTTACATATAGTTTTTAGCTTTGCCCAAAATGGAAGAGAAAGTCCTAAGTTGTCTGCCCGTCGTTTTGATTAAAAATTTCGAATAAACCAATCCACTAATGGAAAATCGTACCATGGGCAGTAAATTTGATTTTCATCGCAACGCGCAACTCCCGCGACCCACGTCCGGGCTCGAGTATTTTGAACCGTAACACAGTTTCATAATTTATAAGCCACACAAGAAATAACCTTGCAAAATATTCAAGGCAAGCAGTATGAAGTTTGCAATACTGCAAACGCATGGAAACTCGCGTGTAAATACACTAGTAGTAGTAGTAAAATAGATAACATGGCATAGTAACGATAGTAATGTCAGTGGTATATCAGTAACGTAAAACTTCTAACACAGTTACATCCAGCGTGTCCATGTGCCACCAATACATAACATTTAACCATCTGATCGTATCTTCTCATACATCACTTTAGTACATATCTAGCTAAAGTGGTGACCACCCGACGTTTGACAGCGATGGGAAGATAGATGCATTCGAAGCCATGAAAGCCACACGCAAGTACCAATACAAATTTTTTTCGTTTGCTTGTCGCAACGCCTTACAACCGCTTCCACATCAATTTGCGCGACCGTCATAGACACCATCGGCAACACTACGTCTGTCATAGCTGCACTCTCTACCGCCGAGCCCGTCAAGAACACCTTTGACACCGACATACCCTTCGTCTCGTTACGACATAGCCGTCAAACATCACACCGCCTTTACATGTCACGAAACCCCAAGGTCCGAGTCTTCGACGTACATCTGTGCTAAAGTCACACGCTTGCCTTCACATGTCACGAAACTTGCGTCGCCTGGTTTCGACGTCCGTCGGCTGTCATAAACAGAACGCGCTAGAGCACCATTCTCGCGCTTGCATTCGTCCTGAAACTACCGCCCTAAACTTTGAGGTACTGTCTGTCATATACAAACAAAGTCGGTTTCACCTAACGAAGTTTAACATGGCTAGTTCCGACGTCTTAACGCTGTCGGATACAACCTACGCATCCTCCCAATTCTTCTCTGAAACAACGCCAGCATCTCTACACGTCACATCAGCAGCACAGCAACGCCAGCATCTCTACACGTCATATCAGCAACACAGCAACGCCAACATTCTCGATAGTTTTACGGATGGCCCTACACCATGGAAAACATGAAAGAAACGGCAAAATACAACGTACGCATTGAAGCATCCAACAGCAGCAACAACAATACATAAATCAAACACCGCTGAGTACAGCAGCCATTGTAGTAGTAGTAAAATAGATAGCGTCGTATGGCTTATCATCGGTAGTAATGTCAGTAGTATGTCGGTAACGTAAAATTTCTAACCTACTTATAAATCAGTGTGTTATGTGCAAATAAATAACCATTTACCGCTCGTTGTGTTATTTACTTCTACAACCCAAAATATAGTATTAACATCTATTAAAATACTATATGTTATTTGCAAGTTCTGGTTCAGAAACAATAGTTTGATTAAATTCTTTACAAAATGAATTTTTCAATTGCCAAAAAGCTTTTAGACGATTTGAATTTTAAAGAAACGAGTCCATAAATATGAGTAGATTGCAGACATGGCAAAATCTTCAATAAATATGCTGAGTCAAGGTATCTTTACTAATTGTTTTTTGTATTAGCAAAAGAATCAATGACTTTAAATTTATCAACTTGTACGAATTTTTTTCATGGTGTATATTTATGTATTCTTTCAAATCTTCAGCTGCTCTAAAAAAATACTGATTCACGTAAGTATATAAATGAATAATATCTAAAAACAAATGAAATAATACCGATTCACGTTTTTAAAGATTCTTACCCATTAAATTGCATAAAGTGAAATAAATGAAAAGCCAAAAAGTAAATTTTTTTGGACAAATTTGAGATTAGACTAACAAGAACAAAATAACACATTTTGGTAGTAGTGCACTAAAATTTTTTTACATACTTTTATTATAAATTAGGTTCTATAAAAAATTGTTATCAAATATTTTGTTACGAGAAATTAAAGCAGGCTAAAGAGTCTAGTAACAAGATATATGAAGAGAAAAAAAACCAACGAGAACCAGCACAATCGAAAGAAAAAATACAAAAAGATAAAGTACATAGTACTTTGGCTGAATAGTAAGCCGATCACTATTAAAAACTGACTGTAGTAAGAAAAAAGATGAAGAACCAAAAGAGAGAATAAACAAATAAATAAAGTAAATAGTTCTTCGGCTAAATGATCAACAGGTTACTATTAAAAGAAGTGACTGTAGGAACCCTGTCCGAACTTGCAAGGGAAATAGAACCCTTTCGCTGTTTTATCTAAATCGCAATGTTTCGGAAACGTTCCATTTGTTTGAAATAAATTGTTGAATTTCCTTCCTCAGTCGTTTTTTTCCACAATTATCCAACTTGTTTGTACCTTTTGTTTTATAAGACCTGGTTCTTTTTAGCACCAAGGTGGGGGCCACTTTTCTCTGTTACGTGTTAAAAAATAATATTGAGTGTGGAGTTTCTTGCGGAACTGAAATCAGTTGCTGAGTACTGTGCATTCTGCAATCCATTGGATGTACCTTATAATTTCCGTCCAAAAGTTATGGTGACTTTTCGCTTCCTCCAGAGGAGTCGTGGTTTAGGAAGTTGTGGATTAGCTTTGTCGTTATCCAGCATCGAGGTTTTAAAACGAAAACTACAATCAAGTAAGATGTAGTCTTTTTATTTACACTCACCTGGATCAAACTTCAATCGGCTTTTCCAAAGTAAACTAAAAGTGATTCTAACAAAATAAATAAAATAAATAAACTTCTGAAACAAAAAAAACGGAAAGAAAGGTATTATGTACGATTACATCTGGTATTACATTCGCATCTATTGTTTATAGTATTTTTGTTAGGTTAAGTAGCACACAATAGTAGCATAATTTTCTTACCGATTTTGTCAGATCTTTCCTCAAATTGTCCTATGGTCGCAGTCAATAGTTAACATTTTTTTCCCGGTTTTTTAATCGCATTCAAAAATATGAAAGTAACCTAGTTGCATACAATTTTGGAACAAACAAGGCCTTATTCGCAATATTATCTTTTATTAATTGCCTTCGTATAGGTTGCTTGTTTATTGGCGACGAAACCGCCTTTTAAGAAGCTAGGTTTCAATATCATAAACGTTCGTTTTCTTTTTTATTTTGACACCATCTGACTGCTCCATACAAACAACGTAAATTTGAGTACAAATTTTATTAACTGTTTTTTTATGTACATAATATTTTTTTTGTTTCTGTGTTATTTAATAAGTTAGGTAAACGTATTTTGTATTCTTTTGGGTTTTGGTCCAGTTATTGGAAATAACCGCACTAATTTATTTGCTAACTAAGGCTTGGTCACCATTTTTATTTTATTTATTTTCTTCCTCGGCTAAGCAGCTGGCAATATTTTAATCCACAACCCACGCCCCGAGTTAGTGCGGCAAATTTACGTTTTTTTTTGAGATTTTCTCGTTACAGATAATTTTGGTGCTTGAATCTGATTAGGTAATTCATTTTTTGTACCTTCAACACCCTCATATTTGAAACCGTTTTTTGTAATTAAGTAACAATGGCTTTGTGAATATAATACTACTGTTGAAGGATTAAGAAAGTCGGTTAGGAATATTTTGAAATTAGAAAAAACAAAACGTTAGGAAAAGAGGATCACACGATTGAGTTTAAAGAGGACAAATAAGCGGTGAAATTAGGGTTGGCTGAGTTCAAGGACAAGTTAGTTAGTTTTGACGGTGACGCGTGTTTGACGATATTCAAACGAGTTTTTTTTGTTGCAACATCTTTTTTTTAGAGTAGAACGGATGAACGTATCTGATGAAAACCGGAAAATTCAAAGACAGTACTTATTAAGTTTGACCAACTTACGTAATGAATTTGAAAGTAAAATTCAAATGTTTAAGCGTAGTTTGGTTTTGGTAGCGATTTATACTTCCAGTCCAAAACAGAACAATACAACGGATTCTCATTACAACGTTGGCAAATATAGCGATTCAGAATCAATTGTTTTTAAAATAGAGCATACGACGCAACGCACAGTAAGAACTGCAGCGACTTCTTACTCTACCTCTGTTGCGAAATGGAACCTTAAATTTTTAGGTGGCGATTCTTTATCATTAAGCGCTTTTTTGGGAAGGGTTGACAAAGTCCGTACAGCGCATAATGTTTCGAAAGAGCAACTCTTTGCGGCTACTTTAGAATTATTAGTTGAAAACGCTTTTCTTTTATTTTGAGCGAATCAACGGTTCTTGAGTTGTCGGAAAGACCTTGTTAAGCAAGTCTTCACCTTCACCAAAGTCACCTGTTGTTTGTTGGAATTGTGATTCCACAGGGCATATTGCCGTCAATTATCGTAGGCATCGATGTATTTATTGTTTTGGATGTGGGAAAAAAGGGGTGACTCGCAAAGATTGTGAAGAGTGTAGTTTATCGGGAAACGGTCGGAGGAATTAGTAACCCGAGTTACTAATTCGTCAATTCTCCAAACCTCGGAGGTTTTTAGTAACCTTAACGATCGGTCTCGAATATTTTTGTAGTTTATATTAGCATGCGTTAACGGGGATGAACCACCCAAAATCTTACAGGTCATATATTTAACTTGCCTTTTGAGAAACTGTTGGATTTGAGCGCGTCACGTACAATTGTTGGAAGTCCGGGTTGGGAGATGCTACAACCCATTGGTTTAAGAATGTCCTCTGTAAATATTGTAAATTGCACAGTAGTCTTGTGATGTGCTAGGGGTTGTATCCGTGCCTATTAGTGTAAAAAATAGAATTAAAAATTTTAATGTGTTAGTGGTACCTGCAGTTAAACAACATTTAATTTTAGAAGTAGATTTCTGGTTAAATATGGGTGTAGTATCAGATATTCGTAGTGGTCGAGATGAGTCGGTTAAGGTTTAACAAATTACAGCAATCGAAGAGTTGTCGAGAGAACAAAGTCAAGTAATCTTAGTTCTTGTAGATGGTATTTATGACTAGAGATAAGAATCGATTGGGTTGCACTAGCTTATTACATCACGATATTAAAACGTCATCAGAGCCGATTAAACAGAGATACTATCGCATGAGTCCAGCATCACTCAAGCAGGTACACCACCAACTGAATGAAATGATAGATGACAAAATAGGAGATTATCAACAACGATTTAGACTAAGAAGGTCAACTACAGATGCACTATATATTTTATAACAAGTAATGAAAAAAGCCAATGAATATGACATAACGTTGCATATATTATTAATAGATTTTAAACAAGCTTTTGATAGAATGAAAATAAATAACAATATAAAGAAATTGACACACATAGGAACACCATCAAAGATTATAAAATTAGTTAAAATGACACTAGAAAACACAACTGCAGTAGTGAAGTAGACCATATTACAACAGAAAGTTTTGAAAGAACAGATACATTAAATGTTAAAGATGAACAGATCATTGCTTATGCAGATGATGTGGTAATCATAAGCAAACAAAGAATTCAAGACGGCAACAAAAGTTTCTATACAATTAAAAAATATATTAACCGAAAACACTTAAGTATGAATGCAAAAACACAAATATATAAGAGCCAGTAGTGGTATGTGCATCGGAAATCTGGACACTGACAAGAAAAGAAGAAAAAAAGATCTAAGAATTTTTTAAAGAAAAATAATCAGCGAACATTAGGACTATTTCGAACAGAAGAAATTGAATTCAGATCAAGGATGAATTATGAGAAAGATATCCTCAACTACATAAAACAATTTGGAAAAAAGGCCTTCATTCAGAGACCTATTGTACAGAATACATGAAGGTACAGCTAAAGCGTTTGCGCAATGTTTAGCAATTAAAGGAGATATACCATCAGGTCCAGGACCTTTATTAACATTTACAGATTTCAAGGCAAACTCCAACTCTTTTAACTGGAGGGTTACAATTGACAAAATTGTGCTATCACAAAGTTCGTCATTATTAGAATTGATTGTGATATTGTGTTGGACATACACAGAACTAAAATAACTAGCAAACATATTACAAATTGATTGGCAATCTCTAGCAGTTTTATTATTATAATTTATTAAGGTTAAAAGAACATAATCCGAATTACGTTTGTTTTTTACAAAGTTCCAAAATTTCTGTGGATTAGAAATGACATTTTGTTGCGTGAAGTTGATGTGATTACAATGATCAATAGATATTAAGTGTTTAGAGTGTCTTCTCAAAAGGTTAAATGTGACATAGTCCAATTGGTTTTTAAATGTTTTCCAACGTTTGTGGTACTTAGTTTTCTGTTAGCACGAATTGTTCCAAACGGAAAACCATAAAGGATATCTGTTACTTAAATAAGTTATTTTTGGAACACACACGTTTGTAAAACGATTGTAAAATGCATGAACTGCATCGTTAATTGTACTTTTCCTAAGAAATTATTGACTTCTTGGAAGTAAATTATGTAAATTATTTGTATACAATTGTTTTCTGAAACAGCTTTTTAAATCAAATTCAATTGTTGTGTGAGCTCTATCTTCTAGAACTAATGGCCACGAGCTTTTCTAAAATTTTGAATTATTAGTTTAAATTAAGTCCAAGATGTTTCCGGAATAATTTTTGAAACAATTAAATTGCTTTAAATTACAATGTGATAAACAATCAAAAAACCCAATAACTCGTGAAGTAGCGTCAGAGACAATAGAACAAAAACCCAAATTGGCATTGAAAGACCAGTCGATCTCGGGAAGGTTAAAGTTACCACACATTAGAAACAAATTGTCCGGATGATTTTCGATTATTAAGTTATTAGTAAATGAAGACAAAGCTTCTTCATCTCTCCGTGGTATATAGACAGAACACACGTGACATCGGAAGGATCGGCTATTAATTGTGACTCAGACAGCTACTTCTTGACTATACCAGGAGGGTTGAAAAAAACACGACAAACAGTTTAAAACTGCGACAAGCACTCCGCCACCACGAGTGTTGGTAGAAGTAGACGATAAATCGTTACGGAACACTGCGTAATTATTTCGAAAGAATTCGTTTGAGTGCATGCCAGGCAAGAGCCACGTTTCAGTTAAGCAAATGATATCAGCACTACAGTTCAAGAAGTTATTGAACAATATGTTGCCTTTTCCTCTTATGCTCCTCGTATTTTGGTCGTCCTTGCGGATAAAAATTTTGCAGTTTCTAGCCTAAACGTATTTATAACCCTTAGTTCTTGAAGTTTCTCTAGCCTTTTTAAATAACATTTTATTCTTGAGGTAAGATGATCGCTAATAAAACATCCATCGAAAACTCCATCTATCTTCAACCCTCTAGACGCCATAGTAGTAACTCGTTTTGCGTTTATAGCAGCAGCTAATGCAGTGTCTTCCTTTAAATGATTAGTAAAACAAATAATTATAGACTTAGGAGTATGATCTAAAGATTCTGAGTGTTGTATGAGATGGGCGGCTTCAATGTCAGCATCAAAGATTAATACTTTACCAGATAGATAGTTCACAACGGACTATATTGTATTCTAATTCAAAGATCGCAGTTTTTCCTTATGGTTTAAAATTTTATTCATACTAAATGAAGATACTATTTAATATAACTTCTATCAAAACAATTAATCAGAACAATAAGAACATTATGTATTTTAAATTATGATTACATGTTATTGTTTCGTTTACATAACTTTATTTTAGCAGTTAATTATTTAAACAACGTACCAAGTAAAACTTATATTACTTAGGATATGAAAGAATATAGAAAAAACATTTAAAATATTTTTCTGTTTATTTAATTTGTATTAAACACTTACGAAGTTTGGCAGCTGTTTTATTTATATTTTATTGCGCCAATCATATTATTCTGATGACTTTCTCAAAAAAATAAAAAATAAAAATAACTAACATTTAATTAATATTGAAGATTGTTAATCTAGTATCTTTTTACAAACTATTAACTTCCCCCAAAATGCTTTTGTTATTGGTTATTATACAATTTTGAATACAAATCCTTTTATGTGTACGTATTTGTAATTTAGCTAATGTAACATTATAGTATAATCATCATTTGTGTAAGTACATGTTTTGTTTCTTACATTTTGTTGTTCAAAATAAGAGTTCGTGAAAGTCAATTTTTTTAATACTTTTTTTAGACTTTATGTAATAAAAACAATGTTTTAATATTTGATATTTTTAATAAAATAAGTGTTTGTTTAGCTTAGTAAACGTTTGCAAAATTTAAAAGAAGAAATATTACCGACGAAGTCTGGTTGAACAATAAACATTGCTTCATTTATTTTGCCTCGAGCATTAAACGCCTTATTCTGAAGGGAATATTGTATACTGAGTTCGCAATCACCAACTGTTATTTTCAGAAATTACTATAAAAGTTGTAGTTAACGTCTACTTACATTAAATACATAGACCAGAAATAAAAGCAGTAAATCTACAAGTTAGTAAATTTTACGTCTGTAAACTATTAATTTTTCGTAAAATTCTTTTCATTTTTTATGCCAACATCTAACATTAACATAGATGTGATAATATAAAAACATTACGGAATTACAATTTATACTTTGCGAAATAAAATTATAAACATTAAAATATCTCACAAAAGTTAATGCGAATTTTTTAACATTTTAAAACTTACTTAGACATTTAAATTTCTGTTAGCATATTAACGTTCTACGCGAGTTTTAAATAAGCACACATATTATACTCAAACAAGTGGAAGTGAATATAAGGGTAGGAAAAAAATTTAATTTTTAAATGTATTTAAATTAATCCTCAAATATATGTTTGTAATATTTTTAAAAGTTTACTTTTCAACGCAATCCCAAGCGTTTCTCGCTTGGTTTTCAATTAACATGGAATATAAAAATAAAATGGAAAGCGTTAGTTCAAAATTTATAGTAAAAGAATCTACAGGGGAGCAAGAACACCGCAAAAGGCAATATTAGCAATTTATTCGTTCATTTTCGTAAAATATAAATTTTACTTTTAAATGCTTAGCATTCTGACAGATTTAATATAAAATTTTTGTGATCGTCAAATTTTTCTTTAAATCTAAGTTAAATGTTTCCCGACGCGTACATATTAAATCACTGATGAATAAATTTGTTCAGACTCTTTTTAATTCGTGGTAACAAAAATAAGATGTCATTTATGATGAGAATATCAGTTTCAGACTGAGTGCTATCTTAACGATATTCTGAGAGGTTGGAGCAGTAGGTAATGACATTAGTATTAAAGAGTATTAATTTTAATGTCATACATTTCAATGTAAAGCTTTTAATACAAATTAGAAAATAAAACTTGCAGTTCTACTGTTATTACTGTTTCTTCGCAAATAATTCATCTTTTGAAAAGTACTACAACGGTTTACTGTATTTGCATCTTTATTTCAACGTCAACATCAAACGTTTAATATGTTTTATGTTTATTTAAAGTCGAATTCAGAATAGAAATGTTGGGAAGGGGATTTCAAAAAGATGCTTTTACACAAATCATTTTTATAGGGTAATATATTGTAAATTAAAGGCATGCATATACTAACAAACTGTTTTTTTTATAAATAAAACCGTTCATACAATATACAAGTTTCGATGAAAATGTACGGTACATAAAGTATCATTTGTATACAAGTTTTAATTGGAAAAAAAATGTTGTTTTTAATATTTGAGTATATTATAGAGATCAATCACAGCTTTGTTTTACATTTTTCTTTTGAATATGCAGAACTCATGCAATTAACAACGCCTTTGACACGATACTGAAAAAAGTAGTTGATGAAAGTTTGGTAATGTAATGGTAAAGTATTGTATTGGACTACTTTATTTACAGAAGATTTATGAAGAAAACAGGGGCAGTATAATTCTTTGTGTGCATCGCAAAAATAATGGTAAGTTTAACCTCTAAAAACGTAAATAAAAGCTGCCAGCTTACGGCTATTACAAAAAAAAAGATCTTTGTCTAGTTTTTAAACATATAACTAAAATGAAATACAAATAAAAAGTATAAAAACTTCTACAAATTGAAAAATTTGAGAATCTACAAATACATCCTAGTTAAACAAAATTCTGTGTATATCGGAATCTATATGTTTGTAATTCCGGTAGTTTTACGACATACATTTTATATTTTATATACTGTTATTCTTAGTAATAAAAATGTTATTGTCAAAATTTGTTATTGAGCATCGAATAATTTGAACTAAACTGTTTTCTAAAACCTTACATAATGACCTTAAAATTCCCTAAGTATTCCGTAAAGATAGTTTAACCATTGATTATAAACTTTGGAAGGATATGCAAGCCTTAATGTTTACTACATCTCCCACAAGCAACCAATACCCCTTTCACCCCCGTTCTTTAACCTGTTAGTTTGTAAAGTGCTTCAAACGATTAATACTGTAACCATTGATTCTGCAATTTTCAAATGCAACATCGGTGTCTACATTCGAGAATGATTCAAGAATCAAACTCAGCAGTTTCGTTTATATCGCAAAATAAGTAACTTGCACGTGCACAATAAAAAATAGGCATAATGTGCACTCAACTAATTTATCTTGCCACGAATTTATTTTTAAATTTTGCTTCAAACTTCAATTAAACAACAATTTAATTTGTAGAAGTAAAATTTAATTGCATTAATACAAGTTATGATAAAAACATCATTTTATGTGTTTCCATGTAATTGTGGTTATTATTAAACAATTTATTTGTTTTGGACCCAGTTGTAAAAGTGAATCTTTTTTTTTTTTTTAATTGAGAAGGACGTCTTCGAATATTGAATATTCTTTCCAAAATCAATTACATACAAAACTTTTAGTACCTTCTGATGACAACTTTGAATGTTCTAATAACAAATAATAAAACAGTTGATAAAGGGTCTTTCAATTTTCTTAGAAACCCTTTTGATCGCTGAGCAGGACACATGTCACCAAAAACTGATAATCGATTGACAATATGGATTCTTGAATGGCAACCAAGATCAGAGGCTTACAAAAGCAGAAAACGTCCTTCTACTAAGTGGTCTAATGATATCAAAAAAGTTCATACAAATTGGATGCAAGGAGCTAGAAATAGAGAATATTGGAGGAAATCGGAAAAGGCTTATATCCAACAGTGGATGCAAATAAGCTGAAGAAGAAAGAAAAAAAAAGAAGAAGAAGAATACTGGTTGAAACTATCAGTACGAGACTTTTTACTAATTTTTTCAAGGTCAAGTCGCGCGCTTGCACTTTGAAACACGTTTTAACCTGTAATTAGAACTGTTTGAAAAAAAAATTACTTTGATATTAGATATTGGAGTTAAACGCTATTCTAAATGTTTACATTAACAATTCGTAGATAAAATTGAACCAAATTTATTGTAGGTTCAAAATCGGGTGTTTTGAACGGTCTTGACCTCATTCTCTATTTTTATTAACAGATGTAATTTTATTCATACAAACAACTACAATACAGAATGTAAAAAATAATAAAGAATAGCTAGAAAATATAATCAACACATAGGCTGGGTATGAAAACCAACCAAAACTCCTGATTAAAGGTTTGCAAAGATACCAAATTTAAAATAAACTGTTTTCCTTTCCAATCAAGTGAACCAAACTTTTAGTGCTCGAAATTTAGATATTCTCTTTTACTTTCATCATCAATCAATCAAGTTTTATTTGTTTTAAATACATTAAAAGTATACAAACAAATGATTCAGTTCATTCCATTTACAATAAAAAAAAAACAAAAAAAGTCAATTTTAAAATACATGCAAAAATTATTTCCTATCCATAAAAACTAAATTACAAAAATAAAAATGAACATATGTACCAGTATATATACCATAACCAAAAACCAAATTCGCGTTTCCTCTTAATATTTCTTTATGTATTCCTACTTTATCAATGCTTCTTTTTGCCTCTCTCACATCTTTTTTTTCTTCTCGACTTCCTTCTTCCATTCTAACCTTTTTCCATTTTCACCTAACAAAATCGTTCTTTCCCTCCCATCGGTTCTTAATTCGCAGCAATTTTCTTTCAGGTGTTTCAAATTCTCCTACTCATTCCCACACAGTCTTTGCATCCTCTTCTCATCACTTTTCTAATACTTATTCTTTGCCTCCTTATTTCTACATCTAAATCTTTCAATCAAGCTTTTTCTATTATTCTTTTTGTATATATCATGTATTTTGGCACTCTTTCGGTTATTCTCTAGAGTATCCCACCCTTCCGTAATACAGTTTTTTTCCTCTTCACCGTAGCTGTTTTTTTGGTCGTCTACTTCGTTTCAGCATTCCTTTTATGGGGTTGTCGTCTTCAACCCCATCGTAATCAATAAAATCATTTTTACGTCTGCATGTTGTAATATTTAAAAAACTGATATCAAATACGCAATTAATACAACAAACTCAATTAACTGACATATATAAAAAAAGCATTTACACGTCTTTGTGAACAAAGCAAACAAACCTACTTCACACATATAAAAAGGAGTACGTACGAATGAATTCAAGTAAAATCAAGTTGAGTTTGGTTAAGTTTAAGTCCAGTTTAAGTCGACACTTAATTGACATCGACCAGTTCTATCTTTGTCATCCTTTTTTTGTATCTGATAGCAATTTGTCCGGCCCATATCCTTATTTTATCTATTTTTACTTTTTCTTTTACGGTATTTCCTAGAGTTTCCTTCTCTAAACTTAACGTCCATTTCCAATATTTAATTTGCGTCTTTTCTAGTCGCTTTCTTTCTTTCCATTCCCATATCTTGGTGCCATATAATAACAGCCATCTTATCAACTTATCATACAGTCACCTTCTTTTTCTATATTTTTCAGGAAACATTCTCTCATATTACCCATATTTGTCCCAATACCTTATTTTTTTCTAACTCTTTAATATGTACTTTATCTTTATTGTCATAACATAAGTTATATCTCAGATTATATTTTTCTTCTTTATTTCTTCTCGTACTGACGGTTTCAAGTGGCATTCTTTTTCTTCTTCTTTCTTCTTTAGCTTATTTGCATCCATTGTGGGATATAAGCCTCCTCAGATTTTCTCTAATATTTTCTATTTCTAGCTTTTTGCATCCAATTTGTATGCCCACTTTTTACAATTGTTCTTGGATGGTTTAAAAATAACAATCTTGTTGTGTTGACTTCTAGATTCTAGTGAAACCTGTAAGATGAAGTCAAAAAACAAATAGCAAATTAAATAATTTAAAGCACAAACGTTTTGGTTTCATTATTCATAAAATTAAAAATCTTAATCGGACATCTCCTAAAAATCTTCATTAATCCCATGAGTTTTAATTAGTAAATGTTTACGATCAAGAAGTTAAAAATGCATAATACCGTCCAATTTTGGGTTATACATTATTTCACTGATATCGAATAGTCTTTAGAACACCAACTTCTGTTTATCTGTAGAGACAAACAACTCAATCCATACTGATCGAAATATCTGTCTTACCCATAATACTATCTGTATTGACTTAAAATAAACTTTTATTTTTAGAATACCTGCATATTCTTACAAGATGCAACTATTATGTCTAAGAGTTTACAGACAAGTCTACAAGACAATAAAGAAACGTCTCATTTAACCTCAAACTCAATAAGAACAGATTTTATGCAAAAGTATTTGATTATGCTTACTTCAACACCTGAAGTTCAGCAATGTTTTGTATTCTTGTCTTGATTCTCTGTTTTTCCATTATTTTGTTTTGCTATTTCTTTAACCTACTATTTTTTTCGTCATTGTCGTGATTGGCGCTTGGACCGGTCCATTATATGTCGTCATGCAATGGCTGTGCTGTTATATTTTATGTTCTTATTTACCTTCTATAATGTTTAAACACTTAATTAATATTATTACACGTGAACACTAGGGTGGGTAAGGGTTGGCATGTTTAGGTTTTAGTGGTTTTCCTAAACCTTGAAGTAAATGCTTTGCCAAGACGAACCAATCCACTATTGCACACGGTTTCGTCACCACACTATACAAGTTTATACTGATCTTCTGGGGCACCATACATAACACTTACATCACAATACAATATTTGTGTAATGTACCATACGAATAAATAAATAAATAATAGCTATTATAAAATATGAAAACAACTGAAAATAAAAAAATTTATTTAATATTATTGCAGATGGATCTTGTGTGACTTATGGGTGTTGTGTTGCACTTGTGTTGTATTTGCTTATGTGGTGTTTTGTCGTACTTGTCCTGATGTTTGAACCATATATATAGATGGCAAATTAATGCGTGATTAAGTACTGTTTGGGTTGATTAAATGTTATTGATTTTGAGAATTTAGGAATCAAAGATAATTCTCACATCCTTTACTCTACCGTTTCATACGAAACACCCCTTTTTCTGAGCTACTGTGCAATTCCTATTTATGTTACACTTTTGAATCAAAATTTTTGTAAACTTAGTTTTGCATGCAACAACAGATACGTTACTTTTCAAAACACATATGTCACTTTTCAATCGAGTTTTGACATACCAATGAAAAGATTAATTTTCAAAGTAGATACGACGTGTGTTTTTTGTTTGGGTCTCTTTGCAATTAGTTCCTTTTAATTTCGTTGATACTAAGTGTATGGAATCTCTATAAACCAATCTTCTCTAGGTTGATAGGTATGAATCACTGTCTATCATATACATGACTAGTATTGCCTGGAGTATTGCAAATTATTTTTATTCAATTATGTGCCAATGCTTTATACGGGATATTCTTATTTTCTGCAATATCTCAAAATACTTTTATCATATTGATAAGATTACATCATAGACCGTCGTTTTAGAATTTTTGTAATAGCAGTATCAGGGTGAGATGTGAATAACACAATATTTTGGAAACAAACATTCGTTTTCAAAATATTTTGAAAACTATTTTCACGTTTGTATTAATTATATGAAAAGAGAAACATTATCTACGAGTATATGATGTCAGACTTGAGAACACATTTTTTGAAGCACAATAAAAACATAATTAACAATGACGCTGTACAGTTCAACTAAAACTTTTAAATAACAATAGATACAATACTAAAACGTAAACAATAGGTAAAGACATGTAGAAGCAAACATCATTTTTAATAATAATTATAACATTTCACAGTAGACGTATGTCCATTTATTAAATGTAATAATTTTTTGGTATTTTTGAAATGTAGGAGTTAAATTTTACAGTTTTGCATTTCGACGCGCCCACTTTGACTTACCATCTTGATAGAACCACTTTAAGAGAAATTACCTTGAGCAAAATCACCTCGACGCAAGCTCATTTCTGCGCGAGTTCATCTCGACGCGAGCTTATCTAGACCCTAGCTTATTTCAACGTCAGATTATATTTGCTTCAATGGACGTTAAAGATGGGTTTTTGTGTTTTTAATTTGTTATGCAAACACAAAATATTTGATCAATAAATAATTAAATCAAGAGCATTTTTTGCATGTATTAGGAAAATTATAAAACATTTTTTTTTATTATTGATAGGTTTTATTAGCAATCAGAATTAACAATCCTATTAGATAATCTGTTTGCTTAACTTGAGTACTAAATATTTACAGTGACATAATAAGGTACTTCCAGCAAAGTTACTAAATTTTTAGGAAAAAGCTTATGCAGATATAATTAAAAAGTGTAAATAAGCTTCTAGCCGAGATAAGCCCGCGTCGAAAGAAGATCGTGATGAGATGAGCTTTTGTCGAGGTGATTTTTTGCTTCGCAAATATTTGACTTTTACAAATGGTTTGTAATAATTTGAGATATAAAATAATTGGTGGAACTAGAATTAAGGATTTCCAATTACAGTAAGAAAGTTTTCAATGCCGTTTCTTTAGTTGATACGAAAGTAATAATAAATCCTGGTGTTAAATTAGTAAACTATTTTTTATATCGGTTAATCAAGTTTACTGAATCTCAAATGATTTAAACTTTGTTGTAAACAATGATCTCTTACCATTTTGATTATATTCTCATCATTGTTTCATCAAACGATGAAAGCGACAAAGGGTTAATTTCAGGAGAATGATTTCTTTTTTTATTGATATGTGGAGTTAATTTTTATATTTGAAACGTTGACGTTGGTTTTTCAAAAATATTGGTTACCGTCTTACTTTCAGCCTCACAAAATTGTTAGTTTTTTTTAATATAAATTTGTACGACAAAATTAAACAAGAAAAGTTTTATGTGTTATGAATAAATTGCTAAATTTATCTTCGCTCTACAAATTTGTATTTTTCTATGTTTATCTTATTTTTCTATATACACTCGCTACACTAGTAACATGTAATACATATTAAATTAATTAAACGTTTTCATACTTTCAAATTTAAATTAGAATCTATGATTTGCTACTGCACATTATTATTTAATTTAACTCTGGAACTCCGCCTTTCAGTACGGCACCGATTCTGCCCTTTCGGGAATAAAAATGTGGAAACTTCTATAGTTCATTCAACTTCATTAGGAATAAAGTAATGACGATTTTTGTGTAAATTTTAATAGGGATAGCAATTTGTTAATCAAGAACGTTAGTTAATTTAAAGTTCAGATACGTAATTAACACACATTACATTAATTTTTTTGATTCCACACACCGTCACCGCTTTACTGTAATTCTTTTATGTTTTTCAGGGAATCTACTCTTAATCAAAAATAAATTAAAAGTTGTTTATAGAGCATAAGATTTTTTTTGTTAATAGTACTTATTAAATTTCAAAAAACTTTATAATTTTCTTTTGTATAATTTTGTAATTGAAGATATTCTTAAATGAAGTTGGTATAATTTGATAATTATTTGTCGTACAGAAACCTCTATATTATATAAATCAAAATTATATAAAAAATGTTATTATATCTATAAAACACAAATGTTCAATAATCTCATAAAGTATTGTATACCGTTTGATGTTTTACTTTAATGATTGCATTCGTCTAGCAACAAAAACAATTGAATCGTTGAAAAATCGTTATTTATGCATATACGTAGTTTTTTTAGTGAGTTTTTATCAAAAGAAGGCGACCTTTTCAGTAAATGAATTTAATTGGTTATAGGAATTTACACATGATGAAAATGTAACATTGAAATGAATGATAATAATGTACAACGTTACTGAACAAAATGTTAAATTTGCAGCTGTTGATATTCAGTCATGCAAGTTGAGTTGGTGACCCGCGACTCTGTTAGTTCACAAATGGTGAAACCAACATGTCTCTCCTATAATTAAGTTACAAAGTGTTTCAATAGATAAACGACCGTCATGTAATCAAAGGGTTTTTTGTCTGTACTAGTCAATTTACTTATCGCCGGCCTCTCATAATTTAAGTGTTATTTTACATCTTCCAAACGCATTACTCATCAGAATTCTTTAAATTTGTATAATATATTCTGTGACATAAAAATTCAACACGAAGAAGGGTTAGGAATTTATGGATCAAAATTGGGTAAAATTTTTAACTACAGTAAAACCTCTATTTTCGGCCACCTTTAAAAGCGGCTACATCTAAAACAAGCCAAGTGTTCTAAGTCAAAAACCAATTATACCGAAATATCCATATTAATAACCATCCTATTAGCGGCCACCTCTCGATAACGGCCACGGCCACTTATTTGTAAACTTTCTTGGAAAAATTCATGTAATTCTACCTCCCATTTTCGGCCATTATTAAGTAAGGTCATTAGTAAACAACAGCTTAGCGTTCAAGTTGTGCATAATATATAATTGTTTTATTATGTGAGGCTTAAGTAATTAGCGGTATTTAAGAACGGATTTAAAGAATTTGTTTGATTTACAATATACGGTCATTACAGAGAAAGTGAAATTAAAAGACTCATTAAGCTCACCTCAAAAGTCGTATTTTGCGTACATAGTTTGAGTTAGTATGTTCAACAGTGCTGTTACATAAAGACGTACAGAAAAATTACAATGTCGCTAAAAATAAAACGTTTGTCACTTAAAGAAAAAATTGATATAATTGTGAAAGTGAAAAGTTCAATACCAGTGCTAGAAAGTTGGCTGAAAAATTTAGTGTTGGAAGAACACAAGTTAACGACATTTTAAAAAACAAATGTGATTTAAAAAATTTAATTGAGTAGAAGGAAAATTTTCCTAGAACTGAAGGTTTAGAAATTGACCTAGCAGTTTACAATTGGTTTTGTAAAGCTAGAAATCAAAATATCCCTATATCTGGACCTTTCATAAAAGAGAAAGCATTGGAAGTTGCGGAAAATTTAAAAATAACGGATTTTAAAACTTCAAATGAATGGCTTGAGAAATTTTGTCAAAGACATAAACATAACCTTTAAAACAATTTGCAGGGAGTCAGCTGATATTAACCTGGACACTGTTCAAGCTTGGAAAGCAAAGCTGTCAGTAATATTGAAAAAGTATTCACCCAAAAATGTGTACAATGCCGACAAGACCGGACTTTTTTACCTTGCGATGCCAAACAAAACGTTCTCCTTAAAAAACGATAGATGTAGTGGTAAAAAGGCTGCAAAACAAAGATTGACAATTTTATTTTGTACAAATATGGAAGGTGATAAGAAAAATCCGTTAATAATGAAAAAAAGTAAACACCCAAGATGCAGATAATGGCTAAAAAAATTTGATGAAAAAATTAAAAAAGGAAATAAAAAAGTCATATTATTTCTGGATAATGCCACGTCTCATCCCAAAGTGACATTGTGTGAACATTGTTTTTCTACCCCCAAACACCATATTCCATTGCCAACCACTGGATCTAGGAATTTTCCAAAACTTTAAGATGGCCTACAGGAAATTTTTCATCAAAATGCTGCTAACATTCACAAATACCAAACGTCCTTTTGAAGATGCGGAAAAAGTATCAATTTAACTAGCGTTTTAGTTTAGATATTAGTAGCCTAAAGAATCGTTTCGCCTATTACAACTGCTAAATGTTTTGCGAAAGCAGAATTCTCGGAAAAGGTCCTGCAAGAAGATTTTGATAAAGAAGACAAAATTCCATTAGCTCAGCTTTTTCATGTAATACTGAAAGGTAATCAATGTGTAAGCCTTAAAAATTATGCATCTATTGATTGTGATATTTTGACCGAAAGCCCGAACTTAAGTATTCAAGATATAATCACTGAATTAAACTATAGTGAAGGCTGTGATTCGATCAATGAAAGTGGTGCAGAAGAATGCTAAGTTTTTACGTCAAACATTAAAGATATGGGTAAAGTGTGTGAAAAACTAAGAGATGTGCAAAGTTTTCTATTTTCCAATTATAAGAGTGAGCTAGCGGTAGAAGTACCTCAAATATTATCAAAATGTGAATCTTCTGTTTTACAAACTAAACTTAAAAATGTAAAACAAACCTACAAAAATATTTCACAAAAATGTAATTTAATGGTATGTATATGTAACAGGTATAACGAGCAATTAGAAAATAGGTACATATTATGTAAATGTATGTATTATGTATTCAATATGTATAACTCTTTGTATATCGTCAAATTATTTAATATTGCATCAGCACATTTATATTTATATTTTTTAAGGCAGATATAAATAAATAAAATATAAGCAAATTTTAGTGACCGCTATTTAGAGGTTTTACTGTACATTAAAACTTCATTCAAATCAATCCAGTAACAACGACAAATTTTACGTTTTGTTTGTTGTTACAATTAAAATCTATTTTGTAAGAAATTAATTTGCATTTGATACTGTTTTGGGAGCAATTCTTCTTTTTCTTGTGTTCTTCTTTGCGTTTTAAAGCTATTGTTATGGTTAGTAAAAATGATCAAAAGTTGAGTGAATTTGATAGAAGTCGTATCATTAGCTTCCGTGAAGGTGGTTTTTATTTAGCTGTTAATGTCATAATCGTAACAATTCCTCTATTAGTAGGGTGTTATCAATCCTGATCTACAAAAAGGCAAAAAGTTGTGGAAAAGAATGTTTACGGCCTAAGTAGAGAAATGTGGTCCAAGACTCTAATAAATGGAATTAAGAGACCGTGATAATGTTTAGTTTTCTGTTGAGCGGCATTTACACCACACTGTGGGAGTTATGCTATGGGGTGCAATTGTTTACGGAAGCACGTCGCTCAGTTGCTATTTGTTTGAAGCAATATGAATACTGTCCGATATGTAGGTAGATAAAATGGTAGAACCCCATATTCTCCCATTTATCAATGAGCAAGACGTTTAATTTTTAAATATTCAACAGAACATGTTGGTTTATACCGTTTTAGAACGAGTTCAGATTCAGAAAAAAAAAACTTGGGCTTGTTAATTTGTTAAAATGGTTTATTTTATTACAAAAAGAGTTACATTGTAATTTACTTACTAGATAAACAGACAAAGTGAGATAAAAATAATTAACAATAACTTTAAAATAAATAATAACTAACATGAAAATTATAACTAAGAGGCTGACTTATTAGTACTAGAATTATTTTAGATGTTCTAAATGGTCACTAAAATTGTCTAAACACTGGCCTAATCTATCATGAAATGCGTCTTTAAAATTTTGTAGTTGCCTAACAGTAATATTGCGACAAGCTTCAAAAATCATGTTCTTTAAGTCTTCAATATATGCTGGACTTTCTCTTTGATCATAAATTTTTTGTGCCAAGTTTATTTATTTAATCGTATAGTACATTTTAAATATTGTATTGTGATGTAAGTGTTATGTATAGTGCCCCAGAAGATCAGTATAAACTTGTACAGTATGCAATTGTGGATTGGTTTGCCTTGGCAAAGCATTTACTTCAAGGTTTAGAATAACCACTAAAACCGAAACATGTCAACCCTTACCCACCCTAGTATTTAGATGTAATAATATTAATTCAATGTGTAACATGATTGTGTTTTGTGAAATTGTGTTGTAATTGTAATTGCCAAGTAACCAAAACCAAAAATCTTAAATTGACAGATCAGGACTTCTGGCCAGTCATTTATAAGGACCATGACATCCGATACACCCATTTGGTAAAGCTTTGTTCAAAAAATCACTCGCAGAGTGAGGAGGAGCCCCATCATGTTGAAAAATAATCTCACCATTTAGTTGAATGTTCTTTAATGTTGGTCCTACTTCTGTGATTAAAAGGTCTATGGTAAGTGTACCATCTACATATGAAAAATGGTCCTACAATATGGGTGCCCATAATTCCTACCCTACCGCTAACTTACTTTGGCCACAGCTGGTGGGTTTCACCAAATGCGTCAATTTTGTTTATGAACGGTTTCATTATGCAAAAATGTGCTTTCATCGGTAAACAAAATAAGGTTTTTTAAGTAAGGACTTGTGTTTAGTTTTTCCATCCATATTTCGCAAAATTCCATTCTCTTAAAGTAATCATCTTCTAATAATTTTTGTACATTACCAATTTTGTAAGATCTGTACTTTTCTTGTTCTAATACCCTATTTCTTCAGATAGAAATCGCAACGAAGAATGACGATAATTTTCAGCCGGTAAACAAACATCGATTTTTTTATTGTTTGCAAGAATTGTATTGTTTCTTGTTCTGTTTATCTGCGCATCATCTAAACATCGATGTCCACAAAACTTTTTGTACATATTTATGATTGAAGAGTAGCTTGGTACTGTACGATTTGGATGCAAAGTTGCAAATGAAGCCGCAACTTCACGAGTTGAAGCACCTCGTACGTACTCCAAAACAATCTGAACTCTTTTTTTTACGGTATAAATTGACATGTTCTGTTCAATATTTGAAAACTAAACGTGTCAAAATGTCTCAAACTTAATAAACAAAATTTGAATGACAATTTAGTTGCCCTAGTAACCAAGTCCAACTACAAAAGTGCTTTACACTCGTTGGTTCGAATCCTCCTCGACACCAATTGGAATTTTATCATCTCTCGACTCCAGGTTTGAATTCTTTCAATACAACAATATGCGACTTATAGCGATAATAGCAACTTCCATTTATGTTACTCAATATGTCAATCGAGTTGCGACTTCCTGTTTAGACAAGACTATCCAATACAACAATCTATCGATACAACAAATTTCTGAAGCAATTTTTCTTATCTACGAAGAGGTCATGAACTATCGATGTACAATTAACAATAACATATTAACGTAGGCGTCATAATATGTGTGAAAAATGATGAATAGGAGACTTAAGCAACTACCCAATCCTCCACAAACATTAGAAGCTTTTCTGCATGACTTGCAGATTGACCGGTATAAATTATAGAAATGGACCACCTGGCCAAGATGGAGGCGGGAGTGGAAAATTAATGATTAAGTGAATAATGAAACAATCATAAAACTTAATAATCTTGGGCAACGCTAATTATTAAAATTAATTTTAAAATATTTAAAAAATAATATTGGCCAAAACTATTAACTGTTACAATATTGTTTTATTATACACTTAATTGAACAGCTAATACATAAGGAATGGATTATATACAACACATTCTTTTTTTTGAAAATTTAATCAATTATTACCATTGTCTAGTTAAATATGTCTACCAATTTTGATCCAAAAAAGAAGTTAGAATTTTTGGACCAAAACAATGTTGAATTTTTTGTCACAGACCAAATAAAAAAATCTAAAAAACTTAATCCGTCTATGAAGAGTTCGCTTGCCAACTGATCTACCATAGTAAACCATTTGTCATCGTACTGCCGGTGATCCAGGCGCTTTGTAGTACGCCTTTGATGTCCATGAGACTTTATTTTTGACTATCGACCTTTTTTACTCCATGTCAAAACAAGAAATTGTCGACATTTATCTGCAGCTAAAACATAAACAAACTTATTATTTACCGGACTATCTAAGAATGTAAAGAAAGAATAGTCTTTATAAACTTGCCGACTACAGTCGGCGCAAGTAATAAACCAAGAAAGTGATTTTGTGAGGCGACTCAGGAACATCTATACAACACATTCCAGAAGAAATTAGCTTTCCGACATTTTTTTCCTTTAACGGTCTGATCATGACGTAACATTACTATACTATAGTAACCGTTCACATGTCTTCACATTTAACTTTCTTGCATATCTAGAAAGAAAGTATCGTGATCGTGTTTTGTAAAAACACATACTGTAATCATTTCTTTCAAAATTAGTTCTTCGGAATAAATTACACTATAAATTCCACAAACTTTTTTTGAACCAATTTTGATTACTTAAAATTGGCTTAAAGAATTATGTAAAAAATTAGTACGTAGTGATTATTATGTTGACAACAATATGGCGCTATCTGTTTTTCTTGTCATAGTTCATGGTACAAAAACTTAATTAAAACATACCACATCTTCATCTCTAAAATAACAAAACTGAACTGCCATTGAAAAACCGTGGTTACAAGTATTAATTAATCAAATTTTAAATTCTATTAATTTTCAAATGCATACATATGTGCTTGTATTTTAAATGCATTTCTAAAATTTCGATAAAAACACACACAAGCTTATTGCAAATTAAAAATATTAGAGTTAATTTAAATATCGACAAAAATTGAATTAGAAAAATAAAAATAAAACTTACTCAGACTTGTTTTATTGATTATCTTTAATTAATGTTCTCACTAGAATTTCGAACTTACTAAAACTCAAAACAATGAAAGTTTGTTTGGTTTGTTGTAGAAGCGTTATATTTCAGAAAACAGGGATGTCGACATCTATAATGAAGAACAAATTGAATCTGTTGGGCAAACTTACACTTTAGAAATTGTTGAATAGTCTTACAATTTCTATAGAATTAATGATCTGGTATACACGTACATGCTTGCTCATAACATTGTTTGTTTCAGTTTCTGTTAAATTAAAAATACGGTTGCGTTTGTTGTGAAAAAGAGTGAAAACAACACTTAATTAAAAAAAAAATTATTTGGTACCAAACTTAACCGGAGAAAAGTTAGCCATAACTTTCAACTAAAGATTTTTAAATTTTATCACCGGACCGGGTATATCAGAGAGGAACGGTATTATATACATTTAGTCGTAAAATGAGAGCGTATTTAATAGTATATTATGATAACAGTTGTATAAGAAGCATTTTGGCGCACGCACCGGTTTAAAGCACGACGAGCGCAGCGAGGGTTGCATAAGAAGTAAGTGCGACAAAATGCCTTATAACGCAGATATATAGTATTTTTTCTACTCTGCGTTTTTGGACTGTAAATAATTTAAATAAAAAAATTTATTACTAAGGTTGTCATAGTTGGCAACACTTTTTTTAAATTAAAGGCGGCTATGGTTATAGGTGTATTTGGAGCGTCGGTATCATTTTTTTGAAGTTAATTACGCATTTAATAGGTGTAATGAATTTGCAAAATATGGAAGATAATTTACAAAGTACACCTCATGAAATACGGGAGATCGCAGAAAATAGTATGAAAATTTTTGCTTCCAGTAAAGTCGCGCTCAACTTATGAGAAACATTTTTCTGAATTTGAAAAATGGCGTAAGGAGAATAACATTTCAACGATTACTGAAAACGTTATGTTAGCATATTTTGAGTTAAGACGCCAAAAATACAAATCATCCAGCTTAATTAATTAATAACTAAATAAATTAATAACTATATAAATAACTACCTCTAGTCACTACCTAAATAAATAGTACAGGCCACTTGCACCAAACTCAGTTAAGTTTAACTGTAGGTTAAAAACAATCGATACTATATTTAATCCTTAGATACTATTGTTTTTAATTGAGTTTGGTACAAGTATATCTAAGAATTAAACATAGTAACAATTGTTTTTTGACATACGGTTAAATTTAACGGTGACCCTAAATAAAACATATGTGTTTTATGAATTTTAGGTCGTCTTGATAATGGGATACAGCGGGGCCCGTAGGCGTGATGAGTTTACAAACATGTCCACTGATGACGTTAAATTACAATCTGACACCATTAAAGTCTGCATTTCAAAAACAAAAAATAACTTGGCTAGGGAATTTGTTAGCACTGAAAAAAATTGATTGCATTAATCAATGCTTATACTGCTCTAAGACCTACGAATACTACTCACAAGCGAATTTTTTTACATATAAAAATGGACGCTGCATTAATAATCCAATTGTGATTAATACAATAGGCAAAATTTCAAAAAAACCGTAATTTTTCTTAAATTGCCACAACTTTATACTGGCCACTGTTTTAGAAGGTTGAGTGCTACTTGGCAAATCAGGGTGGAGACTTGTTGCCCCTAAAGCGTCACGGTAGATGGAAATCATCTGCTGTGGCTGAAAGGTATGTCGAGTCCACTCTAAAGAAAGAAATTGAAGTTGCTAAAATGTTTAGACTTTATTCAAACTCACGTTCTTCTTCCAACACTTCAGATAAGAATTTAAATTTGCCAAGTTGTTCAACACAGAATCCTTTCATAGACACCACCGCAATCGATATATTTAGCCAAAATATTCAGCAAAACATTGTTACTGAAAATGAGAATATTCAGGGTGTCGTCATTCATTCTAATGATTTTTCATCTGTCACTGTTAATGTCTACTATAATAATTGTAATTTTTATGGTCACAAAAATTGTTATCTTGCAGTTTGTTCTTACTTATTCTTAAAATAAAAAACTATATCTGAAATCTTACTTTAGCTTTAGGATAGAGTACAGAGCTTAGAACTACGACAGAGTAATAAACGTTATAGAATTTAGAACCATGTGCACTTGGCGACGGTACCCGGTACCCTTACCATTGTTTCGGCGCGGAATTCAAATTTGATTTATATAACAAAAATTAGTCATTTTTAAAAACACAAAGTACTAATTCCTGGTCAAATTATTAGGCACACCTTTATTTTTTGGAAATTTGTTGATCTAAATATATTTATTTTATTGTTCACTCACAATATTATAACCAATTGAATTACATTCTCACACAAATATCACAAAAGATTAACGTTATATGTAATTAAACATGTACTTAAAATTTATAATTCAAAACCCTTATATTTGTATTAATGTCGTGTATTCAATGATATACAAGCAACTTTTGCCGACAGGTATGTAAAGCAGTTACATAGTCGATCCTTCAATAATTATAGCCAACATAACAGTTGGCAAGTATAAAAATTTTTCGAATCGCCTGCAGTAAAGTACGCAAGTGGTTGTACAATAGCAAACAAACACTGAGAATCACCCGACAGCTGTTTCGTCCTTTTGGGACTCATCGGGAGTGAGAGAACTCGAGTGTAAGTTCACTATTGTACAAACGCGCGCTGTCGACTATATGCCATACTGGAGGGATCAGAATATTTAAACGATAACTTTTTCGACATCTAGTGTCGACTCGTGAAAGCGTTCACACTTCACGTACGTAAATGTAAGCAACTTTTGCCGACAGGTATGTAAAGCAGTTTCATAGTCGATCCTTCAATAATTATAGCCAACATAACAGATGGCAAGTATAAAAATTTCGAATCGCTTGCAGTAAAGTACGCAAGTGGTTGTACAATACCAAACAATTACTGAAGGATCGACTATGAAACTGCTTTACATACCTGTCGGCAAAAGTTGCTACATTTACGTACGTGAATGCTTTCACGAGTCGACACTAGATGTCGAAAAAGTTATCGTTTATATACATATATATATATATATATATATTATTAAAGTGATATATAAACGTTAAATAATTTCCAGAGCTCTTGAATGCTAACAGACCAACAACGACTGAAGATTTGGAAAACAACATTCACATAGAAATTGGCCCATAACAGATGGCAACCTTTGTAACGTTACGGAGAATCTTTGGGTTCGTGACGAAGGTAACATCCACTTCCAACTGTCGTGCTCTCATTTTATGTATTCTAAAATAAAACAAAATTACAATTTATTGTGTCTTGATTTTATTTGTCAGTAACATATAAACAAGTTATTTTTTATTATATTGAACTTCACCAATTTTATCAAAAACAAATCTAAAAATAATAAATAAAGTTACTTACCGTCTATATACTATTACCAAATGTAAATGTAATTATAAATTAAACAATGTTTATAAAGTTGCTTAAAATTGAAATTTCTAGTTAAGAAAGTTTTATTCCAAACTTTAATGGATGAATTTTATTAAAAATTAATCTTCAAATTCATTGAGGTTATACTAAATATGTAATTAAAATAAAATGCCCTTAAGTCACTATTGCCAACTGAAACATAATTTTCACCGTTAAGGTATAATTTTTATAAAACGGGTTTGTTGTTTCAATACGCGTTTGCGTGTCGTAACAACTACAATATGAACGCAAAGTAGAAAAAACATTTAAACAATTATTTTGTCTCATTATGCTCTAGACTATTTATAGTTTTTCTAATTTTTCACTAAGAAGATCACTTTTATAAATGCTTTTACCATCTTTGCATTTTCTATACGTTTTGCATAAGAAAAAGAAAATCATAAAAAACAATCCTTCTTACTTTAGAAAAATTTAATTATTTATTGAGGAAACCAACGAATACGCTTTAGTCTATTTAGGAGAGCTGTTTGACGGTAGCGGGACTTTTCGCTAGATGGCCCTGATATCGGCAATACAAAAACGTTAGTATAGACTGCAACCTTTTAGAAGCCTAATCTTCAAATTCTATTCCAATTAATGAAATAGATTATATTTGACAGTTATAGAAAACATAATTGTGGTCATTCCGTAAATATAAAAAAACGTTACATTAAACATTATTTTTTAGCCGGAGAAATTATTTAAAAAACGGAGAAAAAGCTACGGAAATATTATAACAAATCTACTCCGTCGCATGAAATGGTTTGCAAGTAGTTTAATTCATTTAAAACTGATCATATGAGCACTCATGGTGGTGAACGCCCCGGATTCTCACAAACTGTCACTATCAAGAAAATTGTTCAAAAAATTTCTGATCTAGTAATGGCTGACCGACGACTAAAAATGGGCAAAATAATTGATACTGTAGACATTTCAATCAAACGGAAGCACAACATTTTACATGAACATTTGCATATGAAAAAGGTTTTGATAAGATAGGTGTCGTGATTACTTACAGTGTACCCAATGAATATTTGTGTTCCCCTTTCAACGCAATGTCTGGCTATGTTGCAACGTAATCCAGTTGAGTCATTTTGCCGATAGGCGACGAAACCTAGATCTACCACTATACTCTAGAGGCCAAAGAACACCCAAAACAGTGGATTTTACTACGAATTGCTTCCTTATCTACCATACTCACCAGATCCGGCTCCATGCAAATTTTTTCTCTTTTTAAACTTAAAGAAAGCACACACACAGACAAAAAATTTACATTACATGAGGAAGTAACCGAGGCCTATTTCTACAAGTTATCTAAAAGTATTTTTTGGATCGATTAAAGAAATTGGAAGAATGTTAGACTAGGCCTGTAGCCCTTAAATGAAACTATGTACAAAAATAAAAACAAACATATACCTTAAACCCATAGATAAATAACAGCTAAACCTGTGTTTTTATTGAGGTGTTTTACCGTATATCTGTCAAACATTTTCAAAAGAAGAGCAATTTTTGTGTAACCACCTGGTGCATACAAGGCGCTGTACCGGTCTTCTTTTTGCTGTATGTCCTTGTAACTTTCTCTACATTCAACACATTCTGCATCATCCTCTTCAGTGCAATCACTCTCCTCTTCACATTGTATATTAATGTTATTCTGATCTTCACAGCTTGGTAAAGGTTCTCTCTTATGAGTAGTGCATCTTTGCTTTTTTTATTCTCTAGTTTAATTTGTTTTCTACTTTGCTTCTTAGAACTAAAATGTTTTTGGGCGACCTTAACACTGTTCCAAGCTGTTTTGTTTCTTTTTTATTAAAAGCAACAATTTTGGGTGTAGGTTTAATTTGCTTTAATAATTTTCCAGGAGTTACATTTGCGGTTAATGTACTTGAATGAGTAATATTTTGAGTTTCTCTCAATACCTAAAGACAGCCAGATTGTGAAACGGTTGCCAGGATAGTTTTTCTTTCATATATATTTTGTAAGCTTGGTCTTTATTCGTGCTCTAAACAAGCCGCAGACGTTTTATCTGAAATGATCAGGTTTATCAGAAGTTTATTTTCTTCTAGAGTCTCTATCAAATGTTGAAATAATTTTCTTTTGTTTTCAAGAAGATCTAAACAAATTGGCTCTAGCTTCTTAATTATCTTTATTAAATTTGGGTTTTAATTTAATGCTTTCATCAAAAACCTAAGGCAACTTTAGAAATATTTTGCAATGTCATTGGATAACGGCATCTTTGTGTTTTTTTAATATGAGCAACTAACTTTCCCTCATTGGTCTGTAAAGATTCAATTTGGTCTCAATTTACTAATTGTTATGACTGTTACTTTTTGAAGCAGCATTTACGAAAGAACTGAACCTAAGCTTGAATTGCTAGATATAGATCTTTTTCTGTGTAGTCTCTCCGACTAAAGTAGTAATTTTAAAGGCAAAATTTAAAAATTAAAAAATTTATTAGGGCCTCCATTTTTGAGGCTGAGAGAACTTTGCTCTTATTAGGTGAAAATATAACATCGCTTCCCTTCACTTTCTTTTTCTTTGTTTTAAAAACCGTATCCTTGAACATAGCGATTATGAATTATGGGTGGAAAATTAAATTTATTTTTAAAATAAGTGTTTTTATTTAGAAAATGGAAGGAAAGTGCTAAACAGGCGTGGTCAAGTAAGACAAACCCAAAAAAATATTCTGATGAAATACATAAAAATCCAATCAAAATTGCAAACAGTAGAAGTAAGCGTTAATGTTGTGGCCGAGGTTTCTCAAAATACTTGGATCCAATAGCGTAAGGTATGTTTTTTATTTCAACAACTGTACCTTTATGTATTTATAACCGTACACAGTTTGCTTTAACAGAATCTAACATGCGGTAACATAGAGTCCAAAATTATTAATAATACCATCGTTCCTATGTGTTTGAAGGAAACAAATAAGATTATGTTTGATTTTGAGATGGATTTATTAACATTTTTGTAACTTCTATAATAATGTTCAAATCGGTTTCTTGAAAACAATTGTAGGAGTTGCAACAACCGAAAATGGCAGAATCTAAGGTATCGTAGTATCAAGTGCAAGAACAGCAACTACCGGAAGAATAAATATCCCTTGAGTTGCAAACACAGAAGTAAACTTCTACTTCAGTGAATAGTCCTACGTAGCACTTTCTAAAACGGCCACTAAACAGTTGCAAGCAAAAGAGTGACAAAGTCGAAACGCTTGGACTCTAACTTGAGAGTAACTAGATTCGTCGCCTAGAAGGAACGACAATTTTCCAAAGTATCGAAAAATAAAATTAAAAGTAATAAAAACCAATATTGCTGCAAAAAGAGAGCATCACGAGAACCAATTGAAGTTGCTTCAGGAAAAAAATTAAAAAAAAAAGCAACATTCTTGTTACTTTAAAAAATATCATCGCAGCAGCAAGGTCATGATTGACTTTACCAATATTTCCTTCTTTACAACTTTTTACGGGAATGTCCATACCAAAAATGTTTTCCGTAAGTTCTTTCTTAGGTGGTGAAGTTCTTACAACTTGAGTAAAACTTTTGTTATTACTTAAAATATGTAGGTTAAAATAAATTATCATACACAATGAGCAGTCTGGAAATGTCAACTCAAAGTTCTCCTATTCTAGACCAGCAGAAACACTTTCTGATGACGTTCGTACAATAGGAGTAAGTAAAATTTTCAAAAATACCAACTCTATGTTTTTGAGAAAACTCCGTTCACTTCTCATAGAAAAATTGTTGGGGAATATTTCAATAATAGCAGTCCAGGTCTGGTTTAGTTTCAATGTCTTTTGTCTTATGATAGATAACAAGTTCTCTTAGGTCACGTTCCTTGAATTTGTTACGTACTGTGGTAGAAGGATTTCTTAACAACATGCCTCGACAATTTAAAATGAACCTGTTAGTATGAACTTGATGGAGCTCTGGCTGCACCCAGGAAGTATTCTAAGAACTCACTTTAAGGTAAATAAGGCGATTGAGACCATGAAACTGGCTCCACATTTGACACCTTCTAGCATTAGAAATATATTAAACAACATGTCTACAATACACCTGTGAACACGAGGGAAGAATTAGAAGCATTCGTACGAGCAGCATTCAACAGACTTTTTTCTCAAGAAGTACGAACACCAATAATGGAAGGTGTTCCTTTATGTTTAATGTTGTGCTTGAATGTGAACGACCATTATTTTAAATATTCATTATAATTTGTTTTTAGTTTTGTACATTCATTTTTTGTCAGCGAAAATAAATGTGGATAGTTAATCTCAAATATTCTGCAAGTCCTACTAATAATTTTGTCTCACTTTTTATACATAAAAATTAAATTAAGTCTTGATTTGTTTAAACACTATTCATTTTAACTCTTTTTGGCAAACATTGAAAACATTTTATAGTTTATTTTTATGTAACTATTGGTAGCTGTGTTACAGTTTTCAAAACGAATCCCATTACATACTGTTTTTATTGATGACGTAATTATATTTTAATTGATTTTAATTGATTTCTTCAAATTTTAATGGGCTTTACTAGGTTGAAACTAATGGAGTATTAAAAAACAATCGCACTTCCATATTTGATGCTTGTTCGCCATAATTAATCAAAAGAATCAAATTCTAAACTAATTCTAAAATAAATGCAATAATAAAATAATGTACAGCATAACCAAAAATACTTATTAGACTTCAAATAGGAATCCATAGAATTTCTAGTTTAAAAATTAGATAAATAATTCAAATAAACGTTTACCGCAGAACTCCACATCGCAAACAAGCGAAAATAAAATACCGTTTTAGAAAAAAATGTATCAAACAAAAGCTGTAGACAATAGAATTTTCAACAATTTTCCTCTCTCAAGTTTTTTGTAAAATTAACATTAATCACGTGATTGTTATATCTCAGCAATTTTCTATTCAATCAGAAAATAGTTTAAACAAAAAATATGTAACATAAATATTTTTCTAAATATTTCAAAAATTTGAAAATTTGTGTATGTTTACGGCCCTTTTAGTTACATAGATTATGCTCAAAAACTAATCGGACGGGTGATTTTCTCTATGCAGTGTGTCCAAGGTAAGGATGAACAGCATGGGTATCTCGGAAACCGTCAGAGATACAGAGTCGGTTAAATCCGGAAAAAGTTGCCCACTCGAGGAGTCGACATTTTGCTCTTAAGAAACTCGCTGAGTTCGGCTTACTTTCGAAGATATTAAAAAAAAACCCAAATTGTGGTGTTTCGTTTTTATTATATTCTGAAGTTAATCGAAATTCTAAAACAATACGGTTCATTCAAGCAACCCGTACTGCCTTGCCAAAAACATTCGACAGCAGCAACATTTTCTGTTTACCGCAATTATTTCAACGCACACTACACCAAAAAGATTGTAAAATATGACCTACATTTGAAGACGTTGCTAAATTGATACTATTATGTTAATCGAATCGATTCTGTCAGAACTAACAATAGACATCATTTTTTCGCTGCTATGGTTTCATTCAGCGCACACTAGACGAAAAAGATTAAAAATTTACAAACCTTATTTTTTCTTTATAAAATCACGAATAACAATATTGTGTGTTACATAGTTAAATTCGTAATAAAAAATACTATCTTATACGGAGTGTACTTTTTTTGAGTGTCATAAGAAAAAATAAAGTTGATGATGGTTTCTTCCAAACAAAACGTTGTAGTAAAAATTTGTAAAAGCCATCTTGTAGAGCAAAAAGAGTGGCAATGACAAAGTGCATTCAGTTTTTTTGTAACTTTTCGAATAACTTCAGAATATAATGAAAACAAAATGGCCCAATTTCGGTTTTTTTTATTATCTCCGGAAGTAAGCCAAACTCAGATAGTTTTTTAACAGCAAAATGTTGACATCTCAAATAGGCAACATTTTCCAAATTTAACCGACTCTGTATCTCTCACGGTTTTCGAGATCCCCATGCTGTTCATCCTTATCTTGGACACACGGTATATCTTAGTTACATACAGACGGACGAACGGTCCGATATACACTTTTTTTTGCTTCATTATAACATACTAACTCTAATTCGTCGGAAAAAGTGAAAAAAAGGAGTGTTAAAATTTTCGGTTTGAAACCGTCGCGTAACTCTCCATCTTATTTCATAAATTGTGGAGTAAAAACGATTAATAAGACGAACTGAACATATATACTAAAAAAACTTCAAAATACTATTGGATAAAAATGTTTATAACAAACATTATTAAAACAAATAATTAATAAAAAACCCTTTTTGATTTAGCTTAAAGTTAAACAGATTTCATCGTTCCTTCAAATCCGCCAGAATCTTAAGGAATTTTCAGTGGAATTTCCTTTGCATGATTTTATGTTTCCTAGATTTAATCAAAAATTTGTTTATCTTTATTTATACCCTTTGACTCTATTAAATGCTAATAAATGAGATTTTATTTCACTTACTAATTTTTATTTACAAATTATAATGTTTATGTTAAATATTAATTTGGTTGCTATTTCATAAATGTATTAGAAAAACTTAAATAATAAAAATGTTTGTATGAGCATTAAAATGTTTAGAAAACTTTGTTCAAAACTTTAATGTTTTCTGATTCAGAGTATTATAGTCTATTCAAAAACGTTCGCATTTTCTTAACTTCGCTAAATATTCTTATCTACTTTATTACTATTTCAATGTAGCACATTTTTCTGTTACAGTTGAAGTTGTTAGTACCTCTGATATTATCAATAAATGTATAAAGTATAAAACATTTTAATGTGGAAAGTTTTCAAACAATACGTTCTATTGAGATTAATTCCGAGACCTCGAGGTGTGCTATACAACGTTGTTGGCTAGTTTCGAACACATAATGAGAACCACAATACATCATTGTGATAAAGCTCTATACAATTCTTGTAAATACGTTTGACAGTTATAAACACTTTAAATGAAACTAATCAATGCATTTCCATGCACTTTGAACATATAAAACAAATCAACTAACAAACATATTGCATATGTTGTTTATTTCAGTAGTCAACTAAGAGAAAAAATAGGTATACAGAGTGGTTCATCACTCAGAGATTCTTTAATAACTCCGTTGTAACTAAACATTAAAAAAAAATTGTAAATATAAAGTGTTTTATAATCTAGTTTTGCGTAAAATAAAATTATTTTTAAATATACAGGGTGTTACCAAATAAAACGTATAATGCGTTAGTTGATTATTTCAAATGGAACACTCTATACAGGGTCATTGATGGTCGATGGTAAGTTAGTAGTAATCTGAAAATTTGGCTATTGTCAAAAATAGACACAATCTATCTTTCTAAAATATTTTTATTTTGGTGGTGTTGCCGCTTCTACCCGAAAGTAGTAACAACTTGTTAATTTTAAATGAAACACCCTATATATTATTTAATTTTTAGAATCACATTTTTTTACTGATAATTTTTCTTAAATAGTTCCCTATACCTATCTACACCGATTTTCGAGATAATAATTATTTTAGGTTATTTTTTGTTTCAAAATATGATCCCACTAAAATCTAAATTTAGCTGCTATTTGAACCCATATAAGGCTGAAATTTCAGATGCAGTTTGCTAAAGTCTTGTATTTAACAGCTATTTAAATACATTTATTTTATTTTATACATGGCGGTTTAAAATTAATGATTTTGACGTGACATACAAAAATGGTCAAAACTTAATTTTTTCAAATAGAACGCCCTGTATATTACTTAAAATTCTGATAGATAATTAAAGTGCCTTCGAGTTGATATAGCATAATGGTATAGCTAACTTGTCAACTTTTTGAAATAATCGAAATATTGATTAAAAATCACATTGTCTTTACATTATTTGCATTAGTTAGTCATGGAACGCTATGTAATTTGATAATTGCTCAATTATTTACTGTATTTGACAGATGTCGAAGTTTTGAGATTGTGATTTACTACTTAATACGTATTCCAAATCAAATTACAATAGAGCGAATTAATAACTCGCATAAAGTTTTGATAAATCTATTTGTTCTTCATGGAGATGTGACAAAACTGTGGCAAGAACATGTAAAAAATTCAAAAAATGTATTCTAATTTGCAGCCAATGAACGAAAGAAAGTTTATTGCGAATGCAGGAGAACTTTATCAATTATGGTTCTAAGCTTAAAGCATAATCTTTCTTTCGTTCATTGGCTGCAAATCTGAATACATTTCATTAAATTTCCTACATGTTCTTGCCACAGTTTTGTCACATTTTCCATGAAGAATAAATAAATTCATCAAAACTTCATCAAATCTCATGGCGTTCCATGGCTAACTAATGCAAATTACGCGAAGACAATGTGATTTTTAATCATTATTGCGATTATTTCAAAAAGTTGACAAGTTAGCTATACCATTATGCTATATCAACTCGAAGGCATTATAATTGTCTATCAGAATTTTAAGTAATATACACGGTGTTCTATTTGAATAAATAAAGGTTTGACCTTTTTTGTATGTCACGTCAAAATCACTAATTTTAAACCGCCCTGTATAAGATAAAATAAATTTGTTTAGATAGCTGTTAAATACAAGGCTTTTGCAAACTGCATCTAAAATTTCAGCTTTATATGCGTTTAAATAGCAGCTAAATTTAAATTTTGGTGGTATTATATTTTGAAAAAAAATGACTTCAAATAATTATTATCTCAAAAATCGGTGTAGATAGGTATAGGAAACTATTCAGAAAAAATTATCAATAAGAAATTGTAATTCTAAAAATTAAATAATATATAGGGTTTTTCATTTAAAATTAACAAGTTGTTACTACTTTCGGGTAGAAGCGGCAACACCAAAAAATGAAAATATTTTAGAAAGATAGATCGTGTCTATTTATGGCAACAACCAAATTTTCAGATTACCCCGTTTTTCATAAACGTCTAACCTACCATCGACCATCAATGACCCTGTATATTATTACATTTTTTGCATTCTCCGTAAGGTAAGTTTCGCTTAAACTTTCTATCCTTAAATGGCAACGATCTTAAACTATCTTTACCTTTAGAAGAAAATTGACGGTTACGATGTCTTAGAAATTAAATCAGATTGAGAAAATGATTGGTGATTGGACTTAACATCAAATTGAGATACTTAGTGAAGTTTATGAAAAACGCTTAGGTGATGAAGATAAGTTGAAAATGTTTGTTAATGTTGTACAAGATGATCCAGAATGACACGTTAATTTGGCAATGTTTAAATTTATTTTTTAAATGGAACACTCTGTATTTTTTTACTGCAGGATATGCAGAAATAATTGTCCTATCAAACTGCTATATGGTTCCCTACATTTAACTCTACTAGTTAAATATACGGAACCCTATAGCAGTTTGGTAAGATATTTATTTCTCCATATCGTACAATAAAAAAATACAAAATGTTTTATTTAAAAAATAAAAGTTATTAGCTTTTGAAGGTTGCCAAGTTGGTATGTCATTCTGGATCACCCTGTACAATACTGACAAAGTTTTGAGAAAGAAATCTATACATCACTTTTAATATATACAGGGTGTCACAAGCAAGCGTGGGTCTTCAATAACTCATTTGCGGTTGGAGATATCGAAAAATGTTTCAAATAAAAGTTCCACCAATTCAACTTCTCTATACTATAAAATTATTTTCAAATATACAGGGTGTCCCGTTTTTCCTGTACGCAACCTAACTTAATTTTTTTAAATGGAATGCCCTATTTATTATTGCTTTATTAGATTTCTCGCTTAATTTAAAGGCCACTTCGTTAACCATACATTATGGCTGAAATGCACCGTTCCTCAGAAAATTAGCGCTAAAGGAAGAAAAATGCCGTTTCGGTACCCTGCGCCATTTTTCATATCTCCGAAACAATGTTTCTGTTAAATTCATTCAAAGCTACCGCTTCAAAAATAAATTGTTTCAAACCGGCAAAACTTGTTTTTTTCAAATAGAACACTATTATTTTTTCAGCCCATCATATGTAGAATTTTATTTCCTTTCGTCTGATATAAGGTTGTTGCTATCAGTTCCTAACAGTTTTTGAGAAAATTGCAATTATATTCTAAATTTTAATTAAATCGGATCATCGCGTGCGCCCTGGTCGGTGATTAGCTGCTTTTCCGCTTTTGTTTTCTACCTTAGGAATGAAAACTATTTCAATTGAAAAACCAGAGTGTTGTATTTTAGTTCAGACGTTTTAAATCACAAAAATAATTTTCAAGATGTCCACACAGAGCAGTGACTTTGCCTCAGGCCAGTTCTTGTTGTTTAACTTTTACAAAAGCTGCTCGAAATGTCTGCCATTTTCTTGAATACACATCCTCATTCGACGTTTGAAGTTATTGTCAACGTTGACCAGAATGTCCGGGGTAATTTCTCTGAAAGCGTTAGTTATCCTCTCCCGCATATCTTCGGCAGTGGTAGGTGAAGAGGTGTACACTTTGTTTTAACGAATCCCCACAAAAGAAGTCACATTTTGTGAGATCAGGCGACCTAGCGGGCCAGTTAATTGCCCCTCCTCTTCCTATCCAGCGGTTTGGGAAATTCGCATTTAAGTAGTTCCGAATTTCTTGGGTGCAATGAGATGGGGAACCGTCTTGTTGTAGCCACATACGTCGAAGACATTCTAAAGGAACATCCTCCAACATTTCTTGGAAACCATTTTGCAGGAACTGCAAATAGGCCCTTCTTGTTAAGTGTCCATCAAAAAGTACGGTCCGAAAACACGATCACCAAAAACACCTCCCACACATTCAGTGACCATCGGTATTGAGAAAACGTCCGGAAGTTAGGAAGATTTGCCGTATCGTAATAATGGAAGTTATGCCTGTTTACAAAACCATTTTTGTGAAAGGTAGACTTGTCAGTAAACAGGACATATTTGAAGAAGTCTTCGTCTTCGGCTATTCTTTCGATGGCCCACTGACAAAATTCCGTTCTTGCTGCAAAATCCCTTGGAAGTAGTTCCTGATGTAGCTGAACGTGGTACGGATGGTACTTATGCTGTTTCAGGACTCTTTGTACAGACATTCTACCAATTTCGGTTTCTCGGGCGATGTCTCTTTGACTGACATTCGGATTTTCCACCACAGATGCCAAAACACGGAACTCATTTTCATCTGTACAGACCGTCTTGGCGTAGTTTCTTTTTCCAGACTCCACTGATCCTCTAGTAAGAAACCGCTCCAGAACCCTGCTGAACGATTCCACTCTAGGATGTCGTCAATTTGGATAACGCTGGGCATACACCCTCGTTGCCAAGACGGGATTTCTCTCACATTCCCCAAGAATAAGAACCATATCTATCATTTCTTCTTTATTCAACGCCATAGCGGAACAGTTCGGAAAATGAACACAAAGTTACAATGAAACAAACACAACGATACAATGAAACTTTACTGAACACCTTATGAAGTTCACAAATATGACATTGTAGAAAACAAAACCTAATCACCGACCAAGGCGTACATGATGATCCGATTCAATTAAAATTTAGAATATAACTGCAATTTTCTCAAAAACTGGTAGGAACTGATAGCAACAACCTTATATCAGACGAAAGGAAATAAAATTCTGCATATGATGGTCTGAAAAAAATAATAGTGTTCTATTTGAAAAAAACAAGTTTTGCCGGTTTGAAACAATTTATTTTTGAAGCGGTAGCTTTGAATGAATTTAACAGAAACATGTTTGTGTAAATAGTGCAAATGGTAGGTCATTTCTCTTAGAAGCGATTTGTGAAAACCGCATTCCTCTAAGTTCTTTTGTTTCGGAGATATGAAAAATCGCGCAGGGTACCGAAACGGTGTGATCCCTCCAGTAGGGCATATAGTCGACAGCGCGCGTTTGTACAATAGTGAACTTACACTCGAGTTCTCTCACTCCCGATGAGTCCCAAAAGGACGAAACAGCTGTCGGGTGATTCTCAGTGTTTGTTTGCTATTGTACAACCTCTTGCGTACTTTACTGCAGGCGATTCGAAATTTTTATACTTGCCAACTGTTAGGTTGGCTATAATTATTAAAGAATCGACTATGTAACTGCTTTACATACCTGTCGGCAAAGTTGCTAACATTTTCGTACGTGAACGCTTTCACGAGTCGACACTAGATGTCAAAAAACTTATCATTTAAATATTGTAATCCCTCCAGTAGGGCATATAGTCGACAGCGCGCGTTTGTACAATAGTGAACTTACACTCGAGTTCTCTCACTCCCGATGAGTCCCAAAAGGACGAAACAGCTGTCGGGTGATTCTCAGTGTTCGTTTGCTATTGTACAACCTCTTGCGTACTTTACTGCAGGCGATTCGAAATTTTTATACTTGCCAACTGTTAGGTTGGCTATAATTATTAAAGAATCGACTATGTAACTGCTTTACTTACCTGTCGGCAAAGTTGCTAATATATATATATATATATATATTCATTACGTGAGCGGTTTTTCTAAGCTTCACTAAGTATCTCAATCTGATTTAATTTGTAAAACATCGTAACCGTCAATTTTCTTGTAGAATCTAAAATAATTTAAGAACAGTTCCATTTAGGGACAGAGAGTTTAAGTTAAACTCACCTTAAAATTAAAAGGCAAATCTAAAAATTTAATAATATATAGGTTGTTTCATTTAAAATAATCGAGTAAGGTATCATATGTCTTAATTGGCCACCCCTTGAATTTTTCAAAATAAATTAATTTTATGCAAAATTGTTTTGTATCTTTAGTTACAACGGTGTTATTAAAAAATCTCGGAGTGGTAAACCATCCTGTGTATACAGCGTGTCTTAAGTCGGTCTTTTTTATTGGTGTTTAGAGTAAAAATAGAGCAAAAAGTTTTTACATTCTTTTGTCTAATTTTTAAGAGCATCAAAACTAATTGGTAAAAACACATCAACATAATTTAAAGATATATCTTATTTAGTGGGAGCATAACCTAGCGGTAAAAGCGTTAGTGTGGTAAACTGGCCACCGCAGGCGCGCTGGTTCGATTCCAGTAACGGCGAAAGATTTATTTGAGCCAATCTGAAAGGTCTGCTCCCACCGTGTTTCGAGGGCATGTTAAACCGTCTGTCCCGGTTAGCATACTATGGTAATTGTTAAAATATAACACAGCCACTTCCAACGCGCCTGACCAACGTGGAAGTCTAAGATCAAACTCCCCTAATATAGAGGGACGATGCTCCTACAACGGAGCAATAAAGCTATACAGTTATTTTAATTACTCAAAAAAAAAGCATCTGCAAGTAGTTTAAGAATATTTTGGTTATAGTTAGTATAGATTCCTTTGAACAAAAAGGTCTTCCTGAGGAGTAAGAAAAACTTTCTTGTTTGAAGGGACTTATGTTAACTAAAATTTTAATGAGTAATAATAATAAATCACATACTTCTGAATATATTGCTGAACATTTACGAATTAATTTAGAAAAACTAGATCAATTTTCCTACCCAGCATAATGCACACGAGAAATTACAGCTGAAATTGACACCTCAAAGAGTTTCAAGAATTAAATGACAAAGATATTCATAAGAAAAAGCGTATTTCTGAAGTCATGCGTAAAATGTCATTTTACTTGGGATTTTCTTTGACAGCAGCCTACTTTAAAAAATGAACAACTTTTTTACTATAAAATATTTTTTTTTAAATAAAATAATAATAATTCTTTATTAACGGAAACATACCATTTACAAAAATTATAACTAGTACAATGGATTAAGAAATGTCAATAACTATTTAGAACTCGTCATACAAATTGCATATCAATGGAAAGCGTATTAAATACTTAATTGACTTGTGAAGAGAAATTAAAGGATGTTCCATTTATGAACTTGCGTTTTGGTACACCCTGTATAGTGTGTCGGTATATGCATCAAAATTTGACTAATTATTAAAATTCCTAGTTAGTCTAAAAATTTTTGAATTTAGTTTGTTAGAAAATATTCATGGCATACTGGACAGTGATCTATCAAATGTGAATCTTTTTTCTAACAGAAAATTGAATAACGCCGAAACGAAAAGAGCTAGACCCATAATATTATATACAAAGTCTATTCTTTTTTTATGCTAAAACTAGTTATGTCAAATTTATTTCATTTAAAAAAACAACTTTAGTTTACCAGCCTGTATAGAAACACTTTGTACAGAATCAACATATTTTTAGAATGTGCATCTTAAATGTGCTTACTTGGTAGTAAAAACCGCATGTCAATATCTTTTATAACAATATAATTATGGACCAATTACATATCCCTGAGTCACTATGTATAAAATTTGCCAATTTTTTTTTGTTCAATTACTTATTTATGCATACAATACGTTATAACCAAATTCTTTTACTAATGTTAAAAGACAAAATAAAGAAATATTAGTATTAAACTATTCTAAAAAGTAAATCATGTGTTTCTTTTTTTACCCCTCTCCTCCCCCCATTATAATATTATTACCTTCACCCGTATATTTTTTTATTAAATGATGTGAAACAACACACATGTTAAAATCTAATTAATTTTACAAATTTTGGTTTTTGCTTCATAAGTCACCTTTCACGCCGTCCCGCCCCTGCCATTGAAAAGAAGCATCTTATTATTGACACTATAAGAAAAAATAAGAAGAAACGTTGATTGTAGGCGCGCGCAGCACAGGTACATCTTGAAAGGTGGATTGACCCAAAATGGTGTTTTTCATAAAGTAAGAGTCAAAACAATCTACATTTTCTTATTAGTTTGGAAATGTACACTTTTTCGTCACTAGTAAAACTCTTCGTTACTTATCAAAAACCACCTACATTCGATCATACTCTGAATTTGATATACGTTTAATTACATTTTTATTTCAAAATTTACAAAAATTTGTAATTCATCAGAGATTGCGGGGCCATACATGGCTGGAGCCGCAATTATTACATTTTGTACAAAGAATCAAGCGTTTCGTCGTTTTTGAAACTAATTTGTACCTGTTTAAATAATTAATTGGTATAAACACGCATCTTGTTAAAAATAGAAATACACAAAACGAAAAAATATACATAATGGTGAAATAAATTATGTTTGATGTTTGCAGAAAAATAAATACGAACCAATTACCACCACGTAAGGCTAAATAACTGAACCGTAATATGCGTTTCATTCATTAACATCCACTCATAGTGTTGAAATAACTATTACCACTATTTTCAAACGATGTAATTAACAGTAATTATAAAAAAAAACTATACTTAAAAATATGCAGAATTAAACGGCAGTGTTGCATTTAATGTAACGTACAACGACGATTGTATGTAGAGCTCGATTCAAAATATTGATTGCATTTTATTTTTTAAAAAAATTCTTAATAATTTGAAATTAACTAAAGTTTGCAAATGCTAGCATGGCCAATAACATTTTAATTGCTTATTTTGTCAGTAAACCAATAACAAAAAAACTTGAAATTACACCCTGATCTAATTGCAACTTCGATAAAGGATCGAATATTGGGTCGAGCAAAGCAGAAGGCAAAATAATGCGCTAAAAGAACATTATCAGCCATCGATCCTGGTCAATGAAAATGATAGCTGAACGCCTCTGGAGACGTTACTCGGACATCCGTAGAGTTGCGACATTCTCCGATATCACACCCGGGGGTTGTTTTTGTTTCCGTATATCTAGAAATAACAAAAACAACGAGTTCTATTTCGGTTTGTTCGAAGAAGAAAAAATTAAATGCATTCACATTTAATAGGATCCATTAATCTTCACAAAATTATTTCTCAATAAATATTGTCGGATAACGACTATAAGTTTTCATCGAAAAATTTATTGAATTTTAATATTAAATTGGTCGAAAGAAAATGGAATATTGCTCTATTCAAAAGCGTCGTGACAAGTTAATGCCGCTTAATATTAAATTTTATTCTCTGAATAATGAGCTTTCACTTTATGGGATTGAGTTGTTACAATCAGTTTTTTTTTGCATCTTTTTTTCACCCTCAGGATTGACATTATTGGCGGTTAACTGTCAAGTAGAGTATGATGCAAACGAACTCGATCAGTTTGAGTGCCACATAGTCAGTCCTTTGTCGGCGATTGTTATGTGCGATAGGTGATTCAAGGAGCTTGCTGTGGTCAGCTGTGGATTAACGACAGAATTCCCTAAGGACGAACGCAATGTTATCGTTCCCTTCTCAAGACAGTGTCCGTGCAAACCTCTCGAGGCCCATTCTGTAGAAACCACAATCACCGTTGAGGATTTTAAACACACTTTGAACCTCTGACTACTCCAGGGATTATTACAATGAAGAAAAACTACAGCTATTGGGATCTAGGCAAAAGATAATTCATATTTATTCAGGAAACTGTTGAAAATTTGAGTGGCGCGTCAAATATTATTATGATTTATGACTGAAGTTTTTCCGTTTTCTTTTTATTTAAACAGTTAGTTTTTGGGTTATTTAAATGTTAGGGTAGAAATGATATTTATATGCTGAAATTAAGGTTGATAATTTAAACGAAAATAATTTGCATTAGTGGAAACATTGCCCAATGCTTTCGCTCAAATTAAATCGTGTGGATTTATTGTACAATAGCTTTAGAATTTTGGCCTATTTTAATGCTAAATTATGCAAATAAAGGTAAACAACTTGATGCCTTAGATTTCACAACGTTTAATTTCTTGAATTCATTTTAAAACCCTCTGGCAGTTATTAATGAAGTTTAAAAATAATTTTGCATATCCGAAAGTACCTATTCGTCGAGAAACCCCATTAGTAACAAAAATTGAGAAAACAATATAAATAAAGTAGTTTAATTTTTAACAATATTATTAACATATATTCGCGTATGAGTTTTAATTTGGAAGAAACGCTTACGAAAACGCGAGAGCGACAAACATCATGCTTCATTAATACTGAAGCGCTTGGAAGTTCAGCATCAAGAAAGTTTACAAATTAAAATTGCAAAATCTGTCTTCCTACACCAAACAGTTTAAATTTGAATATCTCAAACTGAGATTCCTAATTAAGTTTTACAACTTCGTAGGTATACTACTTGAAAAGTTTTTGGGACTGTTTCAGAGTATATTAATTCTATCATCGCTTCTGTTTCTTTACTATTAATTAAAAGATTTTCGTACTAATTTACCTTTTACGCTTTATTAAAACGAACAATCAAACTTTGCAGTCGCTTTAATGAAGAATTTTTAATTTTGAAACTTTCATACGAAAATGCTTATTTATTTAATATTTCGATGAATTTTATTTTGATTAACTACACAACATTGAGTAATTCGTGAAAGATGTAAATCACACATCAAATAATAATATTTAGATATGTAAATTAATATTCTCGAGCCTTAGGATGTACTATAAGTTTCTGTTTATATTACGCTAAGGGTATCTTTGAAAACTATTTTATTCAAGTGGGGGAGTAAAATTTTTATAACGTAGGTAATATTATTATTAGTATATTAATTATAATTAAAAATTTTGTGACAATGTATTTAAAAGTTATTAACAAAAATAAATGGTTACGGCTGACTTCAAGTGGTTATATTTAGATGATCAATTCAAATCCTTATTACGGAATAATGTTGGGCGATTTATTACGGCTATTTCAAAATTGTGTGCTCCTAAATTAAGCATCAATTAACAAAATACATGAATAGTTGTATCAATCTTCTATACTGTGTTGATTGAAATTGATTTCCCTATACTTTGTAGGGCCTTCTGTAGTAGTAGAGTTTTTAAGTAAACACCAAGTTCTTTTTTTTCGCCTACGTTTCGCCGAGTCTGGCTGATGTTTTTCAAGGCATCTTTAACGTTCAAAAGAAAGTAATTACATTTTATATAAAATTATACAATTTAAATTAAGAATTGTTAGTTAAAAAGTTATATAGTTATCAGTGACTAGAGTACTTTTTATTAATTAAACTAATTGATTAACAATTGAAATTAAATTGAAAGTTAATAAGTAGTTGCATATTTCGGTCGCTAGTTTTGTCAATTTAATAAAACATGTAATACATGAAAAGTCATTAAAGCTTAATAAATTTAATAAAACGTAAAATAAAAATTTTTTTATAAATTAATTGTAAAACGACGATACTAAAAAATGGAATAATAGAAAACAATCTATGGTAACAATTACATACAATATATATATATATAATGAAATAAGCGTTCACCTTTGAAAATTATCATATATGTTCCATATCTGTGATGATATTCAATGTACGAAAATTTTAATACGTGTATGTAGTTTTACAAATAAAGAACTGTGTATCGTCGTTTTACAATTAATTTTAGGTTTTATTAAATTTGTTAAGCTTTAATAACTTTGCATGTATTACATGTGTTATTAAATTGACAAAACATGCAACCGAAATATGCAACTACTCTATTAACTTCCAATTCTTTTAGTAAGTGTTGCTATAATTGTTAATCAGTTAGATTAATTAATAAGAAGTAGTCCAGTCACTTGTTCACTATATTTATATAATCAATTTTTAATTTAAGTTGTATAATTTTATATAAAAATGTAATTACTTTCTATTGAACATTAAAGATGCCTTGAAAAAGACCAGCCAGACTAGTCAAAACGTCGGCGAAAAATAGAACTTGGATTGTACTTAAAAACCCTACTCCTACAGAAGACCCTACAAAGTATAAAGAAACCAATTAAAATATATGAGGTCGGTTATAATCAGTGTCAACTAGGTCATAACAGTGTATTATTGATAAACACATTATTCTTTATTTTTTACAAACAGTCAAATAATTTCAAATGCTTTTGATTTAATTTGGATTAGTTTTTTTGTGCGTGTACTTATTTTTTTTATGTTTTAATTGATCACTAACAGTAAATACTAACTGTTCTACTAAATGAGGATAAAATAATGAAAATTAGTAATTCATAAAATAATTAGCTGTTAAATACGGTTAATATAAGTTAAGTCAATAGTAGAAATTCAATTTTGATGCAATAATTTAACTGCTAGGGATGAAAATGGAAATTTCACATTATGACAATCACTATAAGGAAACCTACATTTTGCGTATAAGTATAAAAATACATTTTTCCATGACATACTTAGTAAACGGACATTTCTTCTCTACAAATAGTGAGAAAAATTGGTTTTCCTCATTAGCGAGGAAAATAATGTTGTGTTACAAAAATGCCTCTTTAAAAAAAATGTACGAATGTGTTATTAGAACTATATGCGCCTAGTACTTTGTTAAACAATTTAATTTAGCATTCAATCAGGTTTGCTTAATTTAATATCTTATATTTTGACTCTTAAAATTGCTACCCTACATTTATTGGTTAGAATTACGCGGCTGCGCTATGACAGATTGAGACCACACCGATACTACAGAATACTGTAACGAGTCTATTGGGACCCATCTATTATCAACTTTTGCTTTTACGTACGATAATGTGAAGCAATTCTGTAACTACGTTTATAATATTACTTCTTTCATTAGGTTTTTTTTTTGGGAAATGTCGTAGAAAAATGTTGTGTCTAACACATGAGGAAAGCCTTTTTCTACTCTCACTCTAATGTCTTACTCGCTACGCTCGTGAGGCAACTTGAGCTCAAGTGGAAAAAAGAATCGCTTTCCTCACTTGTTGGACAAACAACTATTGTCCAACAAGTGAACGATTCTTTTTTTTACTTGAGCTCGTGAGACATTAGAGTGAGAATGGAAAAAAGGTTTTCCTCATGTGTTAGATACAATATTTTCTCCATGACATTTCCCAAAAAACCAACCAACCAACCCAAATGAAAAACAAGTTATTAATTGTAAACATAACGTATTGTTACAAGATTTCGTCACAATTTTGAACGTATAGACAAAAGTCAACAATCGGAAGGTTAGAATAGTCTCACCTATTTATTCTGTGGTCTCGGTAAAGTCTCAACCTGTCATACGGCAACGTTGCTTGCCGCGTAATTCTAACCAATAAATGTAGGGTAACAATGTTAACAATATTACCGATTTGTTTCTATTAATAACTTGTTAAATGTAATAGCACAAAATTTGTAGTCATTAACAATTAATAACCGAAATTAAACAATCATAAAAATGTCAAATTGGTCAAGTAGGTATTTAGTAACTTTTTTAAATAGTATATTAATACAAAAAGTTTCATTATTATCAATAAATAACACAAAATTAGCAAAAAATGATACTGTGATAAAAATATTTTTAAAATAATATACAAATAGTTAATCTTCTTTTAGGAACACCGAAAAATCGTTACATTGTTTTATAAAGCCTTATAAAATGTAATGGTTTTCCGTTGCACTTTCTAAAAAAAGATTAATTATTCGTGTTTTAATAACCTACACAGGAAGAGTGACTGATTTTAAACATAAATTCCCAGCTTATTAATTGCTCCAAAGAGATGGGGTTTTCACTAGTTTCACTACTTTATCAAAAATATTTTTTTAGGCTTGGCTGGCATTTCATCTCAACAACACAGGGTGTTTTACTAATGTTGGTCAAATTCAAAAGGGAAAATATGTTTTATTTTAAATAGAACACCCTATAATTTTTGATCTCATTCGAAAGAGCAATCATTCTCCTTACCAAAAATGTATAGTTTTCTATCTTTTGTTTCATTAACAACAAAGATATTCGAGGTTTTATGGGCACCACGGTTTCCTAAATTAACTGTCCCAGATTTTTTTCTCTGGAGATATGTGAAGGATAGGTGCTACAATCCTAAGCCTAATAATTTAGCAAAACTAAAAAATAATATCAGGAATATTATTGAAAACATTCACAAAAATGTTAGAAAATTCATTTGAAAATTTTAATTTCGCTTACAGTTATGCGTAAACGAAGAGGGTAGGCATATGCAGCATTTATTGTAACTTTTATGTTGTATTGAATAATGTTATTATGTTATTGTGTTTTCTCACTAAATAAACTGTTTGTCAGATTTGTTAGCAATTATTTACGTAATAAAAAATGCATGCTACATGAAACCGACTTAAATGATTTTGTTATGTTTCAAACGGTCATATCATGAGTTGATTTTATGCATCAAAATACGTTCATATAAAACTATTAATTAAAATTGTACTACTACATAAAACATCGATTATCTTTGTTGTTAATGAAACAAAAGATAGAAAACTAAACATTCTTGAAAAGGAGAACGATTGCTCTTTCGAATGAGATCAACAATTATAGGGTGTTCCATTTAAAATAAAACATATTTTTTCCTTTGAATTTGACCAACATTAGTAAAACACCCTGTGTTGATGAGATGAAATGCCAGCCAAGCCTAAAAAAATCATTTTGATAACCTAGTGAAACTAGTGAAAACCCCATCTCTTTGGAGCAATTAATAAGCTGGGAATTTATGTTTAAAGTCAGTCACTCTTATTTGGGACACCCTATATACCACCACAAAATTTTTAATTATCAGCAATAAATAGCACAAAGTTATAAAGTATATAAATATGATGAATTGTTCATGTGGGTGTGGCTACGTGAAGTGGGTTGTGTTTTTATTAATAACTTTTTGAATACTTTAGCACAATTTTTTTAATTATTATCACAAATTTATACTGTAATAAAAATGTTAAATTGATCAAGTTTTTAGTGCCACGTGAAGTCAGCCGTACCAATTTGTTTTAGTTAATAACTTATTAAAACTACCAACACAACATGTTTAATTATCAGCAATAAATAGTACAAAATTAGCATAAAATTACCATAATTACAATAATAGAAATGTTGAATTAATTAAGTAGGTACTGCAATTTTATTTGTTTTGTTAATAACTTTTTTAATACACCAGCACAAAATTTTTAATTTTCTGCAATAAATAGCACAAAATTTCTAGAAAAAAGGCCCAAAATAATCCTATTCTGAGAATGCCAACTAAAATTTTTCGTTACTTGTTTATGCAAATAATTTTGAATATTATGTTTCATACAAAATGAACATTATATTCCTTTGCAATAGTCTTCTACCATTATATTATATTATTAAAAGTGTTTTCTAGTATATTTTTATTTAATTAATAAGTTTTGATTTTTAAAATAAATTAAAGTCATTTTCAGAATCTATCTAAAATTAATTTTAAAAATTATATGAAGAATGCCTTACCTTCAGTTAAAAATTACAATAATAGATTATAACTTAAAATATTCATGACAATTATCAAATATTTATTAAATAATTTAAAGAGGTAACTTTTAGGGCCGATTGTATATGTTCTGTTTAAACTTCAGATTAAGGTTAAACTTAAGTTCACAGCTTAAACTGTAGTTTAAGTAAACCGAAAATAGTTTAGTTTAATCTAAAAATCTTTTGTCTAAATATATTGAAGACGTAGGTATTTGAAATGTTTGAGGTGATGAAGTTTGAAGTTATAATAAATGTTTTCGTGAACCGCGTATATTTAAGCAACGGACACATCATTTTAATATCTGGAATTATGTTGAATCCTAAACTAAAATATCAAATAAAACACCATCAATTAATTTTAAATTATCCACCTTATTGTTGATAAGTTCAGTTGTAGTATGTATTTTGTAGTCAATATTTTTGGGTTTTTCTTGTAGGAGAGAATGGCGAATAATAGAAGAATAAAAAACAATAGAGTTTTCATTGACCTATTGCTAATCTCTTCTACAAAAGAGCCAAAAAGATATTGATTTGGAAACACTAAAACTAAACAATTTAACTATTTTACTGTGTGTTTATATTTTTTTACATTTTGCACTATACCATTACTTTGGGAATTAAACTCCACTAAAATTTTCCCCATATTTTATCTTTCTTTCTCCACATTATAAACTTTTTTTGTTACTATATTTTTTAGCCATTACTAATAATACATTTATTTCTCATTGACTGAAATTTAGCACCAAAGCTTCAGTTTAAGTAATCTACGGTTTAAAACTTAATCTATAAAACGGCAACTTAGTAATATACAGTGTGTCCACGGATGGGGTATCCTATAAGTGAAATTCGTTTAATTTTAGTTTTAGCGAAAAATGTCGTTCTTGATGAAAAGTTTTGTTTGTTCTGAAACTCCATAAAATGAAATAAAATTCAAAGAATTATAGTAACTATCAAAAATAACAATATAGAGTAATCATGTAAGAAACACTAACAGTAACAGTAAACAAAGAACATCTATTCAATATATCCTCCTTCAACTTTAAAACATCTCTCAATTTTCTTTCTAAATCTTTTACAAACATTTTTTGAAAAACATGAATTTTATTTTATTTTATGGGGTTTCAAAACAAGAAAAACCTTTTATGAAGAATGACATTTTTTGTTAAAACTAAAATTAAAAAATTTTCATCTATAGGATACCCCATCCGTGGACAAACTGTATATGAATGCTTCAAAAAATGTTTTATTTTATTAATTGTATATTAAGCAAAGTTCTATAGAGATTGTTTGGTTGTTTAAAAAAGAACTATTATTAGCTAAATTAATATAAATAATATACAGGTGGATCTAAAATATGTTTATTTCAATGGTTGCAATTAAAAGGATGTTCATGGGAGGTCCATGGGATATAAAATGACGTTTACAACAAAGAAATTTGTGTATAAATATCAATACATAATAAATCTGCGCATAAAACAATTTAAAAAGGTAACGTTTAGTAAGATATATAAATTCTATAAAGTTTGTTTGATTGTTTAAAACAAAACTTTTATTAACTTAATTAATATAAATAATTTTGAAGTAGTCTAAAATATGTTTATTTTTATGGTTTATTTATTTATTTAATCGTATGGTACATTTTAAATATTGTATTGTGATGTAAGTGTTATATATGGTGCCCCAGAAGATTAGTATAAACCTGTATAGTGTTGTGGTGACGAAACCGTGTGCAATTGTGGATTGGTTCGTCTTGGCAAAGCATTTACTTCAATGTTTAGGAAAACCACTAAAACCTAAACATGCCAACCCTTACCCACCCTAGTATTCACATGTAATAATATTAATTAAGTGTGTAATGTAATCGTGTTTTGTGAAATTGTGTTGTACATTTGTCCTAATTATCCGGGAGGGTCTTGATGACCAGGTCCGGAAACCAAAGTGGTGATTCTCAAGAACAACATGTTTTTCTTGTTGACCATGGAGTACTGTAAGGTACTGATCACCTTCCATATTTTATATTTGCACCAAAAACCCCTAAAAAACACACACGAAAAAAAAACTCTAAAGAAAATTGACGTACGTTTTGACGTTTAATTCCAGAAACCAAAGTGGTGATTCTCAGGAACAACATGTTTTTCTTATTGACTATGGAGTACTGTAAGGTACTGATCACCTTCCGTATTTTATATTTGCACCAAAACCCCTAAAAAACACATACGAAAAAAAAAACTCTTAAGAAAAATTGACGTACGTTTTGACAATTTAATAGATTAAGGTTGTAATTAAAAGAATAAATAAGGCTAAAATTTTTAATTGAATGTCCTTTAGATAAGATATGTAAAGCGAATGATGATATAATTGAACCAGGAAATTGTTTCCTGTTACTTTAAAAAAAGTTTAGTAGTAGTAAAAGTCACAACATTGTTTTTATTAAGAATTATACAGAAGAATAGCCTGATCGTCGTATTTTACTTGCCCAACACATAATTTGATGACGTCTAGCTGATACATTACATTTCGTTTATATTTCTTTACTTAACCACGTATCCACAGTGTTTGCTCGGGGACAAAAATAAAGCCCAGGGTTCGAAGTGTGTGAACTGTTTGGGTTCGGGTTCTATAGTACTTCATATACAAATCTATTCTAATTGCAGGTAATACAAAATCAGTATTTACAAGTAAATGTTAAATGAGTCACAATCAAAAACTAAAAAAAAATAGTAAAATTTTTATCCGAACAAAAAACAAATGAGTTTATTTTTTTATTCTTAAAGGATTTAAAAAGGTTTTATAATAACAAAAAAAATATTTTCAAAGATTTTTGACATTGTAGAGATGTCCAGCTTTTTTTTTACAAATGTATTTCGAGACTGGCCTTTATTTTTGTCACCTACAGTACAACCATGGCGTCATGGAGATGTACGGGGATAGTACAGAATTGGACGATCATTGTACTACAATAATAATATTTCACTAAAAATTCTGTTGAGATTAACAAAATCTCTCCTGTTATGCGCTAACCGGTGTTAGCCTCTTTTTCCTGACGTAATATAATTGATTAATGAAAAGAGATTGTTAAAACCAAATTACATAATTTTAATGCTTTCATAATTGAATTTAATTTTCATGTTAAGTATCTACATATGTATTTTGACTTCAAAACAACCATTTTAACAATTATATATTTACAAACAAATGTATATGTATGTGTTATCAAACAATATTCCAGGTTTATTTAAAATTACGTAGGCACAAAAACAATTTTGTTGGTTTTCATGTTTCAGATATCAATTTTTAAGTGTTAAATTGAGACAACAAAAATATTTAGCTTCATTACGTTGTTTTCGTGTTTAAATGATATTTTTTTTATAAAGTTTCCTTTAAAGTTCAAATATTTACCTCGATTTAATGTAAATTTTATTCTCATTTGAGCCGTTAGGACGTAATCTCAACATAAATTCACGTTGAAAAAATAGGCCATGTTAACTTTCACGTTTAAATTTACATAAAAATTAAGTAATCTCAGTGTTGCTTGGAATAAATAAAATTGTAACACTAGAAAATTGCTTGTGTTATTTATGTTTTAAATACGTTAACAAGCATGTTTTAGAAATTTCATACTTGTTTTGAATCATACATAAAAGAAATAATATTACATCACTAGAATCTCAACTATTGGTTATTAAAATTTATTATCTGTAAAGGTGATTTTTGTATTTGGTACGTCATTTTCTGATAAGAATGCAAAGGAAATTTAATTTTTTCGTCACAATGCCTTCATCACAGATAGTTGTTGACAATATTTGGCTAAGACCATACGTATTTGTTTTTTTAGTTTAAACATCGATAAAGAAATGTCGAAATTTTTGGCTTTAGGTATCGATTATGTTGACATTTTTAAAATCCAAAACCAAAATCACAATTAATTTAAGTTAGTCACATTATTTTTCTTAATAATAATATTAATGTCAATTTCAATATATATTTTTTTAACTTGACTATACCACGTTTTCTATGTTAAGTTTAAAATTAATGCATACTTTTTTCTGGTACAATTTGAGAACAATATAGCAACATATTTTATTAGATAGATAAATGAGAACAAATTTATGTGGTAATATAAGTGCTTAAAACGTATTTTGATAAAAAAAAAGTTTAAAATTTTTGTGATGATATAAGCGAAATAATCCGCGATCGATCTCAATAGTCGTAATTTTTTGTTAATAAAATTATAGTCAATGTTATTATTAATACATTTTTTTAAAAGTGGATATAATCTTTTTCATAATGTTACTTTACAAAATTGTATTATAATGATAATAACGTTAATTAAGGAATACTGCAATCGGAATCGAATCTAGGCCGCTTAATAAATAAAAATCCATTTGGTTAATAAATAAATAAAATAATCTAAATAAAATGAAACACGACTTTTAATTTATAGAACTAAAACTATACACTCAAATTTTAAAACAAAATTTATTAGAATTGACAATAATATTAATAATATTATTATTATAATATCCAGTCATAACCAAATAAGGAATTAAATTCGTTTTTAAAATTAAGGTAGTCATTTCAAAGCATTGTATAAAATAAATATCTTTATAAGTTATACTCATTGTACTGCAGATGAACTTTTCATATCAGTTTTATACAATACCACAATGACTTTGTAAATTTTAAAAACGTTATAAAATTGTATTTATAATTGAGTTAAACATAATGTCAATAAATTCAAAGAAACGTTATTTCTGTAACTCACTTTATGTGCTGAGATTCTTCTTATAATGAGCAAACAGTTCTTTTAAAGATCAAAGTTAATTTTTTGTTTGCAAAGATGTTAATTATGGTTTCTTTTGTTACTATTATTCAAACCAACTTTCAGTAATTCTATTAAAAATTCTGTTTGTTTTAATACATACATAGGTACACCAAAAATTCTGAAATAATTTTCAACTGAATTTATTTTATTTACTCGCTATCATTATGACATAATAAGTGTCAGTTATTGCAATGCTAAAAATAATATAAAATATTCTCAGTTTTTACAATAGTTCTTATATACACGTAGATGAAGAGAATGTAATTGTACCTTAATTAGAGGCATTTTTTTTAATATTACTGATTATGACAAAATATTGATTAAAAAGACAGAATTTTTATTTAGAGTAATGTCTTACATCTAGTTTATTTTCTGAAGAGAACTAAGGTGTCGACAACCAGAACACAAAAATGTTGTGGTAATAATTATGTTGCAGGATATATCAAAACCGGTACATAAGGTAGTTTAATAGAGTTTAGTAGAGAGTGTTTATTTCTGACAATGAGGTCAATATGTAAATGACAATCTCTATTTAAGTTCAACTAATTTTTTGAAAAAGGTTTTTGATAAGTTATTTCATTACAAAATGATACATATACTACAAACAACAAGTCTGGATGACAAGGATATACGTATCATACCTACAATGTACTGACACCAATTAGCAAAGGTACGAGTCGAACAAAATAGTTATTTATGTAACAAGGACAAAAAAGTGCACTTTTATGTACGAGATTGAATTTGCTGGCCGAGGCGTTAGCCGAGGCAAACAAACAGGCGAGGTTATTAAAAAGCACTTTTTTCCGAGGTACATATTAATTTTTCCGTTGACCTTAAATTAATTAATTTTCTATTGATTACCGTTTACTGAAAACAAAATGTTTAGTAATTTTAAACAAAAATTTTACGTTTGTTCTGATTTTACTGTACCTAATGTTCACTTCACCGTTCAGTATTGTAACATTTGTGTCAAAATTTATTAAAGGAAATAAAAGCTTTCCGCGTTCGAATATTGTACCGATAAAGCATTTGTTTACAACAATCACATAATTTTTATAAGAGCACTTGATTATGATAGGTAATAGGTAAAACATGTACTTTTTTTATAATTTATTAAAATAATAAAAATTACATTTAGGTAGTGTTATTTTGAAGTATATTTAAAAATGTAGTTATAGTTGGAAGCCTACCCTCAAAATTAATGCATTTCTTTAATTGTTTATGATCAAAGATGTAATGAAGTTTCTCTATTAAACACATTAAAGTCGATTCTTACTAATTGGACATATAATAGTTATAAGACTGAGTTTGTACCGTGGTCAGACTTATAATCATTTTATATTCAATAAAAATATTGCCTGACCGTAAGAAAGTATGCAAACGTAGTTTTTGATTCACTCCGAAAATGTTTCAAAAAATGTAATAATCTTCTTTCAGCTTATTGAAAACTGTGAAATCACCTTGTTTTTGTGTACGAATAAATCTTGAACCCAGTAATGTTGATGGCTTATATGATTCTAATTTTGTTTTTTCCTGCGACAGAATCAATATTCAAATGATTTTTTCACAAGTAATTACTGTTCTTGTGTTTTTTCCATTAGCATTATTACTTATTTACATCAATCAAATACAGTAATAGAAAGGTACCCATAATTAACTCACTTCTACTGTAAGTTTTTTTTGTATTTTATGATCGTGAAAATTTTGTATCGGAACTCCGCTTCTGTATCAAAATGTTACCTAATAAAATTGTCTAAAGCAATCTCAAGTCGTATGAATTCTGTCTTACCTTATAAATGAATAACTTTAAAGAAGTTAAAGTGTTACATATTGAAAACAATGTATCGAGTATTGTGAGATTACAACCAGGCTCTTCTATATGCTTCGCACATTGTAGAAACTATAAACAATTTATTAATATCATTTCAAAGCACTTAAAATCATTTACTTGTAATTTGAACAACAAATTGTTTTTGTTCAAAGTTGTGTGGGATTGAAAATTGAGGTTATAAATGGAAGTAAACAAACAATATTCTGCAGTATCTAAAATGTTTCAGTATGTACCTAAAGTACTGTAATATCCTATGTAGTCACTAAATTCATCCTTTCTTAAAAATGGGTTTTCATACTGGTTACTTCGACTTTATTTAATTTGACATAAAATAATAATTGACATTGACAGATGTTTGCGGACGAAAAGTATTACAATTAAAAAAGTGTTACTTTATGATTATTCAGGGACTACGTAAAACTCAATTTTATAATGAGGTCGACGGAAAATGTTATTAATCAATCAGTACTTGAAAAAAAGATGTTCAGTCAAACAATTCACGATTCAACTAAAGGAATAATTGTTAATGAAAAGAAATATCAACGTATAGGATACTCTAATGACATACTAATTACCAGCTAAGAAGATTTACAAAAATTTAATGATAAAAATAAAGAATATATGTGAATAATTTAACTTAAACATTAACGACACAGTGTATGTTTATATGTAAACGTTCCAACACTATAAACAATGGCGAGGATACAATGGCACAAAACTCGAGAAGACCAATAAATTTTTTTTAAAGCATATTATGCAGAAACAATTTACCATTAAATCTAATAAAGAAGAATGTTCGCTTTTGTCTCTGACTAGTATGCATCACGGAAGCAATGCGCGCTTGCCTCACAGCAACTACTGAGCATTTTATGGGGCTGATCAGTTTCTATCATGTCATAGACAGAAAGACTAAGTTGGCGCTACTGCGCCTTAAAAAACTAGAGAAAATGATGGTCATGATAAATCACTTAATCAGGATCTTATTCAATAGGGGATATCCTATGTTTCTCTCTTACAAAAACAATATGAGCAGAGACTTTCAATTTAAAACTTACTTCCGGGCAGCACTAGACAATAAGAGCCGTGTGGGACATCTTCTCAGCGTCAGACGGTCAAATCTGCTGGTTTACAGACGTATCAAAAACGGCTGAGGGTACTGGTGTGGATGTATCTGCGCCACGCATCAAATACTATGAGCCCTAGTTAGATCTGCTGGTTTACAGACGAATCAAGAACGGTTGAGGGTACTGGTAGGGAGGTATTTGGGCCATGCACTAAATACTATAAACTGGGCAAACACACTATCTCAACAGATATTATGTCTAATAGCGCCGAGCACCTCTGTCATTAGATTAAGGACAGCGAGAACTTGTAATAAAAAACTGAATATACTGAGGGCATGCAATAAGATCACCCTAACTTGAATTGCTGAACATTCTAGGATATCCGTTTACAAGCAGGCGGACACCTCGCCAGATAAAGGAAGCGTATGTCATTCGTAGATCCAGAGCCTTTTTCTGGTATTGGCAAGCACACAATAAGTGGGTTGAGGAACGAATGAAAATTCAGATCCCTGGGTCAGGTCATCAGAGCTGAGGCAGTCCAAAACTCTACTGGTAGAATTTACCGGTAAATAGTACAAACTTAGCAGTCAACAGGAACTAACTTTGCAAGATCTATGTGACAACTAAGTCGGCATGTAGATTTTGCCCGCTAGAGTTTTTAGTCCTCTTGATCAAAACTGAAAAATCAATAATTTTTAGATGTAAGCTTAAAAATGAGTTTTTATTAACAAATAGATTTGTTTGGATTGGCAAAAATCCACAAGTTTAGAAGTCTCTGAAAAACACCCGTTCTGTTTAGTTTTTAACGCCCGAGATAGGACTAAAATTGTTGCCCGCAAAAAGCTTGGGAATCTGAGTGGCATTTTGTCATTTTTTCGCAAAGAATGGGCTGCGATAAAAAATTTTCAAAAATTTTTCCGTTTGAGACGCAATAACTCAAAAAATGTTGGCCTAATTAATTTACGTGACAAACACAAAGATGTCGGGCGTCAAAAACTAAACGTAATGGCTGTCTTTTAGATATTGTTACAAGTTCATCGTTTTGGTGTAAAACAAAAATATAATTTTATACTGATAACCCGTTTTGAAACCTACCCCCTCACTTGTTGTCGTAAAGTGGGTGGTAGGGATGTGACAAAGAATGTAGTAGAAGGCTTCTAAAGCAGCACCGTGGGCCACCTACAGGATTTTAGTAATTATTCTCAAATAACAAACTTGAGAAATGCACATTTAAACAAAGTTGTAGAGAAATGACTAGAATTTAATTCTACAAGATTCGATAAAGCAAAGCTACCTATTACTGCTCAATAATAAGAAACAAAACAATATGCAAATTTTTACAAATCAATCAGTCTGACAACGTAAGAGTACAAGTAAATATAGACGCTATGAGTTTATTTAAGCGTCAGAATATATTCACAATATATACATATTTGATTGGGCTTTGAAAATATTTAATTCTAATAAAACTGACTGATTTTACGTTTTATGCATGCACAAAATATTTACTTTAGTAGTAAAAAATCAGATAATGCGGTAAATGTAGGATCCTTAGTTTATAAATAGTAAACACAGTGTTTAAATGGTTTTGTTGTAATTCGCAAATTAAGAGATTTTCCGCGGATACACAAAAGATGAGCATTAAAGTTAACAGCGTTTCACCACACAATTTTCATAAGCAAGTACTTAAAACAAGACTTATCTGACGTATATCGGTGACAGTTTTACAATAACGGTTACATTTCACCACATAACTTTTATAACGGAACTAAAGACCCTAGTTACGTAAGCCTAGAAATATCAGCAAGAAAATATTGTTTGGGCCAAAGGTACAGTAAACAACAGAAAATCCAAAAAATAATTCGAAAACAACTATACTAATAAAAATTACAAACTCCTGGACTTATAGATTTCCGCCAATCCAAGTGAATCTATTTGTTTCTAAACACTCCATTTTCGAACTTAAAATTTCAAATTTTCGAGTTTGGAGAAAGAAATAAAATTGAAGCGCCCAAAATCCTTCACAAAATGTTTGTTTAGAATCGCTTGAACAAGCACGGTATTGAGAGTTATAGCGCCCATCAAAAGAGTTTAATCTTTGTCGCAATTATAGAAAGGTTTTGGTGGGTCGGCATCCCAAAGCTCAGATTTAAATTTATGAAGGTTCCCCTGACTAACGTATGGTTTTTTTGTTTGCATGATTATTTCCCACTTCCCATTTTTTTAGGTAAATTTTCCCGGACTACAATTCATTATGGTCCTAATGCAACTTCGACTTCTGATTAATAAATTGTATCTGAAGGCTGTCAATTAAAACCTACTACCAGAACGTAATCATTAAAAAATATTGACAGAAAAAATTAATCTTTTTTATCAATACTGCTTTTATTTATATTTAATCATTACGCTAACTTAATCAACCATTCGGTAATAAATTCTTTGCATTAAGCAAAAATTTAAGCTTAAAATAATAAAACATGAATAATAAAAATAGTACAAACGATAAATTCATTTTTGGCAAGAACTAAAATGATAACAAATCAACCTCGACTTAACTTTGGAATAATAGCTTTGTAGAAAAAATAAATTAAAACAACAAACAATAAACAAAATTATTACTAAATGTCAAAATAAGTTTAGAAACATACTGCAATGGTTTACGCAATATATTTTTATAAAGTAAATATTTAAATTATTGAGCGAACAAAAATTTCAATAATGTTTGATTTATCTCATGTGTCTTTGGTCCGTTAATTCAAAAATTAACAATTATAAAATAACAAATTTAATATACACACAAATATAAAAATTTGTATAAAGGAAACTATAACGTTAAATAAACGAGAAAAACTTAATTTAAAAATAAATCGACAAAAGTTGAATGAATATTAATTTTGAACAAAGTTAACATTTTTCCTACATTTTTGGTTAATATTTAACAAAATAAACTTAGCGTTGAATGTAATTTTCAAGACGTTATCCACTTTTATCTCTGATCTTAAATTTTTGAATGAATAGCTTTGACCTCGAATTGTAACATGCCCTCACTTTTACTTTATACCGCTTCAATATCTTCACTATTTTTTAAAACGGTTTTGTCTCACTTATAGTTCACTTCCTTTCATTTTACTACAGAGAAATTGTTTGTAACCATTTAAAATTTTAAATTTAACCTTCATCGAACCAACGCGCGTTTAACGTCCCTTTGCACACAAAGCATTCTTTGTTTCCCGAGAAACATTTTGCTAGAGAAGACTTTGTACACTCAATGTTAATTTTGCATTTTTCAAACGTTACAAATAAACCTTAATCATTAATTTGTTCTTTTTTAAAATGAAGGGCACATTAAAATTTTTATCTGTGGGTTTATGCAGCACCTTTAAGGTTATCCTTTAATTATAAGCTGATTACTGTATCCGAATAAGAGGTGATTTACAGCATGTCAAAAACTTACAATCAGTGAGTCATAATATATTTAGACACAAAACCTATGATAACTTACTTCCCAATAGACATATTTACTAAACGACATTTTTTTCATAATTAGATTAACCTTGCAAATCAACCAAAATGACTTGGATTTTCTGTAATCCTTAAAAACTTAAAAAATTATTAAATTTTTATTTTTAAAACTTTTGTCCTCAAATTATCAAAACGGCTAACTTTTTGTTTATTTTGTATAGAAAATTATGTATACCCCAGTTACTTCTAAAATATTTGGTGTTAAAATGATATTTTTAGCATTATTAGTTCGGTAGATAATGACGATTATATAGAAACCGGCGGTTGGCAGCCATTTTCCAATATGGCGGCATGTTCCTTAGGTGGGTTCTGCGGGTATTTCTGTGAGGCAACTTAGAGACATCCGTACAACACATTACAGAAGAAATTAGCTTTCAAATTATTTTTTTCTTTCAACGGTCTGATCATGACATAAAATTAATATAGTAAATTTATTATGCAAGAATTCGAAGATGAATTTGAAATTCCGCAAGAGATATTGAAAGAATCTTCAGCTGTAAGTGTCGATTTGTTAACCTGAAAGAACGAAAAAGCGCTATCAGAAAGACTATGATGATTTCCATTAGTGGTGTAAAAACAAGAGTGTAAAACGGTTTAATGAAGATATATTACTGGATTACCCATAGATAAAATCGGAGTTATATTCTTCCACGTTGCTGTGGACTAAGATTTGAATGCTGAAACTTGTTTTGAACGTTTATGATAACATTGACATTTCAGGGTTTGTATTAAAATATTTCAGAGTATATTTTGCAGAATTATTTTTGTTTTTGTGACAAAAGTCTGATGCTTATAAACCAAAAAAAAAACCAAAATTTTATTTAAAGAGCAAATAATGAAGTTTTTACTAAGACGATGGGTTGCTTGAGGAAGTTACATTAATGTGTAAAATTTTTGGAGCCTGAAGGCTTGACAAACTTGTTAAGTTGACTGTAAATGATTTTGAAAGTACTGAAATAAACGTTTTGGTTACATTAATGTATACCAAAAACAAAACGGTTGAGCGTTCGTTATTTCAAAAAAGGTCTTCCTTTTAATGCGTAAGGCTTCTACAAAAAAATCTGCGCCCTTCCAATTTGGAAACCCGACAATTTCTCATTTGTTATAGAAAAGGTAAATGTTATAAGCAAGTTGTTCGCAACTAGAAAATCCAGAACTCAACACAATGATACAATATGCAAGTGAAAAATTGTGGTGACCTCTTAATAGTGAAGAACTGTAGGACTGGAGCGTACATTGAAAAGTCGGTTTCAAAGAGAATGAAAATAAGGAAACCACTTTTTCAAGATTTTGTAAATGCAGCAGCTACAGCGGCCACCACATCATGTATAAATTCCAACAGCATCGCTAGTACTAGTCGATTTCCTTTTGATGGATTACAAATTTCAAGTAATAATAGTTGTGAATTTCATTTCAATATTCATTACGGTAACTAATATGTTCACTAAATAAATAACAAATTGTTCTTAGATAATAAATATTGACTTTTCATTTGCCATTTCAGTTCTGTCAAAGTTAAATAACGGTATGGAATCACAAAGAAAATCACACATTCCTTATAATTTTAATATTATTACCATTACAAGCTGCGTACAAAAAAAACAAACTCCAGAGGAATGTTAATTACTAAAAAAAATTATTATTGGCGTATATTATTTTATTTAGATTATGTTTGCGTTGGGTTCGATACGACAACAAGAAATTATTGTTAACCTCATCACATAGTGTAAAAGACTGAGGGCGGGTCACTCTATCACTTAACATGCACACTAATTGCTTCTATACATAATTAATACAATGTTGTTAAAGCTTTGCCACTAGAAATCACAGTTTGAATTGAAAGTTAACAAAGCATGACAAGCAAACGTTTTGTATCAACATATAATTACTACGTCTTGCAATATTCTTCTGAAAATTCGGTTTAAATGTGATGAAGTATAATTAACTGGTTTTTAGTCAAAACTTAATTATTAATTTTCTTATAAAAACATGAGCAAAGCGTAATATAAAAGATTAATTAAGAAAGCAAATTGGATAATCGTGAATTCAATTTGAACTGAATGTTTACCTAAGAATTCTGCATACCTTCAAACGAGCAATGTAATATCTAACTAAAATAACAGCAGATTCAATTTAAATTAAACAATTAAATTTTTCTTCTTATTAAAATGATACTTTAATATTCTACTTTCAAAATAAGAATTTCTAAAGAAAACTAATTAACTATTTTTTTAAAGGAAAAAACTGGTTTTGTAAAAATGTGTAGTTTTCTAAAGAAAGTTTTATATGAACAACGATATACACAATGCGGGATGTATTGGTTTTCTTTGTTAAACACTAGATAAAGGCTTCTTGTTATGTACCTATTCAGTCTTAATATAGAGGGACTCGTCAAACTTTTAAGAAAAGTATTATTTTTTAAATATATTTTTTCTTAATTATTCACTATGCTTTTATTTATATTTGTTTGGCAAACTGCTTAGAAACTAATAACTTTGATAAACTAAAATTATGATTTAGGATTAATCCTATAACTTAACTTTCAATTATTGAATATGCTATAAAACAAAAAGTTTTGAAAAGACAAGTTCTAATTTTTAAAACGTGTTATACGCACTTTTTCCGACGACTACAAAAATAAACAAGATTTTGAATCAGTGGTATAGTAGTATCCGTTCTAAATTTGGATCGCCTTAGGATAGGTTTGTAAGTTTACGTGTTATGTGTAAGCCGTGAATACGATTACCGATGGTTTAGAAACTCTTAAAGTAGTTAAATTCTATTCCAAGGCCGTACTGAAAAACTTTATACTATATTAATTTGTTTAGTGTTTAGCACATTTTTTCAAATATTGATTTTTAGTTTTTGTGAGTTTAAATCTATTATTTAATTAACTACACGAAACACGCCGGGAAACCTATAGACCATAAAATAAAAAAAACAGGCACACATTGCTAATTTAGCAAAAATTGATACGGCAACAGAAGGCATTATAAGGCTGCAAAAAAAGCTGAAAGATGGAATTTCCGTACAAAAATCGAAAAACGCTTTTTTCTTTAATGCACAAGTTGGAACTTCGTTTTAAATAGTCAAATAAACAATTAGTAACAATGGAATCGTAAAGGATTGTAGGACTGCTATTAAACTATTTAAGAAAAATAAAGCAATACAGAGAAGAAAAAGGCCCATAATTTACTTAAACGAAACTTGATATGATACCCTAGATATTGTTAAAAGAAAATGGATTGATGATACTTGAAATAGCGCCTTGGATGCTCCTTCGTCTATTGGAAAAATAATTATTATAGTGCATGCTGGAAGTAAGAATGGATTTATAATTGCAGTGCAAAAAACATTACAAATTCTTCGGAAGATTACTACGAAGACATGTCCGCATCTTTGTTTGAACAGCGGTTTAGCAAACAACTTTTGCCAAATATTCCAAGAAACTCTGTTATAGTGATGGATAATGCGAGTTATCATTCCCGTCCTAGTAAAGATTCCATGTAAGTCAACTAAAAAAGAACACATTTTGAAGTTTATAGAATATACAAGAAGTGCTTTTTAAGTTAATAAAAGAAAGAAACATTGTAACAACTTACGTTATTGATGATTTGTGTCGCCAACATGGTCCTCAAGCTGTCACCATATTATTGTATATTCAATCCGATTGAATTAGTGCGGGCAATATTGAAATCCAAAATAAGGAAGGAAAATAAGAATTCAAATCGTGATATGTCCGTCATTACGCTTATAAGAAATGTTGCGGAAAAACTTCATAACACAGATTTGTGGAAAAATTACGTTGAGCATGTAAAAGAAATAGAAAAGTCGTACTTCGTAATACCGCCAAAAAGCCTGTGCATATTTTTGTAGGTTAAGAAAGTTCTGACTACGGTATAGACTTTGCGCAAAAACTTGAAAGTGACATAATATTATCATTTTCTTAAGTTTTGTGACATTTTATAGTTTGAAGTGTGACGTTTTTAGTTACTTGTGATAAAGTTAAATTTCAATATATTTTGTTTTTTAATTTATTTCTTAAAATATATAATTATTTGTTATATGTTATTGTTCTTATTTCATTCACATTTGGTTTATAAAAATGCCTTCCTGTAGAAAAATTTAATGGGATATAAAAATATAAAGTGCGGTGGTTTTGTCAGAGTGACGGTCAGATAGAATAAGATTTATTTTTAATAATGAGAAATATGAGATTATATTTTGTTATAATTTGGAGTAACCCCATACTCGCAAAAGCGGGTGTTGCGGGCTACCTGAATGACATGATGCAGGTGGAGAGAGTAGCCTTATTAGGTGCCCCCAATCTTGATCATTGGGATGCCAACTAGGTTGAGCGTCCGGGGAAGCCTTCACTTATTTCAGTTGACTCTAGCTAGTTGTCAAAGAGTGAATTAATTTATATAATTACTGCATGAAATAATTAAATGGACCTTGTTAACCAAATGATGACCAAGATAGGGGGTAGAGTCCCTCGGTAAGTACAAAAATTGTTTCTTGTTTATCAGATGAATAATTGTGATTTTATTTGCAAATCTCCTGCTATCGTGTCTGCTGTTGGAGTGAACCGCTTTGTGAGAATTCACGGATTTTTGGTGAGACAAAGAGCTCTCGGTAATTTACATATTTTACATTGAAAAGTGGGATGTAGCAAACGGTTCACTTCGGCATAAAATCTAAAAATGTGTAAATACTGAATAATAGAATTCTAATAGCTAAATGTCATATCAATTACAGGGCCCGTATGCTTATATTCAGGGTGTTCGTATGAAACGCGATAAAACAACAAATTTCAATAAATAGATTTTGAGTTTTATATAATTTGAGTGAAGGTGCATAAAAATATGATTTGTTTAAAAAAATGTTTTGTTGAATTTGTTATTTTCCATTGTGACAGATTACGTATCACTTTATGCTACAAATTGTAATTTTCTAGAAAAACTGTGCAGAATTTGAGGATTGATAATTGTGCACTGATTACTTAATTGTGTATTAGTTGTTTAAAGTTTAAGCAAAATGTCCAAGTCTGCTCGTCAGAGGAAAAGGACGGCTGCATCGTCATTGCCCCCAATCTCGTCCCATGAAGGTGATACGGATCTACAAATTGGCGAAGCAATACAACCAGTAAATTCTCAAACAAATCAAATGCAAATATTAACAGAAAGTTTTCAAAATATGATACGCGTAATGGAGATGCAAATGAGTTCTAGCGTAAATAAAATCATACCGGTATCCAATCATATCATCCCGGATTTTGATCCAGAAGATGACAAACATTCAATTATTTGGTGGTGTCAACTTATTGACAGTTTTAACGCCTAATCAAGATTATAAGGTCTTGCCAGAACTTGGTATCAAAGTTTATCGACTATTCAGCATACTTGGATAGAATGGAAACATATTTATTTTGAGAAATGCTTTTCCAGAAAAGAAAATTTTTTTCAGAAGTCTTCAACAAATGTTCCAACAAATTAAAAACAGAGATGAATCGTTTATCAGTTATTATTATGAAAAAGTTGCCTTGCTGAATGATTGCAAAATTTTCGGATTCGATGCAGTGTCTTGTATAATAGGCGGTATTATGGATCATACTATTCAAGCAGATGCAAGAGATAATAATTATCAAAGTACGGAGCTTTTACTAAACTTTTTAAAGAGGTGTGATCTAAATCAACAAGTTAGTTTAGGAGCTGCATCTGATAAATCTAACTATGACAATAGTGAAGATTTAGTATCTGTACCGGAAAAATTCTAAGTGATAAAAATTAGTTTTGCGAGGACGCAAAATTTTGTTGGTTGGCCGAATGTTAAAATTAAATTTTAATATGTTTTGTTTTTTAATTTATTTCATAAAATATATAATTATTTGTTATATGTTATTGTTCTTATTTTATTCAATTTGGTTTATAAGAAATGCCTTCCTGTAGAAACAATTAATGGGATATAAAAATATAGAGTGCGGAGGTTTTGTCAGAGTGACTGTCAGATAGAATAAGATTTATTTTAATAATGAGGAATATGAGATGATATTTTATTATAATTTGGAAAAATGATGAAATTTGAGTAGACCGATAGTGGAGACGCAAGTCAGTACTGAGCCGGCAACAAAAAGGTGACTCTAGCTAGTTGTCAAAGGGTATATTAAATTATATAATTACTGTATGGAATAATTAAATAGACCTAGTTAACCGAATGATGACAAAGATAGAGGGTGGAGTTTCCCGGTGAGTACAAAAATTGTTCTTTGTTTATCAGATAAGTAATTGTTATTTTATTTGTAAATCTCTTGCTATCGTGTTTGCTGTTAGAGTGAACCGCTTTGTGAGCATTTACAGATTTTTGGTGAGACAAAAAGCCCTCGGTAATTTACATATTTTACACTTGTAAGCAATAATTTACTAGGTTGATTGTTGTTATTAAATTAAATTAAAATAAATAAAAAGTTTGTATGCTTCTAACATGCATAAACCAACAATCAATGAACAAATAAAAAGTTAAAACTAAACTAATTTAAATAAAATCAATTAATTAATAAATACAAACAAAATGTGAGTTGGCAATACACAAATTACGGCAATAAAAAATGCAAATAAAAAGTATAGGTGATAAAGAACATTTACGTATAACGTAAAAATTGAATTCCATTCTTAAAATCTGAAAGAATATTTCTGAATACGTCCCATGAAGAACTCATTACTTAAGTTGTATTAAAGAGAGTTCCAAGAAACCACAACCCGAGGCAATCCAAATTTAGAACGGACACTACTGTAACTATGATTGCAACAAAAACATGTGTGGGTTTTTTCTTTACCCACGCAGTTGTAAGCCAATCAGATTCCTTAAATTACTTTTTGCACTCAGTGCAGGTAAAACTACTAGAAAAGTACGTCAATACGCTTTTCGAAACAACAGAATTATGTACAAGTGTTTCAAAAATGTAGCAAAAACACTAGGTTAGTACAGCATTTTGCTACAGTAGTTATTTACATTAGAGTGTGGAAAGTAGGTTCTTACGGTGCTACAACTTTGTTTCAGGAACGAGTCCGAAGGGCGCTTAAGCGCACTCGGGGCTAGCAAACCGGCACTCATTCCTGATAGATTCTGTTTACGCACATGTCACGTAATAGTATATTACATAACGAGAAAAGTAAAGAGCATATTACGTACGAGTGGAAAAGTTACATTCGAGCGACAAAGGATTACTATACTTTTTCTACGACATCATAATTTAAATTACCTAATGATTAATGAAATTTGTATAAATTACAAAATAGATTTATAAGAATATTTTTGCCCTTCTTCCTATAAATTTACTAAAAAAAAACAAAAAATTTTTAAGAAATGCCGGTACTGAGATTTGAACTTTAATATACCTATTCAAAGTCGCCCACCATAACAACTGAACCAACGGGCCTTAACTTTTTATTTTTTTAGTAATCGGAGAAGTTTGATGAAACAATTGATTTGACGGTAGAATTAATTTATTGTGAGGTGTTATTGTGTTCAACACTTCAACATCAATAATGAAAGCTCTATCCGAAACTGATTCTGAAGAAGATATTTTGGGAACGTCTCCTGAAATTACGTGCGAAAATCTTTTAACCGAAAAGTCAAAATTTTGGTATGAGACCAAAAGTCAAACAAACAGTATACAATACTTTTCCGTGCTATTTTGGCCTATTTTGGAAAATACTTTGAAAACTACTGGAGTAGAAAAATGACTATTTCACACAGCTATTCCCTTCCGTTCAGAATTTGACGTTTTTATCAACAAGACTCCTATTCTTAAATTGTGGAAATTATTTTCTCATGAGAAACACAAAAATTTTCTTGAAAACGTAAAGTCGGTATTCTTAAAAAGATTTCACCTACAATTCCTTTATCGCCATGAGTCGTAGTAGAAAAATAAAATTGACGTGACACTTCCGTATATAAAATTAATTTTATTATTATATTGTACTACAAAAACATTCATAATGGATCTCTACGTAATCCACATGGTTCATGTACTGATTCAAGATTTGGAAGATGCAAAAGAGCAAGCTGGTTAACGCCGAGTATTGCAAATGTTTTTTGTATGACCTGGTATTAACAATTTGTAGGCAGTTGCCACCTGGGTTAAATGTTAAGCGTTTTTACGTATGTTTTTAGCCTTTAGTGTGAGTTACATCTAAAAACGTGGAAATTTCCCACCACTAACCATTTTTTTCACTTTGTATATTTTTAATGTAAATTTGTAAAATAAAACAGTACCTATTCAAAAAGCACTAAAGCAAAAAGTACTCACAAACATTTAAATGACAAGTGATATCAACATCTATTTTGATTGATTAAAAACATCAGCAACAGGGTATGATTTCTCCCGTAAAATTCAAACTTTACTCATATTCACTTTTCTAAACTAGAAGAAAGTGAAAGTAATATCAAATGAAGTGATTTTATATTTTCTCCTGAAAAATTTTCATTTTCCTGTTATCTAGAATATGGGTCTAGAACACTGTGGACAAACATCTATTTTGTGTAGTAGTCGTCAAAAAAATATTTTTATAGTTTCTTGTAATGTAGAGTTTTGAGCTTAAAAATTAAACAATTAAAAAAAATTATGTATAATTACTCTAAAAATCTATAGGTTTTTTTGTACGCTCTTGCTCTCGTAATATCTAGGAAAGAATTTCCCGCCTTTTTTTTTGTTTGAACTAATAAAGTAAGGACAACAGAGACACTTGTGTTTCAACAGTGGTAGGTGTTACTTGAGGAATGTATAATATGTTTTAAATAATTTTGGGGATGGTTTAATTTGAACTATATCTAATTTTGTCTTTTGTACGTCCATTTAAACCCCAAGTATAGTAAAGTAACTAATTAGGAACCGCTAACGTAATTTTTTTGTCTAGAAATTTACTGCGTAGGAAATTATATTTTTTTTTGTTTAACGCACTCTTAAACCGTTTGTCATCGATTCATTCATGTTTTCCCCATTTTATTACACTTTAATTTAAATTGAGTTGATATATATATAATGCTATGGGAAACAACCAATAAAATGTAAGTTAACATTTGGGCGTTTTCATTCTATTTTTAAAACATATGAAGATGATCTTTTGAAACAATGCAATGAGTTGTGGAATGTAACTAAATTATGATTTGTTTTAAAGCGTCGGTTACATTCACTTGGGTTGAATTAGCGTACGTAACATTAAGAATTAGTAAAAGTTTCGTTAATACGTGCGTTTACATCTAAGTATACATACAAAAAATTAACGTAGGACACGGAATTATTGGGTTAACTTCAACTTAAGAAATTACTAAATAATCTGTACGTTAACTCCACTATTCCAAATTTGAATTTTGGAACATCAATAAAAAAAACATAGCGATAGCTTTGAAACTATAATGTAAGTAAGATATTTTTTTACTTTAAATTTAAATTTATTTTAAATTCTGTTCGTGGGCAGTTTTCATCATGAATAGTGGCAAATTAATGTTTAATGTGAAAACTAGAACTTTTTAAACTAACTTAGTTAATGTAAACGATACCTAAACTGTTTGTTTTACTCATGATTTGTTTGTACATTAATTCTAATTATCTTTTATAAGGAAGGAACGATTCTGATTGATCACTGTTTGGTCGATGTTGTTTATTTGATATATTAATTTAGTTTGCTTGGATGAGTGTATTTAAATGGCCGGGTGACAGGCGTTGGTAACTTAATTGTCCTACCTACTATTTTTGATTCAATAAGCATTGGAGAGTGTGCATCAGAAAAAGAGAGATTCAAATGGCCGGGGAACAGCCGTTGGTTAACTTAATTGTCCTACCTGGTTTGAGGCAAGTGGTGTCGTTTTTATCTTTCTCTTGGATCTTTTATTTGACTTGGTTAATATTTTAATTTATTGACATTTTACGTGTTATGTCTTTGAGATTTGTGTGTTATTTGTGTATGTTGATTAATGTATTTTTTAGGTTTTTCTTTTGTTTTTTTTCATTCAAGTTTTATATTAATTTATTAGTTAATAATACATTATCCAAAGGTAGAACAATTCTCATTCAATTCGAATCTATCCCTGACTTCTAACTCGTGTACTGCGATATAGGTTGGTTATCACCTACAGTACTCGTGATTCGCTTTGAAATTTTGTCATAACCGTATCACCACATTAATATACTTACATATATGCTTATGATATATTTTTGTATTACTAAATTTGATTTAAAAACCGTTAGTCGGTGTAGTTTTGCTAATTTTTCACTTTATTTTTTTGTTGAAAAAAGTTATCAGAAGAAATGTTTGTATGGATATCTTCAAAAATCAATCAATGTATCAAATTTATCGTTAAAGTAGTCTAGTCGGGAAGAAAAGGCTTTCTTTATTACTTAAATTGACAGTAAGATACATGCCTTTTTAGAAGTCGTAAAGTTTAGGTTAACTTACGGGGCTAAAATTTAAATAAATTGAAATTAAAATTGCAGCGTATATAGGATTAATTTTGCGGATTACAGTAAGTAGAAAACTGTGTGCTTATTTTTTGGGTGAAAGTATTGAGAAAAACTGATCGATTGAAACCTAATTTCATGATCTTTAACATTATGCAACCCAATGAATATGTTGCAAGACTGAATTCGGAGAGAATTGAGAAAAATACGGATGCTTTATGCCAAGCTGCCATGATATGAAAACGGCTGCCATCATTCGAGGAAAAGAGAAACCGGGACGCGTCTGTATTTCCGTAAAGCAATTCAACTGAATAGTCAAGTTCTCATCTGAATATTTTTATATTAATTCATAGTTCAGTATAATCTGCTCTATTAGTGAATAATAAATCATTGTTTATTTTTTATCGCCTTTTTGATCTCTTATTTTTGATAGTATTGAACTTGACTAGCAATTCTTTAACTACTTTAATTTTAATTTTGCGCGACTAACTTTACCTATTGATGCGGTATCAAAAGAATCTTGATTTTTAACTTCGCAATACCCTTGCCTTACACGAAACTTAAAAATTTTAAAAGAAGTTCATTATTTCCATTACCGATTCCGACTCTTTCAATTCTTTAAACTTGCAAGAATCTATAATTCTACACTTCAATAGTATTTATTTAAAATTATTCGAACTGTTTTTAATTATTTCTGATATTACATCGTGTTCTCTATATGTTATTTATTCAATATAACTAAACACCTAATGTATTTCTTCAACTGCTATATTAGTTCATAATTTAAATAAAATAAATACAAATTTTATTACTTGAATAGAAATTTACCTTACAGAATTTATATTATTGTTTAAATAAAAATTCCAAACAAATAAAATTAAAACAGAAAATACATAAATTTTAAATTTCATTTTCGTTTAAATAAAGTATACACAAATGTAAAAGGAATTTACTTTTCTACATTATTATCTTTAAAAATTATAATTATTTTTACAAAATAAATTTAAAAAAAAAATGTAAGCCTTTTTATTGGTTATGCAAAGCGAGAAAATTTATGCATTATATTCATTGAAGAATTGAGTAAGCTTATTGCCTTTTGTAAACAAACAATAGGAAGATTAGAATAGAAGGCTAGCAGGATCTCTGAATGATTGTTAAAACAGATATGTTAATTTACTTCAAACGATCTCCCTAAGGATTTAATGCATAAGTTGTTAGAGAAAATAACTTAAATGCAAATTAAGTTAGTTTGCTTTACTAACTTAAAGTTTACTACGACACAATACAAAATAAAATTTTAAAGATATAAAAAGAATTTTTGTGTTTTTATAAGTTTAATTGGTTATATTTAATTTAATAATGTCTCATAGAATTTGCAGTTTTATAAAATTATTTTATTACCATTTCGTCTTCTCATTCAAATATGAATTAAGAGAAAAAAAATCTACAGCAAACTAACTTTGTGTATATTTACTACTGTATAATCACACTGCATTGCAGTGGAGTAATGTAATTTATTTTACATCGTTTGAAAAATTCTTGTAAAATTTGTTCATTTATCGGTATATTAAATACCACCTGTCCGATATTTATTTATTTATTTATTCGTATGGTACATTTTAAATATTGTATTGTAAGTCTGTGTAGTAGTATGCCGACCGTTACAAAGTAAACTTATTCAAAATCAGTTTTGACTATTCTTTTAGGTTCTTCAGTGGCTACAATTTAAAAATATTTTTTTAATAATAAACAAAAAATGCAGTAACATAAAAAATAAAATTCGTGTACCTACTATCCTAAATTTTATAAAAATATAAGTTTATCATCATGCTCATATAAAAAGTGTAATGTTTCAGAGATTATTTACTGAAAAATAGAATTTTTGGCCGAATAAATAATAAGATGCCACAACCATTGATTATAAACTTCGAAAAGTTGCGCATCCTATATGTACGAAATATGACACAAAAGTATGACGAGAAATAGATGGCTCTACCGTCTAATTGCGACAAGATTTCTCAGTTTCCCTCTCCTTTTTCTTCTGAAAGTGGTTTGAGGCTCGAAGTAACTTCATTGTTACAAAATACTGCACTGATTATAAAGTTAGTTACGTTACCGTAATTTTGTGACAATTAGTAAATATAAATTTCTTAGAAAAAATGTAAAGCGTACAAAGGAGTAGCAAAAAAAATGTGGAAAATGTGTATTGCGGTTGTAGATATTGACACTTTAGGAAATAAGTTAATATGTAAAAAACTTTTTGAAATTATTATCAACATTAAACGTAAATTATCAAGTGTAAAATTACTATTATTTTTGTTTACCCGTTAGGGTTTTCTTTTAATTCCAAATTGATGAGATAAACGTTATGCTTATGCATTCATGTAGCGTACGTATAGAGCGATTAAAAAAGTTTCTGAGAAAATTGAAAAGCCCTTTAACAACTTTTTTGTTATTAAACATTAAAACTTGTCATTAGAAGCTAAACTAAAAATTTTGTGTGAAATTAATTTTGAAAAGAATATTGAAAATTAAATACAATTGACTCAGCATATCTTTTATCATTTACTTTTATGAGGACGTCCTTTTCGATTAAAAAAAATCTCAGCAGATGCATCTTTTCCAACTGGGTCCGAATGAAATTGTTGTTTTATTAAAGTTTGAAACAAAATTTAAAAACAATTCTTAAATTTAACTATTAGGTTGCACTGGAATAAATTGAGTGCACATTATTATTTTTTATTATGCACGTGCTAACTGTAACAAAAAAAACACCAAAAAACTGCACAAAAAACGAGTTTTTGGTGCAATTTTTGTGCAGTATTTTATTGTTTTCCCCTTGTTACAGATAGACGCTTTAGAATCTTGTAGCATAGTTTATTTAGCTGGTTATCTAGCATTTAAGCAGTTGAAAAGGTATGAATGTGAGATATGTAGAGACAAAATAATTAAGTGCGAGGAAGATTTATTTTCTGAAAATGAACTTTGTTTAATGTGTAAAGATTATGGAGCCGAGCAGATTCAGTTTTTAAAAAGACCATCAGAATCTTTTGTACATTTTGTATCTCACTTATGAATAGTTATTTAACAAACGAGTGTATTAATAAGGGCGATTAATAATTGCTCGTGCGTTAATGTTTGAGATTTTTAACCGCCGGCTACACAACGTTTCGGTCGACCGTACTTTGGAATTTTAACAAAATTATAAGTTAATCATTTTAGAACAGGTATGCTATAGTGAACGCACTTTTACAAAGAATCGTTTTGTAAACTCACCACAATTTTTTAATTGTATAACATAACCTAACTTTATTGTTTCTACTTTTTTGTGAGCTTTGTATTTGATTATTCTTTGCATTTTTGTTTTTTGTATGGCTATTTGACAACAGTATTTTAATGAAGGTCACTAAGTTGATGGATAATTGAGGTACTGAATTCCAATTGTTGCGTCAAAATACAATAATTTTCATCACTACGAAACAAAGTGTATAAATCTCTTTTGTGAGAATGGATTGTTGCTTATTCAAAATAGTGATGCACCTACAAACACCTAACCAGAAATTGTTGACAATGTTTGATAAATGATAAAAGAAGCCTAAGTACAGGGTGTCCTATTTTTATTGTAATTGCGGGGTATCTCGATTATTAGTGAAAGCAGAAGAATGCGGTTTTTACAATACCGTGCCACTTTTTTATAAATCGAAAGATGCCGTAAGCAAAATAGTTGTAGATCTCTTCGGTTTTTAGATACAGTGCGATTTTGAAAAGGTAGCATTTTGAAGCACCCTTCGTAGCTTGACTATCTGTTGACTTATCAGAAAAATAAAAATTGATTCTTATTGAACTGTTTGCGTAGAATTCAGTGGCGTGCTTTAAATTTTTCTTAGAGGTACCGTTTTTAAGATACGACCCAAGTCTATAATTTTTTAAATGGAACACCCTGTATATATTAATGTCATTAAATTTAATTTTTTCTCTTCAAAACAATATATAATAGTTAATATTTTCTATTTTTAAATATGTCAAAAGTTTTTAAAATAACGAAATTAACATCCCATTATCATAGTTGGTTAAACGGTTTTACTCAAAATTTTAAGAAAACACCTATTGACGTTTTAGTAAGAATTAGGTATCAGTGCCGTCATTAATTTGCAGCTTTTTAAAAAATTTAGTATGAATTATAGATATTAACTACAAATTTGGGCATTATGAGAAATAAGATATGCTCAAGTGTTTTCTTAACATTCACGAGGATGCTGGTGAAGCTTCTGAACTATACTTTACGAGGTAAATGATTTTAATTAAAATAGTCCAAACAATATTTTTTTGTGATAATATTTTAGATTTCCTGAAAGAAGGCAGCCGAATAAAGTAATTTTTTCTAGAATTAAATCAAATTTGAATAATTTTGGCTCATTTTCGAAACCCCTAGTCAAAACCTACAGTAAAAGCAAACAAAGAAAATCAAGAAAACTGTTCTAGTAAGTGTAGGAGTAACTCCGCGAACTTCTTGCAGAAAATTGAAGGAAGAATGGGCGTCGGAAAAACTCAAGCACATCGAATTTTAAAGAAACACAAATTTACTCTTTACAAGGTTAAAATTGTTCAACGTCTATACCCTAGTGACGCAGAACGCAGGATTATTTTTTGCAATTGGTATTTAAATCAAATTCAGCTAGACAGAAACTACGGTAGGAAAGTTATATGGTCAGATGAAGCTTTTATAAGCAGTGTCGAAATTTTTAATCGGCACAATACGCGGCATTGGTCTCAAGAAAACAATCATATTATTTTTGAACATTAACAACAAGGGCGATTTGGATTTGGGGTCTCTTGTTTTATCCTAGGAACCATAATTAAATATTTCATTTATGAGGGTAGTCTAACAGCCAATCGGTATCTACAAATTCTTGAAAATATTCTGTCTGAAATTCTGGATAAAGTTCCATTGTCCAACCGAAATAACATAATATTTCAACAAGACGGAGCACCTGCTTATAATGCCTTCATTGTTAAGATGTATCTTGATAATACCTGTCCAAATCGTTGGATAGGTACTTATGGTTCTATAAGATGGCCCACTAGGTCTCCGGACTTGTCTATTTTAAACTTTTTTGTGTGGGGCCACTTAAAAAGTAAGATTTATGCCAATCGACATAACAACGTCGATGAACTGAGAAACGCAACCCGTCAATGATACCAAGATTTAGAAAGACGAAATATTGTAATTTTAAATGCTTTAAACAAAATTACGAAATTTTGTGAATTCTGTTTACTGGAAAACGGTAATCATTCTAAAAAATATTTTTAATATGTAATTTTATTTTATTTTTCTGTCTACTTAAAATGTGCATATGTGTATAATGCATCATTTTATTTTTTTACTAAGACCTTTAGCCAACTACAAAATGGGATGTTAATGTCATTGCTTTAAAAATTTTTGACATATTTAAGAATAGAAAACATCAACTATTATATATAATTTTAAAGCAAAAAAAAATGCAATTTAATGATATTAAAATATTCAGAGTTGGGACACACATTTAAAAATTATAAGTTTGGGTCATATCTCAAAAAGGATACTTAAAAAAAAATTCAAGCACGTCACTAAATTTTACGGAAAAAGTTCTATTAAAATCAATTTTTATCTTTCTAATACGTCAACAGATAGCCAAGTTACGAGGGATGCTTGTAAATGTAATCTTTTCAAAAGCACCCTGTATCTAAAAATCGAAGAGGGCTACGACAATTCTACTTACGGCATCTTTTGTTTTATTAATAAGTAGCACAATATTGCAAAAATTGCATCCCTCCACCTTTACTAATAACCATGAAACCCCGCAATTACAACGAAAATGAAACCCCGTACATCTCTACGTTGCTTGTAAACAAGTTAAACTTTTGATAATGACTTGTCACATCATACCAATCAAAGATATTTATTCATATAGCCATTGTGTACAAGTGGTCCACCAACTTATTAAAGACAGGATTAATTATCATGCATATGTTCCGGTTTAAGATTTTTTAACAATGAAGCTTGATTTCACCTTAATGTTATTTCACACAACATGCGCATGTAGAGTTTACAGATATTTTTAGGAGTAGGAATGTTTATCGAGCCATTCCTTTTTTATAGTTTTTATTTTCTCTTACAAAACTGCTTGAAAAATTTAACTTTTGATCAATGAGTAAACAATATTGAAAAAATTGCTTGAGATAATTTGTAAAATATATTAGCTGAACACCCTTAAAAGTTATTAAGTGTTTAAGTAAGTAAGTAGAATTTATTTCGTGACCAGTGGTATTAAAATGCATACATTATAAATACACGTATATACATAAAATTAATATAAATAAATAAATACATTAAAAAGTATAGGTAGATTAAGTTAAATGAATATAAATGTCAAAAATATAAATAACAAACGTATTAACAAGAAACTATAGGACAAACTTAAAAATACAAATACATCTTAAAATATTAAAATTGTTTATTATAGTTTTAATTATGTAAAATTTTAATTAAATAAATAAAAATAATAATAGTATATTAAAAGCTAAACCTATAAAGTGGTTAGGTAAATACGATAATGACTAGATTTTGATAGTTTCCATCTTTTAAACAAAAATAAAAAATAAAACGTAATTATTGCATTATTGTTCAAGGTACTCGTTAATAGAATAAAACAAGATTTTGTTAAGTATTTTTTAATGATTTTTAAATTCTTTTTTACTTCTATAACCCGAATTGAGGGTGGTAACTTGTTATAGAATTTTACAGAATTGCATATATATGATCTATGGTAGATTACACTCTTGCTTAAATTGTATGAGTGATTATCTGAATTTTTAAGATGATTGCTTTTATTACTAAACATAAATAAGCAGCATTCATAGATAAGTAAACTGTAAACTGTCATAATATTGTGTTGTAAGAAAATTGGTCGACAACTATCCCGTTTATTTAGCCCGAATATTATTCGTACAGCTTTTTTGAATTTTTAATATATTTAGCATGGAGGAGTATGCCCCAAAAATTAAACAATATCGTAATATTGATTCAAAGTAAGCGTAATAAACATTCAATATGGTTTTACGATTACAGATTGACTTTAATCTACGTAAACAAAAAAGTGCTTTATTTAATTTCTTTACGATTAATTCAGTCTGACAAACCCATTGAAATTGATTGTCAATTGTAACTCCTAAGAGCCTTGTTGACGTGACATAATTTATTGTTATCCGATTTACAACACTTTGCATAATTTCTTCATGTTGTGTATTGTTTAAAAATGAAATAAAATTTGATTTGTTTATATTTAGAACCAAACCGTTAGAAGAAAACCAGTGTTGTAACCTTACTAAAGTTTGTTCGGTGTTTAGTGCTAATTTCGAGACAGAATTCGCAATTATATTAACACTAATATCATCAGCATACATTGTAGTAGGGTAGTATAAAAGTTGGGAAGATCATTCATAAAAATTACAAAGAGTAATGGCCCAAGTATAGAACCCTGAGGTACTCCATGATTCATTATAATTTCCTTAGATTGACAACGCCTAATTTCATTATTATTTAAGTAATTAATTTCAACAAGTTGTTTTCGGTCTGATAAGTATGATCTGAAAAGTGCTAAAGTGTTAGAACGAATGCCGTAATATTCCATTTTTGCCAATAGTAAATCACGATCGATAAGGTCAAAGGCTTTGGATAGATCTAAATTAACGCAAATGACTAATTGTTTTCTATTTAAAGCATTTAATATTACACTGAGAGTATTATGTAAAGCAGTGCTTGTTGACCTATTGCTTAAGAATCCATGTTGGCTGTCAGTAAATAAATTACGTTTTTCAAAGTATGATAATATTCTTTGCTTAATGGCAATTTCAATAATTTTGTAAATGTTGTCGGCACTGATATTGGTCGAAAATTTGGAATATTATCCTTTTCTTTGTTTTTATGTAGTGGAACAACTTTGAATTTTTTGAATTCTTTAGGATAATAGCCAACTTCAAAACAAGAATTAATAAGATATGATAAAACCTCAGAAATAATGTTAGAACATGATTTTATTGTTGCAACGGGAATATCATCAATACCAGTAGATTTGATTATACTCTCTATTTCGTCAGAAGTGGTGGGTGTAATATAAAAAGAATTCAAGTTATTAATTTGCAGTAAGTTTAATTGCTTGACTGCTGGTTTATAGGAGAGTAACGGACTAATCAAAGTTGTTGCAATTGCGGAAAAATAACTATTAAATTCTTTTACAATAATATTAGGATTTTTAGTTAAGATTCCGTTAACTCTTATGGCAAAATTTTTTGGTCGGTAGAATATTTATTTATCTCTTTCTTTATGATATTCCAAGTCGTTTTGGAATATTTGAAGACTTTGCTATATTCGAATCGACGTTAAGTTTTTTGGCAGCTTTACAAATTTTTTTAAAGATTTCAGAGTATTTTAAATAATACCTTTGCAATACAACATTTGGAAATTTTTTTAAAAGTTCATAGATTTCTCTCTTTGTTTTAGAAGATTTTTTGATGCCTTTTGTTATCCAATTCTTTGACGGTTTAACAGCGACTTTTTTAGCGGGTGTGTTATGTGGTACAGTTTTGAAAAAGTATCAACAAACACTTCTACTTTTTTGCTAATATGTATATCATTAAAAAGTATTTGAGACCAATCAATTTGTTTAAGAGCATTTAAAAACATAGTTTGATTTTTAATGTTATTTTTTCTGATCCTTTTGTAACTTATTTTAGGATTATCTTTGAGCTTTTATATTATCTTTAGGTAATGTCATTACTTGTACATTATGATCAGTAAAACCAACCGGAGTGTTTAATATTGTGATACTATCAATGAAATCCACATTTGTAATAAAATTGTCTATGCAAGATTTGGAAGTGGCGGTTATTCTTGTAGGGGTAGTGATTGTTAGTGTATGCATATACGATTCTAGTAAGGACAATAAACGGCGTGTATTAACTGAATTTTCTAAAATATTTATATTAAAATCACCACATAATATAAGCCTTTGTGTTCTTTTGTGCATATCTAAAAGACATTCTAATTTTGTAAAAATATATCAATACTCGTTTGAGGAATTCTATAAATACATATAACAGTTACATTACACCTATCTATTACAACTCAAAAACTGATTCAACATTCAGCAATACATGGTTATGTAATGGAATAAAGGAAATATTTTTCTTTATGAAAATAAGTGAGCCTCCTCGAATGCGTTGCGATCTACAAAAAGCATTAGCTAATGTAAACCCAGTAAGTGATATAGTGTCACATTGTAGCGAGTTTAGCCAGTGTTCTGTTTCACAAATAATATTGATGTTTTTAAACTCTTCTAGGAATAATTCTATATCCAAAATTTTATTAAACAGTCCTTGAACGTTAACATGCATAATGGTTAGACAATTCGAATTTACTCTAAAAAAGATGAAAAACTATCAACATCCGTTTCATTAACTAGACCTTTCCCATGAATAAGTTGCGTTCCTTTTTTAGAATCGTTATTGGAGAATACAGTAGTATGTAATTCATGGATTACTCCACAATTATTTTGTACAACTTTAACTTGTGTAAAATTCTCCTGTATGATATAACGAGTATCGACTACATAATCAATTAGGTGATGTTTTTTCAGGTATTTAATTTTTTTCACAATATGACTTATTTTTGAACACAATATGTATTTACCGCTTTTGTTTAAACGTACATTGTATTTATTCAGTTGAAGATCATGTAAAGACTCGTTAATGTCTAACCAGTTTATATGATTTTTAATACAATATTGACACAATTAAATTTGTAAACTAATTTGTTTAGAACAGTTTTATTATTCGTGTAGGGAATTGTAACTAAATTAATGTTAGTGTGTTTAGCAATTGCAGAACATTTATCCAAACTATCATATTTAAGTGACAGCCCTGTTAGGACATTATTAATTCCACCTATAATGAAAACAAAATCGTCTTTACTATAGTTAATTGTAAGATTGTTTATATCACAAATAACATTTTCTTTGGTAGCATTAGGTTTAATGAAAGAAATTACATTAAAAGATCTAGATTAAATTTTTTCTTTTAATATATTAGCGCAGTGACGTCCATAGCTATCAGCAAGAATCAAGATATTCGGTTTCGTGCCGTTTGTATTATTGGAAACATTACCATCCTCATTTAATTTCTTTTTAATTATTTTATTGGTTATGTTATTCGACATTATTGCCTTTACGTTATTTGAAACATTTGAACCAGTAATACTATCTTTGACCTCAGTTCTATCAGAATTTGTTCATATTTTTCTTTTAACTGTATGCGCAGATATTATTTTTCGCAATTTTGCACTTTGTTTACTTAAAGTTAATACTTTGCGTTGCAATTGATTTACGACATCATCGGTATGTTGTGTACAGTACAAAAATGTCTCAAAGTTTGTGGGAACAAATTGAAGATTTATTACAACTGTAAATTAATGTTGATTTGTTATTATTAAAATTTGCTTTGCTAAAAATTATGACAGATTTTTTATTTACATTTTTATATTGTAATTGATTGACAGATAAAATGGCAACTTTAGGTATTACACATGTATTCTTAGTTGCCTATACTAAAATGGTTTATTAATAAAAATGGTTTATTAACAGGGGTCATTAATGAACGATTTTGTAAGTCACAAATGCACGGTTGACGGAAAAAGTATTTAATTTGTTATTCGCAATTCATAAATTTAACCTATTTTCAATGTGCTGTAGATTTAACAAATTTTGAAATAATTTTGCTTTATAAATTTATTTTGTTTAGTTTGATGCAAACTTTTAAAAATAATATAAAAGTTTTATTGTTTTATAATTACTCTTCGAAATATGATTTCTCAAAATTAGTTGATTTTCAATAAATTGGAATTTTCAAATAGTTTCAATTTTTTTCTTTGAACTTCGATTTCGTTAAAAAACGACGTCGTTTTTATGATAACGTATCATATGATGTTATAACTATACAGGTTTATACATCACAATACAGTATTTGTGTAATGTACCATACAAATAAATAAACAAATAACTTGTGTTAAAGCAAATAAATTTTATTTCTTACAAATGAAATTGTGGTTTTATTTATAATCAATGGTTTTATTGAAGTTTGACACAAAATTTAAATACAATTTGCAAATCCAACTGTTATGATGCACTAGGATAAATTCGTAGCAAGCTAAATTAGATGATTGCACATTTTTTATTGCGCAGGAGCAAGTTACTTATTTTGCGATAAGATCGAACGTCTTTGGAAACTGCGGAGTTTGATTCTTGAATCATTCTCGTATGTAGAAACCGATGTTGCATTTATGCAAAACAGTAACAGAATCACTGATTACAATATTAAACCGTTCACAGCAGCACTTTACCAATGAACAGTTTGGTGGTCGAGGGTGAAAGGGGCATACATTGCTTGTGGGAGATGTAGTTACAAAAAAATATAAAGGCTTGCGTATCTTTTGAAAGTTTATAATCAATGCTACAACTATCTTCAAATTAAAAACATACATTCTCAATCGAACGTAGAAGAAGAAAGTTATTACTTTTATGCTATTATTAGACAAGTAAAACTAATTAATGGAAATCACTTTTGTTACTGTATTGAAAATCATATTTAATATTATTTAAATCTAATAATGCCTAAAAATTAGTAATTTTGTTATTCTAAACAAAATTAAAAATTAAATATAATCGAATTTAACTAATTTTTTTTGTTTTCCTAAATAATCGCTGATGTACTTGCATTACTTTTCATAATGTAGTTAATTATAACAGACATTTTTTTTATTTCATTGTACATATTACATGTGCAATGTGCATATGTAAATTTAATATAATTTTTTTTAAAAAAAAAGGAAACAAAGAATAAAATGAGTGTGTTTAGATATGATACACAGACAAAAAAATTAAACTGTAAATTACAAAACAGATACAGTAAAATTTTATATAACTTACCATAATTTAATCAATTAGAAAGTGATATTTTTAAATAATAATTTATTAACATAAAAATTTTATAATATTATACCCTATAAGAAAACTGTAAGAAACCATAAGTTGGTACTCTATGTAAAAGCACTAATCTACTCTAGCTGCAATTACGTCGCACTTTTGATGAAGAATCCGAATAAAAATAATGAAATTAACCATTTTGTGTGGTATGATTTCCTTTTTAAATACAATTTTGGCAAAAATAATTAATGTTTCAATAGTATTTTTAATAAATAAAACTAATAATTTTAACAATGCAAATACGTTGAAAATTTTTTCTTTCACTCGCCCATCTTTTTTATTATCTAATATTACTTGAATTTTGAAAAAAACAATTTTAACTGCGAAACATAAATGAACCAATAAAATAAAAAGAGAGTTTTAATTTCAAAACAAATTGTATCGTTCGTTATATTTGGTGCGGATTTTGGTAATTTTCTATTGCTTGAAAATAAAATTCGAGTAAGATTCCTAGACGAAAAGCGGACCTTTTTCTTTCTTCGCACGGGTGGTTTAGCATGCATCAAAAAATTGAAATTTACACAAATCATTTATTTGTGTTACAAGATTTCCAATAAAAATTATTAAGTTTAAATCCGGCTAAATTTACCGTGAGTACATTTTGCTTTTCTTTTTCTGTTTGAATTAATTTTAATTGCCACGTGAAATTCTTTAAGCACGTTTCTTTACCTTATGATTTTGCCGTGTGTTATACCTGGGGGTGCTAGAGAGGCTGATTAAGACCTTCCTTGTCAATTACCACACTACGGTATCGCATTAGATAAGCTGCAGGCAATCGGTGGCTACCACGTCTAACAGGATTTGGTTATGCTTCATAACTTTATCGAGGGAGCCTACTACCTTTTGTTTCTCTTTGCACACCTCCCCTAAGAGGAATCCTGAGGTTACTTAACTTCCAGAACTATCGATATCGTCGCTAGTAGGAAACTCTTACTCTCAGAACTGCATCCATTAGATTACAGCTAAGTTTTATTATTTAAGTAACTTATTTATTATCAATGCGTATGAAGCTTATGTACATATGACATGAAACAGCTTGATTTTTAGTTTTTAAGTAAATCTTTATTCGGGGGTACTCTCCACAACCGAACGTTTTTAACCAGCTCAATACGGGCTCGGGTTGACGCAAAAACAAAAGGGCTTTTAGATTTGCGGGAGGTACTTACCCTTTTTATTTTAGTTTAAGTCAGTGTCGTTGCATGTTCGACCAGATAAATCGCCGTGTGTAAGTGATATGTCTTTCTATTAGCCAATCCTCAATTGGAACGTTAACATTAATTTTGGTGTAACTAAAGCTTACATGTGAATCCAGCACATTAATTGCAAACCTTACTTAATATTAAGCAGGGCTACTGCTAACGTACGTGAATATATCCGACAATTTTTCTATTTTTGTCACATTCACCTATTACTGCAGCACTAGAAGCAATATCTGAATTTTATTCAATTTGTAGGTGGTTTTGCCTTGGCAGGTAGGCAATTTAAGTTGATTTTGAGCGTTTCGGAATCATTTCATTTGAATCTAGTAAAATTGAACATTTTTAAGTGGGTTACTGATGAAACACCAAACGAAACATTACTTCTTGCTTTCTCTTTTTCAATTGGGCTTTGACCTGAAACGTTATGAATCTCCTGTTCGAAAAATTTAAGGGAGTTCTATTGTTAATTAAATGGAAACAGAAATTAGTTTTACGTCAAGTTATTAATATTAATGGAAGCTTAATTAACTCCATAATATTTTTTAATTTATAACCATTATAAACTTCTCTAACACACGTTTTGACGTTTTAAAACTTCTATTAGGCAATATGTAATTGTATTGAATAACTACAAAACAATGTGTTTTATTATGGCTGCCTAATTGAGAGATAACAAGATAATGTCACCATTACTGCGGAAGGCTATTTAATATTCATCCACTTGTTGCTGCCCGGCTATTTGTCTAGTTACAGTGTTCACTAAAAATAAACTGGTTGTCCTCTGGATTTATCTTTATATCCAGCCGAGGACATCTTTATCACTGCTTCTCTCTTTTAACATGTTTGTACTACTCTTGATATGTTTTGGAATTAAAAACGGACTACTCTTGATGGTAATTTTCAATAAATCAAATAAGTCAAAAGTTTGCATGTTAGTAATTAATTTATTTAAAACGCGATGCGATTTGAAAGATCTTTCAAAAATTAAAATCATATGCTTGCCCATCTTGTTCACTTTTAGATTTATCGTCGATTACCTGTACGCAACGTAAATTTTATAATTAATGTCAATAAAACTATGCTTATTTATGTGTTCTCTTCAAGATTTAATTATCTGTTTTGTTGGTTGGATTACTAAAATGATTTGGCAACAACGCCCACTTAGTGGCGTATCGTGTAGAACAGATATTCTTAAATCGAACATTTCTAATTAATTATTCCTAAAGTAACTAGTAACGTGTAACTCCTACACGCATTTTTTTGGCATTCTATACTTGTTTTTAGTCTACAACTGGTCTAGTCGTTTCACAAAATTTATATCTCTCCGGTTTAACGGTTTGTTTTTTGTCTACTGTTTCAGTGTTCATCTTCCACTGGTAGACCTGCGGACTAAATTTTCAACCCTGTCGTTTAATTTAATACTTCGTTAACAATAAACCGCAACACATTAAAAAATATTAAATGTTTCAGACAGAAGTTTATTGTTTTATAAAAGACAACAAAAATAAAATACAGAAGGTATAAATGAAGAGTACCGAAATCCGAAAGTCGACCCACTACTCCCAAGTATATCTTCCATACATATCCAAAATCACAAAGAATTCTAAAAAACACGACATCCAGTTACTTTCAAAGCAAACTAGAAAGTTTACCAGATTGTAAGATCAACAAAGCAAGACCTTCTCTCGGCTGCCGGAGTTTACCGTATATTTTGTTCATGTGGCAAGGTGTACATAAAAACCACCAGGAGATCAATGGTATCGTTTAGCACACTGCCTGACACACCAAAAAATCGCAGTAGCAGAACATCCGCTTAGCAATGGGGATTATAAGATGCCCTTCAAAAACTCGATCTTGCTACCACCTGTTAACGGTGATCACAACAAATTAGTTTGAAAAGTTCTACAAACATCCAAAAACCTTGATGACATAGGAAGAAACTCTAAGGTTTAACTAGATCTGAAATCTTATCCCAAAAACATCTAAACGACACTTTGTGAAGAACCATATTTGACCGGCGCGTTGCAAATCCAGCCCTTCAAAACCGGTATAAATATAACTTGCAAAGTAGAAATCATCAGTCTACATTCAATTTCGAAAATGGGTAGGTCTTAAATAAAGCTAGCATTTGTGTTAGAAAAAATTTCAATAGTTCAAGGTACCTAAATATTATTTCCAATGTTGAATCTACTAAAAACAAAAAAGTATCAAAAAATTCATTCACTTAAATACTGCATATTAAAGCAAGTCGAAGTTTTCTATAAAGATAATACATCTGCAACCGTGGAGATAAACATCACAGAATTTTGCTCAGTTTTAGCAACTACATTTTTTATTGTTTTACCCCAAAAAATTTATATTTAAATTATTTTTCTTATTTTTGATAACTTAGTTGTAGTGTTACCAAATCTATATGTTGAACTTTCTTATAGGAGGGATTAGCGATAAGTCGCTGAACTTTATGTTCTATTTTATTCTGCCGACGTTTCTATAGTCGACTTTTATCAATACTAAAAATGTTTTTTAAATATTTTTAACCTTGGGAACATAGATCAAAACAGTAAATTATTATTCAAGTTTGAAAAAAGTGAATAATATACTAGATAAAGAACTTCAGTTAAAATGGTAAAACGTCTTTTACAGAGTAAGGGCGTTGAAGTGATTTGTTGTATATTTTTCAAATTATTACCTTAAAAATATAAAAACTTAACTATATTTCAAACAATTTATTAAAATTATTTTAATGTAATTAAAAATATTTCTGATAGTCGCGGAAATAAAGAACAAAGTGTATTACAAAACTGTAAACTTATATTTTGAGCTAATAAAGATTTAGACACTATTATGAGTAATTTAAAAATTATTTGTGAGAGAATAAGAAATTGATATTGAACCAGAAAATGCTCTATGTACCACCAGAAACTTCCGTCAAAGTATAACAATCCATTTCTAAATTCATGATAGAAGACAAAGTATTACAATTGATATTGATATTCCTTGTTAATATTTTCCGTATCTTTTTGAAAATTTATCATTACTAGATTGCTGAAACCCCGACACACTTTACCCTTTCATTTTTTTTCCAGTATTTAATTCGTATAACTGTTCCAATTATTTTCGTTACATTTTACATTAAACCTATTACATACTAATTTGCATTTATTTTTTAATTCAAAATTGCATGTAGTACCCGGTGCACTCATATGTTATTAAGATTTGCAGAGCTTTGTATTTAGCGATGTGCATATACGTTTTACAGTTACGAAAAAATATTAAAAAAATGTTTAAAAAAATATACTGAAATTTCTTAATTTAAGTGCCTTGTTCCGCTTACATTACAATATATGAATACAATCCTTTCTTCTTGAATTCGTTGCTAAACCACCTCACCTTTTCTTAGTTTGCATTGTAGAGAATATATGCACGAAAATACATTCTTTCCGAATAACATAAATTATTTTTAAATAATGGAAAGATGTTGCTGTAAAGTTAGAATAGTTTCCTGATAGCACAGATATAATCACTAGGCACATTAGTTTATTAAACTTACTGTATGAAATTTTATGTGAGTTTATGTAGTTAAAAGGCGAGTATACCAACGTAAGACCCAATTTCATTATTAAATTATTAATTTTAATTAGAATGCAGTGGGTATGACTAAAGTTGCACATAAGTTAACAGCAAAATACCGCAACAATAAAAGTAATGATTCCCGAGGGTATTATTTTACGTTCTTGTATAGGTATATGTAATTGTGCAAGTGCAGAGCTTACTTCCAACATGATGGTTTAATTTAAAACCTAAAATGTAAATACCTAACCACTATACTTCTATTTGATTACAATGCGGTATTTATGTCATTCAACAAAACAACTATATGCAAACGCATTACACACCTTCCATTATCATCCAGAAACACTCAAATACATAAGAGCGTGAAACTGGGATTAAAACCAGAAAGGGGATTCTAGTTATGTAGACACGTCGTTTGAGTATAGTATAATAGTATCGGCAAGTTGCTTAGGGCGCTTTTCAAATGTACATACGTATTTACGTTTACGTTTCCGCCTAACTATTACATACATTTGGTTCTACGTAAACATGTGTGTTATTGCGTGTTTTGCGATAAAGTTTATCTAAATATACCGTCCTCGGTATATTATGTGTCTAAATTTAAAAACTAGAGAAACCGAATAAATTTAGTTTGTAATTTGATGTTACAATTTTCTTTGTAATTAGTTATTATAAAGGGTGGCCCATTAGTACCGTCTAAACTAATAACGATAGAAATTTAAAAATTTATATTTATAGGTTTTCCGCGGTGTTCTTTATAACAAAAATACTTTAACACTTTCGGTTATACCGGAAATGACTATTAAATCCGTTATTTTAAATGAAACACCTTATATACTTTTACATTTTTGGATTTCAGGCTTTTTTAAGCATTAAAATTATGTATGGATGTAAGAGGTTAGAACCAACGGTTTAAAAGTTATTCGATTGTTTATTGGCAAAATCAATCGTTTTTGAAGTTAGTGGTCTAATAAATAATAAAAGTTTGAAACGTTATAACTAATTTTATCTACGACCACTATAGAAAATGATGAATAACGCATAATTAGTAGGCTAAGTATGTAATCAAAAATGCACGCTGTGCGTTATGGTAAACAAATCGCACAGTTAGGGATTTTACTTTTCTAACTAAATAACTACAAGTGCAATCAAAGTCAAAACTTTAAGATACCAGCAATATACCAGGCAAAAACGCATTTTTAAACTAGAAAAAGATTGAAGAAACGGTTAAAAAATTAAACAAATATTACTTCTACGCGCGCCTTAAAGTTAGGCTAGAAAAGTTGTATATAACCTCTTGGTTTTAGCGACGTACGAAATTTGTTTATTAATTATTCTACAAAATAGCAAATTCTTTAAAAGTACCAATTCAGGTAATACAGTAATAGGATAACATTTTATTTGGTTATATTTAATTGCATTCTTATAGGCAACATTTTGGACGCAATTGTGCAAGCAACTGGAGCATCGAAAACCAATTACTATTTAGAATCAAGGTCGGGTGATTGATTGTGAATAGAAATACATTTGCAAATGCAACTTCAACCCAACACTTAAACTTTCTTCTCAATATTCGGTGGTTATTAAAGATGACATAAATATTGGATATCCGGGAAAAAAATGTCATTTAGAAGTTTACTGTTACAATGGGATACTTAAGTTTAGTAGTAATATTCTATAATATATTTTCTGATGACTATATCTTCCAGGTTCGTTCTAAAGATTATAAACAATATTCTACTACATAATGTTATGTAAATTCTAGAGGAAACATATATACATACATACTTAAGCTCATATTCTTAAGAACGTGGTAACAAGAAATACTATGTTTAACTTTAATGATGTTATAAAACTACTTAGACTTTGGAAATGTTTATGAGAAGAAATAAGGAGAAGTTGAATACGAGTACATAAATAAGGAACCCGTATGTGACAAACTCAAATATAAAGTGAATGGTGATCCTTTCAATATATATTATATTATATTATACACACTAACAGAATATATTGGAATCCTAATTACAAAAAGTTGTCAGCGGTATTCAGGTGGTCGTAGATAAAATATAGTACATAATTCGAATTGTAAAGCAATTACGTACTCCCGTGATTACGCGTAACTTCTCACAGTCGTACGTAATATGCATCTTACAATTCTCGTTACGTAATATACTATTACAGGCAATCCATTGTAACTTAAGAAATCTCGCGCAGGAAAAATGTAACTGTTTATAGAATTTCAAGGCGTGACCAGACAATAGTACACTCCGGGCAGAAGTAGGTATTACTAGCATATAATACAAATTGGTGCAAGATAAATATTAATTATTACACCAATAATTTATTACTTTTCTGGTTAGTAGGTACACAATATACAAAAAATTCAAGCATTTTATTAACAAATTATGCTTTTACAATAATAATAATTAGGTAAATACAAATAAACAAATAAATACAATAATAAATAAAATAAATACAGAGCGATCTTTTATTTTGGATTTGAATACCTAAACTATAAATCATTAAGTTTATACTAATTTTGAACGAATAAAAAATAGAAATATTTAATGAACACAATTAAATTTGCGGCAATTCAGGGTAACAACGACGCAGTATTAGAATCGTCATCTGAGCTGCAACTGAACCCGAAATCATCACTATCAGTTTCAATTCCAACATTAATAATTAACGATTCTGTAACAAAGTCCATAAAAACTTCGTTTTCGTAATATTCGTCTTCCAGTTTCTTGACGTTAGCGCACACCTTGTTCCAATCTTCTACCGTAATGGAGGCAAATTTTTCTTCCGCTAATTTTTTCGCATCTTCTAACTTAAAAGTTACATTGTGGGATGCTACAAAATTTTTACGGTAGCCCAAATCATCTCGATTGGGTTAAGTTCGGGGTGATAAGGGGTAATCTTAACACAGTATGACCAGCTGCCTGCATTATTGTGTCTATTTTGAATTTTTAAGTTTGTTTTGTTGTTTTTTATTAAAAATAAAGTTCAGCTTTAGTCAAATCCAATGATGCGGGAATATCGTTTTGCGTTAACCAGTCAATCATCACTTGTTTTCTGCTGTTTGAATTGGGCGCTGGATTTATTTGGACATTATGGTATGGCGCGTTGTCAATCACTAACACCGATTTTTCTGGCAAATTTGGTATCAGCTTTTCGGTGAGCCATTTTTCGTAATTATTGAAATTCATCTCATGATGATAATCTCCTGATTTGGTTCCAGATTTAAAAATTAATAGTGCATTCTTCACAAAACCATGACTATCCCCTCCTGCATGCAACATAATTAATCGTTGTCCCTTAGAAATATTACCAAATAAACCATTTCTTGTTTTGTCGGTCCACGATTTTGAAACTGTATGGCTGCCATGGATGTAAGTTTCGTCCATGTAAATGATTGGTCGATTGTCATTGCGGTACATTTTAATTTTTTCAAAAGCAATTCTTAAGTGTCTTATATCGGGCTTCTCTTGTAATAATTTTCGATTATTTTCAGCCGAAGAAAATTTAAACCCCATTTTTTAATAATTTTGTGTAGTGAAGACCTGCCACCGACATAATCTAAATCTTCTTTTAATTTTTGTAACAAATTCTTAAGAGTTACCCGTTGGTTGTTTGTTTTATGGTAATTATAAATGATACGCCTAATGTGATGCAGTTCTGTTTCATGTATGTCAGTAATTGGAAATTTTTTCTTTCGCTTCCTTTTGGAGATTTAAAAACATTGGCGTCCTCTTCAGCTTCAGGATCATTTGGTGCGTCATTCCCTTCCTTGATAATTTTGTAAAGCATACTCTGTGAAACACCTGTAGCCGCTGATAAATGGCTTTTTAACTCAACCTCAGAAGCATCTATGATGTTCACTTCATTGTTGGCAATTTTTAAAATATTGAAAACTTTAAACACTACTTCGCGAGTTTGAGCACTAATAGCTTTTCCCTGTCCTAACTTTGACATTTTCTTAATTTAAAACTAAATATATAGACCTAGCTATGCAAGTAAACTGATAATGTTCAACTAATACTCATTTTTACCCGGTTGCGTAAAGCATAATCTTTAGTTAACAAAAGATATTAACAATTTGTTAGCCAATCAGAGGATTTAAGATTTAAATTTTAACCAATCAGAAAGACATTTACTTAACAATAGAATTAATTTTGTTTTGTACATCCAAGCTTTTGTATTCTAAATTAGTCATTTTTAAAAGAAAGTTTTACATTCCAATGATATGAATTTTGACCCGGAAGTGTAGTTATTAAATTAAAATTAGAAAGATAAAAGATAAAATGTTATATTTCACATTATAAAGGACGGTCATTATAATCATATAAAAATTTAAATTGAATAAATGAATGTGAAGCAATATTTTAAATATCTACGGTGTACCTACGCTGATATCTTATACCGCCAGTGTTTCATGCTGGAATAACCAACAGTTACGAAATCATTTTACCTTTGAGTGTACAACCGGGTCCCTACTCCAACACCTTACCTGCGCAACGTGCAACTTTTTCTACAGTTACAATGGATTGCCTGTACAAAATATTATGAAATAATAATAATAGATGATGATTTTTTTGTTTTTTTTTTTTTTTTTTTAAAATTTTTTAAAAATTTTAAAAGTAATGTTTTAGGAAAAATTTTTTTTAAATTTAATTTTTTGGTTTTTTTTTTTTTTATTTTTTTTAAATTTTGGGGGTTTTTGAAAAACACATTTCTTTAGGTTAAATTAAGTTTACATCAATTCTGAATTTGGTCTGAGACCTCTTCTAGATGGAGGTAGAAGTACAAAAACAATTGAAATTGTAGAAATTGACAACATTTTGCTCTCTGTGAATTTTAAGTTACATTTTTGTAGATCAATATTGGTTGCTTTTGGAGGAATCATCATCAACTTCGTTTGCATGATTCGTTGTAAGGATTCGGGGTTTTGTTTATACCTTTTAGCGTGTGTTGGCAAACATATTGTTATTCCGCAGTGTTGGCTCAAAAAAAAAGTTTGACGATAATTTATTCTGTATTGTCTTTGGCTGGTTTAAGCAATGTTCAAAAGGGTATATGATGAGGAATTACACAAAATTACAATAAAGAAAAAAACAACATTGTCTTTAGTTCTATTACTTATACTATTGACTGTGCATGCGCATATATTCCACTAAAAACTAAAAAAATTAGCCTATGAATGATTAAGAAAACTAATATTATTTCAAACCCAGTGTTATTATGGTAATCGTGTACTAAATTCCTTGAGTTTATAACAAAATATGTATGTATTTATTATAGTAAGTAGGGTTTAATATCGTGGACCAATACTACTTGAAATTTGAAGATTTTTGAGTAAAAAATTAGCCACTTTTTATTTGGCAAATTGGGTTTGTTGTCTTTTTATTGAAAAACTAGACATTTTATCTAAAATACCAATCCTTTCTCCGTGCGTTACTTTATCACCATTTCCTACTTGTTGGGCTTCCTATTTAAGTAACTCCTACAATATTTCAATTTTTCCAACTGTTGTAATGATTTATTTTTAACTAATTGTTTATTGTTTTATTAGTTTAACTTTTTTTCTTTTTTGTGTAAAATTTTTTTAAAGTTGTACATACATCAACACATAAAATATTTTTTAAGATGAATAATAAATGAATTATAAGTAGTCTGGACGTACAGAAATAAATATTTTGTAAAAGAGTAAAAGTATCAATTTAATCTACCTAATTAATTAACTCTTAGTGTTAAAATATCTTCATCTTTGTTCCGCTTAGTCAAACTAGTACCTACAGACTTGATGTTTTTGCATGTGATCGTGTAACACATTCTCAAAACTGTGTAGGTTTTCTTTTTTTCTTTAATCTCATGACACAGCTTACAGAGCAATTTAATATAATGTAGTCAAAATAATGTCTACCAGTTATGTTTTTATTATTTAGTTGACCCTGAATTTGGTAAAAATAAAACGGATCAAAGTCGAAGATATTTTAATAATGTTGCAAAAGATGTACTTCTGTTGGTCGTTTATTATTCATTTAAAAGATTGTTTTGTTGATCTACAACTTTAATTTAATTTTAAATAAGCAAGGGCTGATAGCATATCTGCTGAGTTTAAAATTTGCAAGTAAAAATAAACTACAGTTTGTTTTTATTGACAGAATCAAGAACCTATTCAAAAACTTGTTGTGCAATATATTATTTAAACAAAAGTTCTATAGATATAATTAAATTAATTAATGATTTTGTGTGTATTTAATTAAAATGACGACGTTTCGCTTTGTTTGTTAATTACAACAAAATAATTAATTTAAAAAAACCGCCTATACTGGGACACTATTTTTAATAGTATTATCAAGTGTACTAAAAGGAGTAAGCACCTACAAATTGAAAACATCTTTAATTTAAATAAAAATTCAAGAATTTGGAAATATTTATTGAAACTGCTTTTTTGACTTCACCAATTTTATTCAAAGTGTGATTTACTTTTGTGTATACTGAATTGACCACAAAAGTTAAGTTTGATTAATATTAGTTTGTTCTTGGAATACTGCATGTGCTTGTTATACGATTCTAGGCTTGTTACGTACAAAAACGGGTTAAAATAAATGTCCCTCATGTACCTTAACACGTATTACAAATAAAAAAGACATTACAGTAATATTTTCAAAATTAATTGAACTCAGTTGAATAGGTACATATGTAAATTTCATTGAGAATGCTACGCAAGAAATTGTTTGTGAATACATAATAAACGTAAAATGGTTTTTGGTTTTGGTCCCCATAAAACGTGTCTTTTACCTTGGTCCGGATTATAGTGGTTCTTTGGATAATAAAATATTTGTTTATTAAAAAACAATTCTCCAAACTAAGTATTGAACCACCTTAAAAAGTATAGACTATTTTTTCAGTTATCGTTTTATGGTTGCATGTGACGTTTTGGTATTTTTTACCTAGTATTTCTTTTGTTAATATATTTTTGTAAGCGACAGTATATGTTGCTTTGAACGAATTCACAAAATAAAAATCAGTTTTCTTTAATTATCATTAATTGTATTATTGGATTATGTGGGTTTTAGTCTCCACATTATGGCCTTGTTTTAATTTCTCTTGTTTTTTTATTTTTTTTGTTTTTCTTTCCGTTTTGCTATCTTTAGTACTCATTACTGTGTTATAGTTTATCTAAGTTTCTTATATTTATTTACGTTTGCTATATATACATACTATTATTTGAAATGTCAACGTCAGATTTAAATTTTCATTTCCAGAAAATGAGTATATCTTCAAATTTCCCAATATCTGAATGTGATTTATGTTTTGAAAGTTTTAAAAATTGTACGGGTCTCAAAATACATAATAGCAGGGTTCATCAACGTGTTCAAGAACCCACACAATCAACTTTATCAAGACACAAAGGCACACACTTTGCTAAGGTATTTCCGTCCAAAATATGTTTACGACTCTGATTCCAACTCTACATCGCATACAGAAGAATCTACTCTGATTCCTGATAAGTCTTGTAAGAATGAATTTATCTGTCAAATCTGTCAACACTTGAAGTACTTTAAAATTAAAAAAGGCCTTAAAATCCACAAGTCACGTTGTCATCAAGGTGAACATATTTATGAAACATATATCGATCCAGACTCAAGTTTTATAGAAAAATCGGAAAGTTGAAATCTAATACAAGCACACGTCGGGGATCCAGATCAGTTGTAGCGCAGAAACTTCCGAAATCGTAAATTTCTGAATTCTTAATAATTTCATAAAAGCATGGCAAGATCTTTTTTCTTTTCTCTTATAGTATTCTTTATGTCCCTCAAAAAACGATAAAAAATCTTTAAAATTTAAAGTAAAAAAAAATGTCAACTATTTTAAATTACATAAAGGCACCATAGTATCCCATTTCAAGAAAAATTAACATTTATCCATAATAGTGGAAAGTAAAATTGCTGATGGTGATGTGAGAAGTGCTATTCGCGTGTTAACCTCTGGCAAAAACTTTGCAGACGATAACTCTGATGCTAATGAACATAAGAAATTTACACAAAAGTTTTTAAATGTATGATTTAAGATTCTCAATACAAATTAGTGGTTAAGTTTAAATCTGATTGTGAGTACACATTGCTTTTCTTTTTTTTTGTTTGTATTAATTGTAATTGCCACGTGAAATCTTTTTAACACATTGTGTGACCTTATGTTCTCGCTGTGTGTTATATCTAAATAACTCTTGAAGGTGCTGGAGTGGCTGATTAAGGACCTTCCTATCAATTAAAGACCACGCCACGGTTTTGCATTAGTTAAGCTGCGGACAACCGATAGATGCTACGTCTAAACTGCATCCTACAGGTTACAACTAAGTTTTATTATTTAAGTAACTTATTCAGTGATCGGCTTGATCTCTAGTGTTTGAGTAAATTTTTATTTGGTGTACTCTCCTCAACCAAACGTTTTTTAACCACCTCAATACGGACTCGGGCGTTTTACTTAGAGCGGTTGCGAGCGGAGCGAAAACAAAAGGGTTTTTGAGTTTGCGGAAGGTACTTAACCCTTTAATCTTACCTTAAGTTAGATTAAATCACCGTGTGTAATTGATATGGTGTACGCTGAGTCTTCATAGTAGCCAAACCTCAATTAGAACGTTAACATTAATTTTGGTGTAACTAAAGCTTACCTGAAATCCTGCGCATTAATTGCGAGCTTTATTTATTATTAAGCAATGCTACTGCTAACGCACCTAAATTTATGCGACAGTATCTCTATTTCTGTCACCTTCTCCTAGTACTTTAAGATTTGTTTGTTGTTTTATTGAATTGTTTGTTTTTTTCTTTTGTTGTTGATCTCCTGTTGGTCGGTTTTATTTTTTCCTTTTACCTAGCAGGTGGCGCTTTGTTAGACAGCAGTTTAATTTTTTAGAATTCTTTAGGGACCTCCGCGACTCTCCAACAAAGCCGGACGCTGCTGCTCTAACTATTATAAATACTTTATCCTACACGAACTTAGTGCGCTACATCGATCCGCATTTTCTTTGGTTGTTTCTATTTTTTTAGGTTGTTCCTCTAGAACCGTCGTTATTTGTAAACCACAACCATTACAATATCACTAAGTGTAACTGAAGGGGATGTTTTTTTGGAGGAATTATGTCCTTTTCAAGTGGATCAGCTTCTAGTATAGAGACTTAAATATTACAACATTTAAAAGATTTAGTTTAGTAATCCGTTGAAAATAATGGTCAGTAACATCTCTCTGCAATTACAAGATTATGCAATCTTATGTTATCTGGAAAAGTGAGTTTGTCAGTGACAACATTTTAATATGTCGCTGCTTTGACTGTTTTGTCTAAGAAGGATGATGGAATTCGACCCATAGCAATTGGATGCACCTTTCGTCGCCTAGTTTTTAAATTAAATTGCCATCACACTTTATTTGAACTGTCAACCTTCCTTCAACCATGTAAATGCAAAAAATTCCAGTCCATAACTTTATCCTTATCTTTGTCAATGCTATTCTTCTTCGTCTATTTTATTATATTACCAAATAATTATTTAATCTTGTGTAGGCTGGCAACAGGAAGACCCTTTAAGTCCAACTATCTTTAGTTTTGCAATCCATTCTTATATTAAGCTTAACGGGTGGTATCTTGACGATAGGATATTAGGAGGGTCTATTTTCTATTTTGACTTTAAAAACAGTAACCTACACTCACGATCTGCTATCGCATCCGCAGCATCTTTAAAACACCTCCATTATATAGATATAAAAGAAAGAGTAGAAACAATGGGGACCTGAAATAAAAAAGCCAAAATTCTATGGCATCAAATCGGTACCTCACTTTATGCTTAAGCTAAAATGTACTTGAAACAGCGGGTTAACTTAGCGATTCAAAGAGGAAATGCAGCAAGTATTTTTGGAACAATGCCACAAGATTCCGAAATGAAAGAAATCGTTTATTTATAGTCAACTTCAACACATAATAATTTTATTGTAATACAATATAACCATTTAATAGTATATTATACACCAAGGTTGTGAAGTTTGTCATTATTGCCTTAGCACCAGTGCGTAGGCGATAATAGACTTCACAACCATGGTATATATACTATTTTTTCCACTACTAGCCAAATGTAAGGTAAATAGTAAAAATAAACATTTTTTTTGTAAAAATCAAGTAGCACAGGAATGCAAATAAATCAAAAAGCATTAAAAGCTACATACGTTGATAAACCAACTGCAACTGATTCACTAAACACTTGTGTGGCATATTTCACCTTCATCTTCTGAAAATTATTCGGAGTAATATGTAAATTAGTTGATTTAGAAGCCAATCGCAGTGGTTTAGATTTGTCTGATATGTAGAAATTTTTAATGTCTTTCTAAGATGCTTTTTTGTTATTAAAGATTATATCGTATTTAATCAAGTTATTTTGCACTGGCTTCAATAAATAGAGAATATCGAAGAAATAATAGATTTTCTTATCGTTTACGAGAAGGTACAGTTTTTCAGGTGATACATCTATTCTTTTAATTAAGTTTCCAAAATTTTACTACTGCCCTAACATTGGCACCGCATTGTAGTTGTAGCTTTTCTATGCAGTTTAATACTGTCGACTTCAATTTGTCACCTTTACATATTGTATTTGTAAAGATGTATCACAAGGGTTGTTTAAATTTTTTTATATACAGGGTGTTTGGCAGAAAGGTGAACACAGGAGAATGACAAATAGGTGGGGTCTTCTCCTATGTGCTCAACCTATAAAATTTGACCTAGGTCCTACTTTGGGTTTTACCCAATTTTTTTTTAAAAAAGCCGACTTTTGCCGCTTTCACACCTTTAAACTTCCGTAAGTTTCCTTTTAATTAACAAGTCTGGCAACAATTATTTTTTTTCTGATCTTGATACATAGTATGTCTTCAAGTAATCAATATTTTTATATAAGAATGCCGGTTAACAAAAATAGGAGCTTCTAAACTACGAACTTTGCATTGCAATGAAAAAAAAAACTAGAAGAGATTGATGGCTTCAGATTTTATATAAACATCTCTACTGTATGCCCTTTCTCACGGTATGCGACTTTATGTTTTTTTTTTAAGAATAACTGGAGTTATTCGTAAATTTTTTCAAATCGGACAATTTTGACAAAACTTTACTTTTGGAGAAAATTAATTGTTTGACAAAAATTAAACAAAAGTAGGGCCTACTATGTATCAAGATCAGAAAAAAAATAATTATTGCCAGACTTGTCAATAAAAAGGAAAGTTACGGAAGTTTAAAGGCAAAAGTCGGCTTTTTGTTTAAAAAATCGGGTAAAACCCAACGTAGGGCCTAGGTCAAATTTTATGGGCTGAGCACATAGGAGAAGACCCCACCTACCTGTCATTTTCCTGTGTTTACCCTTTATTTATAGTCAACTTCAACACATAATAATTTTATTGTAATACAATACAACCATTTAATAGTATATTATACACCAAGGTTGTGAAGTTTGTCATTATTGCCTTAGCACCAGTGCGTAGGCAATAATAGACTTCACAACCATGGTGTATATACTATTTTTTTCCACTACTAGCCAAATGTAAGGTAAATAGTAAAAATAAACATTTTTTTTTGTAAAAATCAAGTAGCACAGGAATGCAAATAAATCAAAAAGCATTAAAAGCTACATACGTTGATAAACCAACTGCAACTGATTCACTAAACACTTGTGTGGCATATTTCACCTTCATCTTCTGAAAATTATTCGTAGTAATATGCAAATTAGTTGATTTAGAAGCCAATCGCAGTGGTTTAGATTTGTCTGATATGTAGAAATTTTTAATGTCTTTCTAAGATGCTTTTGTTATTAAAGATTATATCGTATTTAATCAAGTTATTTTGCACTGGCTTCAATAAATAGAGAATATCGAAGAAATAATAGATTTTCTTATCGTTTACGAGAAGGTATGGTTTTCAGGTGATACATCTATTCTTTTAATTAAGTTTCCAAAATTTACTACTGCCCTAACATTGGCACCGCATTGTAGTTGTAGCTTTTCTATGCAGTTTAATACTGTCGACTTCAATTTGTCACCTTTACATATTGTATTTGTAAAGATGTATCACAAGGGTTGTTTAAATTTTTTATATACAGGGTGTTTGGCAGAAAGGTGAACACAGGAGAATGACAAATAGGTGGGTCTTCCTATGTGCTCAACCTATAAAATTTGACCTAGGTCCTACTTTGGGTTTTACCCAATTTTTTTTTAAAAAAGCCGACTTTTGCCGCTTTCACACCTTTAAACTTCCATAAGTTTCCTTTTAATTAACAAGTCTGGCAACAATTATTTTTTTTCTGATCTTGATACATAGTAGGTCTTCAAGTAATCAATATTTTTATATAAGAATGCCGGTTAACAAAAATAGGAGCTTCTAAACTACGAACTTTGCATTGCAATGAAAAAAAAACTAGAAGAGATTGATGGTTTCAGATTTTATATAAACATCTCTACTGTATGCCCTTTCTAACGGTATGCGACTTTATGTTTTTTTTAAGAATAACTGAGTTATTCGTAAATTTTTTCAAATCGGACAATTTTGACAAAACTTTACTTTTGGAGAAAATTAATTGTTTGACAAAAATTAAACAAAAGTAGGGCCTACTATGTATCAAGATCAGAAAAAAAATAATTATTGCCAGACTTGTCAATAAAAAGGAAAGTTACGGAAGTTTAAAGGCAAAAGTCGGCTTTTTGTTTAAAAAATCGGGTAAAACCCAACGTAGGGCCAAGGTCAAATTTTATGGGCTGAGCACATAGGAGAAGACCCCACCTACCTGTCAGTTTGAGCTGGCAAAAAATTTAAAACTTTAAAATTAACATTTTGGGGCTCGTAAAATATAATTTTAGTGAACATTGTTTGTATTCCTCTGTATATCTCCTGCTTCTTAGTGGTTTATTTTTTAAGTCCACTTCCGCTTTCGGGAAATAACCGTTGAGAGATGTAAACTTCAATTGATGTGCTTTCTTTTCATGTTGCAATTTAAGAATGTTCCTCCGTAATTTTCTTTACCTAGGAGTATTTAAGCTGCAAGCTTGAGTAGTTTTGGTATAGCTAGAGATGTTAACGGGCATTTATTTATATCGATTCTGAAAACACTTGTATAAAACATCTAAAAATTTCATTTATTGCTTCGCCAATATACCTTGCATCACTTGAATATTAGGTTTTAGAAATTGACACTTGTAATTCATTTAGGAATGGCAAGTGTTTGCCACATACTCGTTAAGTTTTTATAGTCGACATTTTTATGCAACCGATCGGACCTTCCACATTCTGTTAACCATTCAAAACGCCTATAACAAAATGTTCTTCATGTAACTTAACTCGCCTGGTTAAATCTCCTTTGGGAAACATTAAAAACTGATACTACCATCATATTTAATAAATAAATAAATTCAGGTTATGTATTTGCGGTTATGGGATGGGGGCGCGAATTTTAAACTAATGGCATTTTTTATTCAAATAATTTTATTGTGTTAGGTAATTTTAAGCAGCAAATACGTTAAAGGTAATCTCCTGGATATACAAAATTAGGTTTCACTCGTTTTGTTAAACAACTATTCTTAGATTCTCAAAAATTGAATTTGTTCATTATTAACCTAGGTTAACAATAGAAACAATTATTAACCACTAATAGAGAAATTCAACTTCTCAGTTGGCTAGAGACGCAATAACTGTCCACTTCACAGCTAGTAGCGGAAAAACATTTATTTTTAAATTAAATTTAATTAATTAATTAAATTGAAATAACTTAGTAGTTGTTATAACTACTGTACCCATACTATATGGTTGTAATAATAAATTACATGTTAAATTGTGTGACATCACTAAGTTCTTTGATGTGTTTACAGTCTACTTTCAGAAGAACTAAAATATTTAGCTAAAACCGTGAGCCAGGGCACTTATGTTGATTAAGTTTCAAATAATCTGCAATTGTCTAAAGCAAGATTAATATAAAATAATTACCTTAGTTGAATTTTTATTTTTAACGATAGTAATAATGTGATAATTGTTATATTATAAGTAATCGATAATAAAAATATATTTAAAAATTATTTTGAACAAAATGTATACAAGTCTTATAAGGCAGTTTTTCCCTGTTTTCTGCTAATACTCTACAAACAATGTACAACCTTAAATAATTAATGTATTATATAATAGAAAATGTAGCAGATGGTTTATTACATTGAGTATTAACTTTGAGCTTGAAATACCCGAGTATAATAAATATCTTCTGCAATGTGGTGTTAATTGAAGCATAAGAAGTACGGTATTCTATCAAGTTCATGTAAAATATTAAAATTTCTGGTATAATTACCCACTACATATACAAAAGCAATTTATTTATGTATGTAACGTCATACTATATATCTACTAAGAAATTAAAACATTTAAAGTAAGTGCATTACAAATTCAAGATGAAACAACTACTAACGATAAAATAACCTAATACATGTTAAAGTTACGCTTAGTTGTTTTACAAAACACATAAAGAGAATGATAAATGTTGGGTTCAATTTCTAGTTGTATTTAATTATAGGACGGAAAGGTTGCAGTAAATAAATACTACCAAATTCCAAGTTGCGTTTTCATAGGGATAAAAAATAATTACGCACATCCCCTTCGTGATCAATCCCAAATTAAAACGAAAATGAATGTTTTCCCGTTTAAAACGACTGCTGCAATGCGTGTATTAAACATACATTAGATTAAGATCGATAGTCGAGGTTTTCCTAAAGTCAAACTTCAATAAATTCTTATTCAAATTCAAATATAAAATAAATTTTTATAAATTGCATAATTTTGATATAACATTACCATTATTGATATGTGTCTGCATACGTTTTGATTTTTTTATTCAACATGTTTGATTTTGATGTATACATTTGTTAGACTTCAATTAGTTTTTTTTGTTCAAAGGAATGGAACAAAACTATAGGTATCTATTCATCAGCGTACTGACACTAAAAATAGAAAAATATATTACTCAGAAAAAAAAAAGAAAATTGCGTTAAAAAGTTGTCGTTTAAAAAAATTGTATACAATTAAATTATTTCCATAACTTTTTTTTGCATAATTGATAATTTTGGAGATATTGTTAAAATAATCTTATATAGGTATGTCATTGATCCCTATACAAGCTTAAATAATTCCAAAAAACCAAATGGTCGATATGAATATATATTTTCCGTCTGATGGTTTTTGACATAAAGTCTTTAAAACGAATTAGAATAGGTCTTTCGGTTAGCCCTATATATAGTCGGTTACAGTCTTTACAATTTATTTTATAGATTCCCAATTTATCACACATTTCTCTTGGGTCTTTCGGATTGCCTAAAAGATTTTGCAAGTTGTTATTACTATGAATTACTGTTAAACTTTTAAATTTTTGTGTATGTGAGATAATTTGGTAATTTGACATATGTCTTATCTACTTTGTTATTACTAGTTTCTAAGGTTGTAATGTTCTTAATGTTTTGTTTTTGTTTTCTAATTTTGTGACAGTTAATTTCGGAAAACCATGTATGATGCAATCTGCTTAATAGAAAATTTAATAATCTGCGAATCAAAAAATTAAAAGGGCAAAGAAAAGGAACACCAACTGCAGCGTCTATTTAACCAACAGAAAAACACCAAAAACTGCACCAAAAATTTGACTCGGACACGTGTTTCAACAGCTAAGCTGTTATCATCAGCAATACCGATACTAAAAATAAAAACAACGGGAAGCTTATATATACTATCTGCTTATCACGCATCGTTAAACTTAATTGATTCTTAGATAAGCTTAAATAATTCCGAAAATCCTAATGGACCGTTATCATCATAATTCATAAGCAAATTTCTGTTTTTAAAAATTTCTAAACTTTCATAAGAATCAAGTTCGTTTTATTATCTACCCTCTTAATTAATTCAATGTCGCCTACTCTATGGCCATTTTCAAGCATATGCATGGCAACACTGGACCTATCTGTACGATGATATTTGACATGAGCTACGTGCTCTTTAAAACGAATTTTAATAGGTCTCTTGGTTTGCCCTATATATACTTGGTTACAGTCTTTACAATTAATTTTATATATTCCCGATTTATCACACATTTCTATTGGGTCTTTCGGATTGCCTAAAAGATTTTGCAAGTTGTTATTACTAGAAGTCACTGTTTGATAATCAAATTTTGAAAATATTTTTTGAAGACCTTTTGTGTAAGTTTATGTTGCATCTTTCAACTTTTTGATTCACCGATTATTACATTTCCCATTGTCAAAACAAAACTTTGATAAAGAACTGCGAAATATTAAGCAGATTGCATCATACAATGGTTTTCAAGAATCAATTGTCACAAACATAATTAGAAAACATAAACATAAGTTAAACATTAGAACCATTACAACGTTAGAAACTAGTAATAGCAAAATAGAGAAGAAATATGTCAAATTACCAAATTATCCCACATACACAAAAGGTCTTCAAAAAATATTTTCAAAATTTGATTATAAAACAGTGACTTCTAGTAACAACTTGCAAAATCTTTTAGGCAATCCGAAAGACCCAATAGAAATGTGTGATAAATCGGGAATATATAAAATTAATTGTAAAGACTGTAACCAAGTATATATAGGGCAAACCAAGAGACCTATTAAAACTCGTTTTAAAGAGCACGTAGCTCATGTCAAATATCATCGCACAGATAGGTCCAGTGTTGCCATGCATATGCTTGAAAATGGCCATAGAGTAGGCGACATTGAATCGGTATCACTGATGATAACAGCTTAGCTGTTGAAACACGTGTCCGAGTCAAATTTTTGGTGCAGTTTTTGGTGTTTTTCTGTTGATTAAAAGGGCAAGTTTACGTTGCATATTGTAGTTGGAATCATTTGTTATAAACCTTATAGTGTTACCATTTTTGTTACTAGAGTGTCAAAGTAACCTAAAGTCTGTTTCTGTTTCATAGGTAAACTTAATTGCCTCAAATTTCAAATATAACATTTTTGGGAATTGCTGACTGCTGTAAACTTTAGAATTGATGTCTGCAAAAATGTTATCCACATATCAAAATTTCTAAAAAAGTAATTTAAATTCTTTGTTAAATCAGTTTTCAAAGCCCATGTACAAGTTAGCCACAAACGGACATAAGCTATTACCCATTTGAAGTAGGTTTGGCTCATATAGTATAATATTATAGATTTCGGTAGTGTAATAACTAAAAATTTATTATAGTAGGATATACTTTAGCTGGTATTTTTGTATTTAAGCGCTTTGTAGATGTAAAAGTCAACATTACTTGTTTTTAACCTATAGTTCTTTTTTTATGATTTTGTTGATGCGTTAATAAAAAGTATAATTAGAATTGAGAACATTTTTCTTTTGCTTGACAAACATGAAACACTGTGATTTAATAGTAGGTTAAACAAACAGAAAATGTGATTATACGTATACTTACCACGTACTTTAAGGACAGTGGAGTATAAAACTCATGTCAAAAAACTCGAACGATCAAACAATTGGAATAAATATAAGAGGTAAATCGAGGTGCTGTTAATCAACCAAGATATTGTGATTTCCCGTCTTTAAATTACCATTTGTATTAATTAAATACAATCACTGTGTCTAAAATTTTACTTTTGAAGGTTTAATTTGTGAACTTAGTCATAAAATTACTTTTTAATTTGATTTAACGTGCTCGCTTTCGGTTAAAAGTTTTCACTTTTGTTCATTATTTACCTTATCAATGTCGTTAGTTTTCCAATTTTGGATTAATATTAGTACACAATTACTGCAATTTATTCACAAAATTTTTCGTTGGCATTATGACTATGTGGCGGGTACGTGCGTACCGTATAAAAGATAAATTTCCTCACTGAATGCAGTCAGTCATCGACAAGCTCTTGAAGTGTAAAATGTGCACATAACACGTTGTTGTCTGAAAATGTATTCTTATTAAAGTGTATTTAAGTGGGCTCTTGACCCTAGTTTGGTTTTTATACGATTTTCATTCAGAATATTACGTAACTTAGAGATAGCTGAGTTTTTCGTTTGATAATTTAGCAGCTCGTTGGTAAAAACGGTGTTATAAAGAATTTTCAGTCACTGTTAGCATAAAATGAGTTTTATGCTTCTTCGTGACCTACAGTAAAAGAAATGTTTCCGTTTTGTTGGCATAAATTTAGTTTATGTTTTATCGTGACGATAAAACTAGTGTAATAATTAGTACTGTTCAGGCAAATCATAATAAGAATTTCTTTTAGTATTACACAAAAAGTAACTTCGAAGTTTTTTTTCGAGTTTTGACCTCATTCAAGGCTACGATCACACGTTCTTCGTTGACTAAATTGTGGAGGAAACATCCAGATCCTTCGTTTACCAACAGCTTTGTTGCTCTTTACATTATTGACTTTTTGCGTAATTAAATTTAAATTTTAAACTATGTTGCCAAAATAAATTAAATCGGCTTTGATACCGAAACAAATTTTGAACATTTAATGAAATGATGCTTCGTCGTATTTGTTTCATGGTTGAAGCATTTTTACGTTTGACGACCTGATAGTAAAATCAGATATGACTTGCCATGATTGCGTTTGTTTCTTACTGTAGAAGGACTTAAAAACTTTTTGACACGATCCTAGTTACTATATCGTTGTAGGCAACTAGGCAACGTAGGTTAGTAAACATATATACCATACGAAATTGAAATGCTAATAATTCGCTTGGTAGATAATTAAGGAACGCCATTTACTTTAAAGCTAAGATAAAAATTAGCAAGCAGTGTGCTCGTTAGAATACGCTGAAGAAAAAAACAAAACTCAATAACGTTGGCGTTAAATTCAATTATATTAAAAAAGTTAAAGGTAATTTACAAAACATTGATTGTATTTAGACAAAATAACAAATTTTCAACTACACGGTAATAACAATAGAGTTAAAAAATTGACGTTCACAGTAGAGCAATTTAATTTAAAGAATTGTTGTACCCGTGAAATTCTTATTGCAGTCCGATACGGCAAAGTGCGTTGTGTGCGGGCGAGATAGGCGTTCATTAACAAAATTTCAGGCAAAGCGTTTACAAACGTGCGACTCACTTAAAATTAAAAGTTTCACAAATACCTAGTTGTGTTGTAAGTGGAGATTATCGTCGGCTGCCGTGTGAGATTAACACTCAGGAAAGACCGCATAGCATGTTTTAAATGTTGGAGCACAGGACACTCACCATCATCATGTAGCGGGCCAGATAGGAGAAACTTTTGCAAAAATTGTGCAGAACCAGGACATCTAGCACGACAATGCACGAAAGACCGCTTTTGTCCTCTTTGTAACAAAAAACGACATCGAGCAGAGGACCTAATATGTGAAGACCTAGAAAGAAAACAAAAAAAACACCGCTATACCTTCAATTTTAGCATGACAATTAAATTCCTCCAAATTAACACAAACCGGAGTGCGAGAGCACATGACCTTCTTTTTGCAACGGCGGTGAGCAACGAAATCAATATCCTTCTAGTTAGCGAACCTAATAAAAAAATTATGGAAAAATTGGCTCCAAAAAAAAATGGACTCCAATACAGACGCAGCAATGTATGTCCTCTCAAGGAATATACTAATAAACAAAACTGGTCGCGGAAAGGGCTTCGTATGGGTACAGACAAGTTCTGTAGTAGTATACAGCTGCTATATATCACCAAACGCCTCCTATTAAACTTTTTTAACTTTACTGTAAGACCTTGCCGTCTCAATTAACCCGCACAGAAACTATGTAGTTGTAACAGGAGATTTTAATACAAAATCCCATGAATGGGGTACACAAAACGCCAAACGTAGCGCACGCCTTTTCACCGAATGGCTAGCCCAACTAGACTTGATCGTGGTAAACCAACCAGGGTGTCCCACTTTTATAAGAAAGAACTCACAATCTACTATAGATCTAACCATTGTTCCAACAATAAAATCTGTTAATTTAATTAATTGGAAGACGATGGAAAGAAACGTTGAGTGATCACGTGTATATATATATTTTGAATACGTGCAGACAAATTTAAACAAAAACCTAGTAGACATACAAACGAGATAACGGAACCTTAAGAAGCTAGATACTGGAAAACTTAAAACTATTTTCCAGAACAAGACCGGAATTACATCCCCGGAACAATTACAAAAATTTTTACAAGAAACTTGTGATGCCGTCATGCCTCAAAAGAAGAGGTTCAAAGGAAAGAAAGCGTTGTACTAGTGGAACGACGATATCGCTTCTACAAGGAGGGAAGCTATAACAGCTAGAAGAAGAATCACGAGAGTCAGATCAAAAAGAGATCGAAACGAAATTAAAGTTTTAAACTTGGAGGAAACCTTAAAACAAGTCAGGAAGAAGCTTACACAAAAAATAAAACTGGCAAAAAAAGAGAAATAGAAGGAAGTGTGTGAAGCAGTCGATAACGATATCTGGGGTGAAGGATATCAAATCGTAACTAAACAACTGGGAGGAGCCATGCCAGTGCAAAAACTGTCCACCGAAATACTAAACAAGGTAATCTCAGTCCTATTTCCACAACACCCGGAAGTCAACTTGGAAATATTATGTAAAGACCCACCAGAAAAGTTTACTTTGGTGGAACTCTACAATGCAGGACACTGCTTAAGAACGGGCAAGGCAGTCGGTGAAGATGGCATACCGGCCGAAATAGTCAAAATCTTGATTATAGAAAACGGTAATCTGCTGTTGACGCTTTTCAACAAGTGTGGCAAAGATGAGAGTTTCCATTAATATGGAAGAACGCAAAATTAGTTTTGATCCCAAAAACAGGAAAACAACTAGACGATCCCGCCTCATACCGGCCTATCTGCATATGCAATTCAACCGTTAAACTTCTAGAATACCTACTTCTGCACAGGCTGATGACGGAGATAGAAAAAAAAAGCGGTCTTTCTAATAGACAGTACGGGTTTAGACCAAAGAGATCAACAATAGACGCGATAGACAAAGTTCTTCGAATAGCTAAGCAAACGAAAACTGTTACGTACAAGCACAGAAAAACCTGTTTAATGATAACGATTGATATTCAGAACGGTTTTAATTCTGCATCTTGGCAAGCTATTCTGGACGAACTAAGAAAGAAGAACTTATCTAAACCACTGCTTAAGATGTTTAGAAGTTACTTGCAAGACCGACATATCATAACCGAAAAGAGAGACATAATAAAAGTAAATAGCGGGGTACCACAAGGTTCACCGCTTGCCGCATCCCTATGGAATATTATGTACGACAGCCTCCTGCGCCTCCCAACACCTGAAGATGTCCATATGATAGGTTATGCAGACGATCTATCTATCATAATCTGCGCAAAATCGGTGGAAACTATAGAAGAACGAGCGAATGAGACTATACAAATGGTGGCAGATTGGATGGCAAAGAGACAGTTAAAAATTGCTCCACAAAAGACCGAAATGTTAATACTAGAAGGGAAAAGGAAATTTAATGAAATTAAAATAGACGTCTCAGGAATTGAAATAACACCCAAGAGAACCATTAAATACCTTGAAGTATGGTTAGGCCTGTATGGAAGCTTTGGTTCCCATATTACTAAAGTAGTGGACAAAGTCGACCGAAAAATTAAAGATTTGGCAAGACTCATGCCCAACATTGGAGGACCAAGTTATTTCAGAAGGAAAATGCTGGCAAAGGTGGCCACCTCGATAATGATGTATGCAGCATCAACATGGTCCTCGGTACTACAATACCAGTATTACAAAAATAAATTAAATAGACTACTACGGAAGCTAGCGATAAGGGTTACATCCGCCTATCGGACACCTGAAACCAACACAATATTGGGCATAAGCGGAATTCCGCCGATATATGTAATAGTCGACGGAAAGATAAACATCATACGCGAGACACATAAAAATGAAGCCAAGAAAATATTACAGTCCAAATAGCAAGATAGGTGGTCAAAACAGAAAACCTGGACTACGAGACTGGTCCTGGACTTAAAATTGTGGTTGGAGAGAAAAATCGGCGAACCAAACTACTACTTGACTCAATTTCTAACCGGATATGGGAGTTTTAGGAGATACCTTTTTCTTAGGAACCGCGCTACGGATGACGAATGCATGTATTGTGGCAAAAGGATACGGCCGAACATACGTTTTTCTTCTGCGAGAGATGGAACGAATACAAGCTAAATGACAACAAAGAATTAGGACTGAGTTTAACTTTAGAAAACACAATTAACTGCATGCTACAATCAGAAGAAAACTGGTCGAAGGCGAACAATTGGATAATGAAAGTGATATAAACAAAAGAACAAAAAGAGACCGAAGAAGACATTTTTTGTAGCGACTAATAAAGAGACACTCCCTGTCCTGATGTAATGCGCAAGCGGTCCCAGGGCAGTAAAGAGTTTAAAGAGAAGGGTTTTGGTGGGTACGCCTATTAAAGGTTTCCCCATCTTAATAAAAAAAAAAAATTCAAACATACAAAAAACAAAAAGTAAGCATTTTGAAAAAAAAGTAATACTACAGTGACAACGCCCCAAGCTTTTGTCTTTAATAAAACATTAAGTTTTACTTCAAACCTATGAAATTAAAAGCTGTTTTAAGAGTACTTATAGTGCATATTTAGCGATGGCGTACTGCTAGTACGTATTCCTCTTAATCAGAAACGTCCTGTGTTGCCATGAAGATTTGTAAATTTCCAGAAATAATGCTTGTCTATGAACTAAAATAAACACAGACCGTGAATAAAAAATAACAATGCGTTACACGCATATCGTTTGTGTAATATTACTTTACCTTGCCTTTCTTAGTGTCAGTGCGCTGATGATGATCTCTTAGGTATCGAAACACGTGTTCAAATAGATATAGCGTTTTCTTTTTTACGTTACAATTATTTTTGTCTTATATAATACTTGTAATAATTATTTAACATAAACATGTCTTTCCATTTTCTTCTTATGTCAAACTGTAATAAAAGTTAAAACCTTAGAATCTGTAAATCAGTTCGAGATAAAGAACGAGTAAAAAAGAAATGTATGAATTTATTATTGTGTTGTATTTTCTTCACATTACAATAAGACTTTGGTATTTTTACGACATTTTCAATATTCATATCCCATACTAATAAAATTATCAATGGATTAAAAATCAATTTTTTTACAGAAAAATAATATTCGGTCTTATTATTCGAAAATAATTGCATATTCTAACTCAATTTACAACATCCCATAATTGGTAATTATGCATCAACTTAGATAATCCACTTTATATTTTTAAAAAAATCCACTTTAACGATTTTTATACAATTAATGTATTTTAAAACTACATCATGCTTGTAAAACATTGTTTTCAGCACAATTAACATTCATTAATGAAACTTCTTTGATGTCTTTATAATTTGCTTTAGGATAATGAAGTCTCTTAAAATACATTCTGTATTGAGAATAAAAAATGACGCCGTATTAACTAACAGAGAGAGGCATTGTTAATGACACAAAATTAGTAATTTTAAAATGTCAATAAATTTTTTATTAAAATTTAACTGAAACACGCTTATGTCAAAGCTGTGTATACTGTATCTCGAAAGTAGATAATTTAGCAGCAGTTAATTAACTCGGTAGTAATTCAAACGACATGCAACGAATAAAACGGCTTACACTGTGGTGAAAACAATTTATAGAGATTTTAGGAAAATTAGCCTCTCGTGAACAATAGAATGAGAGGAACATAAACTACAAATTTATTGTTTATTTAGTACATCTAGATCAATAAATGTGAATGACTATTTAGGGCATTAATACTGTGTTTAAATACATTGTGTAATTTTTGCAAATAAATAATTTAAAATTTAAAAAGTTTTTGTTTACATGATATTATTTAAAAACCTATTAGATATTTTGACTTATTTTTATTCTAAATCTGACATACGAAGTGGATGACGAAATTTCTTTTGTTTATTTACATTATTCTGAAGATAAACGAAAATTAGTTTGAGTTTTCGAATCAACACGTTTACAAATACTGCAATTAAAAATTACTCCCTAGTTATGGGGGCTTGAATATGTAATATTGAGTGTACGGGAAAATATTAGTTTATTCTTTTAAAATGGTGTGTTTTTGAAATTGTTATAATGATTGTAATTTTTTTAAAGAAAGAAACTGTAATAACTGTAGCCTACCAACCACTACCGTTTACGCCAGATCACATGAAAACAACTTAAACTGATTAAATTTCGTGTCCAGTTGAATAGATTATAATTTTATTATTCTAAAAAAAATTTTCATAGACTTAACATTATTTATTCAAACTTCAATAACTTTTTAAGCGTTCGTTTTCGTAAAAAAAGTCAGGAGATGATTCTCCAATAGCCCCAAAATCCATGCACCTAAAGTAAAGTTCAGCCACAAATTTTTATTTGTTATTATATTTTATTTCGCCATCTTCCTAAATGAGGAGAATTTTTTAAAAACGCGTTTTTACGTTCAATAAAATTGTTGTGCATTAACATTTGCAAAATTACATATTATAAAAGTGTTATAGATAAAATTATTAAGATATTGATAAAAATATATAATTCTGTCTTAAATTATAGTTTCTAGGACATACATTAGTGCTTCTGTTACACAACATTCTCGAAATATTAACAGGTTTTCATGTTAATATAACCAATATTTCTTTAAAATTAAAAAAAAAACGTTACCTTCAAATATTTTTGAAATGAAATCGTGACGTCATTATTAAAAAAAAAGATGTTTCACGTGAGCGACACAAAAAAGTTGTGTAAAAATAAAATACCATAAGTAGGGCAAAATAATGTACCTTAAGCATTGATTTAATATAACCGTTAAGGCACATAAATAAAAACATTCTGTTTTTATTTAAAATTTTCTGAAAAAAAATTATTTGAGCATAAGAACGATGAGTGTACATTTTTGCATCGTACTAGTAAACGATTTATAAATCTTTGAATATTATTGATTGTTTGTGTTATATCTTCTAACATAATGTATAGTAAAAGACAACATGTAGTAGGTATAGTAAAAGACTAGAAGTAAAAAGGTTTTTGCAGAACAAAATAAAAAGAATGCTTAGTTGGACCATAATATTAAAATTTGGTACAAGTGTACAAGTGATAACAATGATTCTGACAACTTTATAATACTATATTTTGTTAGAGATTTAGAATATAGCATATTGTACACGAGTATGCAATAGCCATTCCAAAGTGTTGCAGGCTATACTTTTTCTACGGTTAAGGAAGTGTGAAGCAGTATAAAACTGTTACACAATTACCACAGGTTTTGTTTTGTTTTGTATTTTAAATTGGTCGGTTTTAGTGACTTTAGTTATTAATTTATTAGAAACGTTTATTACGTTTACTAGTGTGCGAAGTTAACGTTAGCAGCATTCGGTAAGGGTATGGTTACACATAGTCTTATTATTGAGCTTTGATCAAACTACAGATAATTGATGTAAGAAATAAGGTAGTAAATTAAGGTATTAGTTCTCTTGAAGCTTTAACCCCCCACAAATAAAAAAAGGCTATTGTGTCAGCTTGTCGTAGGATTGTTTTCGAGGTGTACTTGAAGATCTGAAACACCACAACGAAGACAATAAAGTTGAACTTTTTGACAATTATCTTCTTATGAGAAAAATTATCTTAAAAACATAAAACTCGTATTCTTTAAAATGTTTTATCTCCAACTCTTTTAACGTAGAGAGAACTTATTATACAGGGTGATTCAGTTAACGCGTTCATTAGAAGTTTATGGACTTCCCGTTGAAATATTTGTTTAAAAATTTGGAATAGGGGATTGCTCAAAAGTTCTATTTAATTAAAATATTTTAGCTCTGTTACACCGGAAGTGGATACCAACTTTATTATTAAATAGAATGATATTTTGTTTTGTATATTTGCATTCTACGCTAAAATCTGAGTTACTTTCATGTAGAACAACCTATATGAAAAATCAATAGTTTTTAAGATATTCTCTTTTTTTTGAGAAAAATTGATTTCGTAGTATTTTTTTCAAACGCTTGTCAATGATTGAAAAGAAAGTTATAGTAACAAAATAGGAAGACTGTTAAGTTTTTAAATGATGTGTAATTTGACATCTCATTATTTACAGGATGTTCAAAATGTTTGGCTAAATCTGACTAACTTCAACTGCCCAAAAGTCAATTTTTTAAATGGAACACCCTGCATCTTGTTGCTCTATGTGATGGAGAATTAAGTGGTCTTTCAATTTTCATAACGGTACCCTATACCTATCTGTTACCATTTTCCTGCTATCGATGTATTTACATTCGACACACAATATTTCTCTATTTTATTAAATAACTAGAATAAACCTCAAAAATTTTTGGGCAAAATTTGTTAATTTGAATGGTTTTAATCCATTACTTTACGAATGTTTTTTAAATAAATTAATTAGCTAATTAGAGTGTATTTTAAGTGGCGAAACCATATTTTTAACCTTCTAAATCGATTTGCCTATGATTTGGTATGTTTTTCAACTCAATCCGACATTTCGTTCTCTACATCTCGGCTTTTATATATAAGCCGACGATATTAACAATTATACTATTTGAATTTCTGACTAGTGGCCCGTGGAAATTAAAACAATGTGCCTTATTTATCAAACTTGTAAACGTCGACGTGACACATTATACACGATATGGAAATTCACCAAGAATATTCGAATGAAGACATACAAAATTAATTTTTTATTCATGGAGAATGTTACACAATTATTGAAAGAACTTGCCGTTTGTTTAACGTGAGATATCCACATTTGCGACCTCTAAATAAAACTACGTTTAAGAGAATAGAAGCAAATTTTAAACAATTTGGAATTTAATGTACTAGAACAAGCACCAAGGTAGTCACCGGTGATGAAGACAACGAAATAAATGTATTGGCATATTTAAATGCAAATCCACATGCATCGATCAGAGCTGCGTCTGAAGATTTGGGACTGTCCTACTCGTCGATACAGAGAATTTTGGCACAACGTAAAATGCATGCTTTTTCTATTATAAAACTAAAAGCTTTCTGCCCAGGTGACGAAATACGTCGTGTAGCATTTTGTGAAAGCATTTTATTGAACACGCAGGAAGACCTAAATTTTTGGAAAAAAATTATTTGGACCGATGAGTCAAAATTTGGTAGAGAAGGAATCATTAATAGGAAAAATTGGCATTATTGGCAGAACAAAATATTCGGATGGTGCGCGAAGGTAACTTTCAAGACACATTTAGTTTTAATGTTTTTGTTTAATTATGGATAATCGTATTTGTTTTGAAGTGTATGACGAAAATTTAAATTCTCGCAAATATTTAGAAACACTTAGAGGAGTGATTTCAAATTTTTTAGAAAATTTACCATTAAATCTTCTAAATTCATGTTGGTACCAAATGGATGGTGCTCCAGCCCATTCAACCCATAAGTTTTATCAAGAATTATCCCATATGTTCGAAGATCGTTGATTTGGACGCAGTGGTCCATCTCTATGACCTCCCAGATCATCTGACCTAACACCCCTGGATTTTTTTTATGGGGGTATGTCAAGACTAAAGTCTATTCAAGGTTAGTCCATAACAGAGATGACTTATTACATCGGGTTCAAACTACCTTCGCTGAAGTAGATGTGCAAATGGTTCAAAAATCCACAATAGCTGAAGTTAACAGAAGAGTTTTATTGTGCTTAGAAAACCACGGACGGCATATCGAACAGTTGCTAAATTGGTAATTAAATTAATTATTAATGATAAAACACCAAATGATATTTTCATATTTTCATACTTTCCCAAGATACAGACATATTTCAACACCTACCACAACATCGATTTGGATTCTGAGAAAGTCACTCAACCATACATCAAACGCACAGAATAGTAAACGAGATCTCATCTTCTCTAGAAAAAAAGAAGTATTGCACTGCTGCGTTCCTGGACGTGTCTCAAGCTTTTGACAAGGTATGGCACACAGGGTTATCACATAAACTAAAACAGTTATTACCAAGCTACTATTACTTGCTCATTAAGTCATACCTAACAGACCGCTATTATTCTCTCAATTGGGATAACAAACTATCCTTATATTACCCCATCAAATTCGGTGTTCCGCAGGGTAGTGTACTGGGCCCTCTCCTCTGCCTTGTCTATACTGCTGACCTGACAGAAACTGACAGCACTGTGACGGTTACCTTTGCAGACGACACGGCAATACTTTCTACTCATAAAAATGCGGATAGTGCAACTGCCAACCTCCAACAACACCTTACTAAAATTAGCACATGGTTAGATAAACGGTGAATAAAAATCAATCAATCAAAATCAGCCCACTACAAAAACCAGTGTTTGCCCGCCTGTTAGTATAAACAATACTCCAATACCAGCAAAAACCGAAGTAAAATACTTGGGACTGCATCTTGATCAGCGACTCACATGGAACAAACACATACAAACTAAGCGCAAACAACTAAATATTAAATACCGTGTAATGTATTGGCTCCTTGGTAGAAAGTCAAAGCTATCGATCGGAAACAAGCTGTTACTTTACAAAACAATGCTGAAACCAATTTGGACATTTGGTATACAGCTTTGGGGGTGTGCCAAGCCGACCAGAATAAAAACTTTGCAACAATTTCAATCAAAAACACTCCGCGCAATACTTGGTTTGTAACCAATCAAACTATCCACCAAGATCTAGACGTTCCATTCGTTGCCGATGAAATTAAAAAATTTGCGATAAATTACCACTAGAAGATAGATGGGCACAGGAATTCATTAATTCACCAGCTTTCTACTTATCATCTATCAGTACGACGCCTGAAAAAAACATGACCTGAAGACCTCATCAACCTCTCGTAAATGGTGTTCATAGGGAATGTCATCAATGGATGATTTCTCCTATCACTGCTTTTCCTCGTAACTCATTTACTGAATACTTTTGTTAAGTAGGTTGTAAATTAACATTATTGCCAATAAAAATATTTTTACTACTTCAAAATTATAACTACGAATGTAATTCAGTGTGATGATTTCTTAAACAGTATCTTAAATTGTTAAACAATCATCTAAGTACAACTTTATTAAAAATTAGGAATTTTTACATTCTTTGAAAATAACGGCGCAATTATTGTAGAGAATGTTTACGATTGTTGTAATTAGCGGTGCAATTATTGTAGGTAATTGCACAATTTCCTTGAGATCAAAACGATGCTACAGTTCTCTTTTTAAGTTGTTGGTTACTGATACTTTTTTGCAGATTTGAGTTTGATGGAGCTTCTAGAAAAGTATCCTGTTATTTTTAACAACTGCTGCTCACCTACTCCAATTTTAGCTAGTTGTTTTAAGGCAACCGATAGATTTGAATAGTTAGTAATTCAACCATTTCAGTTCCTTGAGTTGTTTATTTTCTTATTCTGTTTTGTTCTACTGTGGGAGATTCTTATATCACCCCCGAGAAAAAGGTCCTTGCTAATAAAAATTAGGTATCAAAAATAAACAATGATTTTATATACCTATTTTTTTATGTAAAAAACGTACCGGACATTTGTCAGTGTTATTTTTATTTGACTTTCAGAATTTTTAAGTTAATTCGCGCGGTCCTTGTGCGGTTTTAGAAATTATTGGGTTAAACTTTTACTCTTCCAATGTGATTTCCATAATGATCATTTCTTGCTTTACGTCCTCTCCTCGCCAATTCGTAGTTACCAATATGATAATATTTTATTTGCTAGCCATTAATCCCATGCTGCAATAATATTTTTTGCCAAGATTCTATAATTTGATGAAATTCTTGACAATTACGGGCATGTCTGCCAGGCTTAAATTGAATGTCACTGAGGAGGACAAATTTTTGTTGTCATCCTTGAAATATTTTTCCTACCAAATTTTGCTATTTCATTCCACAATGTTTCAACAAATTTTTTATAGTTTTTCTCAATTTTTTACGAATGAAATATCTCCAATTTTCCAAATTGCTGCGATTCGTTCCACTTCTGATGATTCAGTTAATTCATAACTATGTTCATGGCAAAATTCGACAGATAAAGTTCGTTTACCATAGCAATAAGATGACGTCACACTGCAGTTTGTTACAAGGTTGTCATAATTTTATATCATTTTTCTTTTCTACTACAAGTATATTGCAACATCGTCAAGTTTTGCAAACTTAACATAAGTAAAGTAAATTTAATTTGCATTATGGTAACTAAAAATTTTCAATATTATATTGGTTATAATAATCACTAAGATTGACGTTATCCTATTTTTAACGTAAACAGACTTTATTTGTATTAGTTCAGTAAACTTTTGCCCAAATCTTATACTTATTTTGGTAGCTGTAAAATGAATATTATAAAGTTTCTTTGAATTTCTACAAATTCACTCCCTTAAGTTAGAGAAAATCTCAAAAAACGAAATTAAAATGGTGTTATACATGGCGGCGATGCTAAATTTTCTGTACTACCAAATAGTCAGGGTAAATGTTCTTCTTACAACTGATATCAATGTTTAAAAAATAAGAAAAGTAAATATTTACTAAGCAGTATAAAATTTCACAATAAAAGATATTTTAAAAATAATAACTGTATAGTATAGGTACATTTATTTGGTTATATGTAGTTTCGGTAATGTAATGTTATATTGGTATTTGCGAATGAATTAGTATTAGCAAAAATAACCAATACATGTTAACTTAAATACAAAAGATTTAGAAAATTGTATTAACTAAATAATCATCATTACTGCAAAAATTGTCATTTATGTATCAAGACACTACAGTTTGAGAAAAATAACTCTAGTGCCGAGGTACATATTATAGTTTTTCCAAAATCGCAAATTTGAACAAAATCGTGAAACTTTTTAATGTTCTTTAAGGAGTAAATGTAATCAGCTGTTCTCATCTTTATGAAAAATGTAAAGCGGAACTAAAGTGATTCATTATAGTATAATTTTTAAGTTTATATTTTTGCATTGGCATATTTAAATCGAAATAGGACAGGTAATTTCTGAAAAAATTAATGTTTATTCTGAAATGCCTCAAAGCTCTCACTATGGACCTCTTCTGTTTTCAATCTTTAAAATATGATATTAAACCAATTTTGAATGATTGAAACTTTTTATTATTTGTAGATGATATAAAAATTTTTTTAAGATTATAGATAACAACAATGACTTTTTGGTTTGCAATACTATATAAATAAATTCTTAGATTGGTGTGTAACAAATAAATTACTATTAAATGTAAAAAAAAAAAAATTTATATGAATATATCTAGGAGGTAAAATGTCATAATTTATAACAATAATATTGATGGTATTCCTCTTAAAAAATGAATAAAATTACAGATTTAGGAGTTAAATTTATAACAAATTACAGTTTTAACAGTCATATTCAAGATATATCAGGAGAAGCATTAAAATTGTTAGGGTTCATTAAAAAGTAGATACAGAATTTAATATCAATATTTTAAAAATTTTGATTACAACATTAATTAGAAAAAAACTAGAAAATGCATGTATCATATGAAATCCACATTATAAAAGTATTGTAAACTTTTGAAAAAAGTTCAGAAATGGTTTGCTTTTTAGTTATACAGTGTGTCCAAAATTCGATGCTCACCATTGGTATTTTGGAAACGGTAAGAGTTACAGGGTCGGTTAAATGGAACAATATGGAGGTATTTATCTTACCTCTTCAGACCTTCTCTTGTTTTTCCAAAGAAATGCGTTGCCTACTAGATATTGCAAAAAAGTGAAAATCGGCATTTTCTTTAAACTTGCGTAGAATCCACACTATTTATCCTATCAAAAATATGTAAATATAAAAGTTGTAGACATTTAGATATTGAATAATATGCGTCATTAAAATATTTTTTGCTTGCATCAGTAGCGAAATATGACCCAAAGTTGCATTTTTTAAATGGAAATGATAATTTATTTTTATACAGTTGAATTACTTGATTTTTTTCCTTTTCAACAATATAAGGTTCGAGCTATTTATCTTGTGTACTTTAGAAGATATAAAGAAAAATCATTTTTGAGGCAGATTTATAATGTTACCAAGTTGTAAGCAATAATAACAAAAACATAACGGTGGATAACATCGTAAAACGAATGAGTTTTCCTATAAAAGATTCTCAATAGTGCGGCCATTGACTTCTAAACATTTTGTATAGCGTTTTTCAATATTTATTCGGCAATTCATTAATTGACGGACGCTAACTGAATTAAAGGCCTGCATGACGCTCTGCTGCAAATCATTAACGTTCTCATAATTGACAACGTATACTAAATTTTTATGTGTCCCCACAGGAAAAATCTAGTATGGACAAATCTGGTGATCGCGCAGGCCAACGTATGGGACCGTTTGTTCCAATCCAACGGTTTCCAAATCTTGCTGATAAATATTCAGTGACGATCCTGGAATTATGGGCCGGGGCGCCGTCTTGCTGAAACAAAATACTTCTTTCTTCTTGAATAGGTAGCTCGTCCAATGCATCTTCGACTTCGGCTTGCAGCAGTTGAAGATATCTAGTCGAATTAAGCGTTTGATTATAAATAAATGGACCTATCAAACGATTTCCCAAAATACCGCACCACACGTTAAATCCGAATCGTTCTTGGAAACGCGATTCTCGAACTATTTTCGGATTTTCATTATTCCAATAATGATAATTATGCCGATTGTAAATGCCGTTGTTTGTGAATCTACTTTCATCGCTCCAAAGAATTTTTTAGAAAAATTATCGTTTGTAACTTCATCCAGGTACCATCTACAAAATGTAACTCTTCGAGCATAATCATTCTCTTTGATATGATGGCATATCATTGGCTTATAAGGATGAAATTTCTTCTTTTAAAACATAATGTACTGAACTTCTTGCCATACCACTGTCATTCGAAATTTTTCTTACTGAAACGGAAGGCTCAACATTAACAGCGGCTAGAACAGCTATTTCAGCATCCTCATTGTCTTTTTGATAGGTTGTAGGACGAATGGCGGTGAAGGATCCACCTTGTCGAAGATTTTGCTCGAGTCGGGAAAACAAAGTTCTGTGAGGTTGCCTTCTTTCGGGGTATAAGTTGTGATATTCATTTGCTGCCGCAGTTGAATTACGATGGCATCTTATGTAGACAACAAACATGTCCGTTTTTCATGGTTTGAAAACTGCATCATCAATTTTGAATATGAATAGCTTACTACAACAACTACAAGTTCTGACACGATACTACTGTAACAATATTATTGACAGATTTGATGTGCAGTTGTTTGTTTCTTAAAAATTTGCAATCATGGATAGTGTGATGTGCTTTAAAATACATCTACAGATCTCAAAAACGATTTTTCTTTATATCTTCTAAAGTACACAAGATAAATAGCTCGAACCTTATATCGTTGAAAAGGAAAAAATCAAGTAATTCAACTGTATAAAAATAAATTATCATTTCCATTTAAAAAAATGCAACTTTGGGTCATATTTCGCTACTGATGCAAGCAAAAAAATATTTTAATGACGCATATTATTCAATATCTAAATGTCTACAACTTTTATATTTACATATTTTGATAGGATAAATAGTGTGGATTCTACGCAAGTTTAAAGAAAATGCCGATTTTCACTTTTTGCAATATCTAGTAGGCAACGCATTTCTTTGGAAAAACAAGATAAGGTCTGAAGAGGTAAGATAAATACCTCCATATTGTTCCATTTAACCGACCCTGTAACTCTTACCGTTTCCAAAATACCAATGGTGAGCATCGATTTGGACACACTGTATATAAATTAAACAATTCGAGACACAATTTTAGCTGTTACGAGATATTATCTTTATTAAAATTAGAGTTATTACCTAAACAAAGGGTGGAAATTGATTCATTTTCTTATATAAGTTGACCAATGGAATCATTGAATGTCTAATGCAAATATGCCTAGCACAAGATCACGTTATATTTTCTATTTAGATTTTAATGCAACTAAATACAACTATCATTCTCGAATAGCATGATGCAGCAAGCTAATATTTTTTAAATAATAATAATTTTAATTTATTCTCAACATCTTTTAAATCAATATTTAAAAAATTTGTAAGTATGGGTTTTGGATAATGAAAATGAAATATACAGGGTGATTCATTAGTAATGGGCCAAATTTTTAAATCTACGTTCAGAAGGCCAAAATCATAATATTTTCATTAACAATAATGGGTAATATATACGTAATAAAACACATTTATTGTACGCCAATGTGGTCTTTCGTTTTATTAACTGGCGTACAATAAATGTGTTTTATTACGTTAATTTTTGTATGGTTTCATTTTAATATTATTAACAATTATCAATTACGGTTAGGTAAATGATAACATTCTATGGTATGCTTGTGTCTTACAGGTTAATGCTACGTCGACCACCATGAAATGTAGTGTAGTGAATTAGTAAAATTCAAATATCTCGGAAATCATTAATATTTTGAAGATCAAAAACGTATAGCTTTTTTTACAGAAAAATGGGGATATCCAAATTAAATAAGTAAGTTGTAAAATAATGAGCGATAAAAAATTTGTAGCTGATTTCATCTAATTCATATGGCGCATGTGGCGACATCTACGAGTTAACTCAAATCCTCTCACACATTCTTGTTTACCTTTACAAAAATTAGTTCATACCCAATGTTTAAGTCATTATGTAGAACATAACATCCTGTAAGGAGCAGACTAAGACCTATTATTGTTAATGAAAATATTATGATTTTGGCCTTCTTGAACGTAGATTTAAAATTTGGCCCATTACTTATAAATCACCCTGTATATATGTCGAGTTATACTTACACTTATTATATTAGTTTTGTAAAAGGCAATTACCGTAAATAATTAAAAAAAATAATTAAACAAAATTATGAATCAACAATCAATGTAGCTACTCAAAGCTGATGTTGATTTCTCTAAAAGAATTAAATTATAATTATGTATTATAAAGAACTTCCTTACAATCAATCTATCTTAAATGCGAATATAAACTATTTTAAAAGAAAAATTGCTTACATAAAAAGTCATATGTGTTAAATGTATTACCTAAACATACAAGAAAGTCTCTAGCTTATTAACTGTTCAACAACAATGATTTATTTCCAATACATATATACTGTACGAATAAATAAATAAATAAATAAATAAATTACATATAAAAACTATTTCAAATGTGGACTTGGTTTATAAATATCCTACTAACATTTTTCTATCTACTTACAATATTTTTCTAATGTATAACGGTACGAGGCGCATCCAAAAAAGACTACTCAAATCTCTGACTTTAGGCCTATTAGTCTTCTACCAATATTAGCTAAAATAATGGTAAAACTTGCCGCGGAACAATTATACGAATTTATTAACTTTGTCTTGCCGATAAGGCAGTCGGGATTTCAAAAGTACCACAGTACCAATACTGCTCTTTTAAGTGTTACCAATGATATAATTAAAGCTAGAGATCAATCAAAAATCACAATTTTAGTAATGCTCGACTTTAGCAAAGCATTCGACGTCATAACTCACGAATTATTAATTGCCAAACTACATTTTTATGGAGCCTTTTATACGTGTATTCAGTGGTTCAAAAACTACCTCACAAATAGAATTGCCACAGTATTCGTAAATGGCAAATGTTTATCAGAACTGCAAACAGTAAAAGGAGTACCACAAGGTAGCATTTTGGGCCCGCTTCTTTTCACCATATTTACTTCAGATTTGCCCAATTACGTTACGGATGAAGTTCGCCTACACTTTTACGCGGATGACACTCAGGTGTATATATCGTGTGTCCCTAGTGAAATAAATAGTGTCATAGATATAATAAATAGAAACTTAGATAATATATTCATTTGGGCAAGTAAGAATAGACTTATACTCAACCCAATAAAATCTAAAGCGTTGTGCTGTAGTTCAAAACTGATCGTGGTATAGCGGTATCAATTGCGCATGCGTAACAGATCTATGAGATGCTGTACCTGTTGCCAATATTTTGTTTCCTGTAAGTGTGTTCCTTTTTTTTTAAATAAGGAAAATTACTTTCTGGATGCGCCTCGTATAATATACTAATTTCGTATTCTTAATATTATATCGTAGTCAAATGTTTTTTTTATTTTTATTAACATACATACCAAGTGGGTTTTGTGTTTTGTTTAGTAATGTAGGTTTTAGTTTATCTCCATGTTTGCCTCTAGCTTTACATAGAAGCAGTTACAAAGATAGATTTTTGAATTACATTTCTATATCAGTCGACTGTCTGATTCACGACACCATTAAGGTTTGTCTTATTTAACTGATAAAATTGTGTTAATCTAATTTTCGATCTACGTGATTGTAAATTGAAGCTATTAAAAAATGATTGTTCTGATAACATGTAACTGCATCCCTGCTTCTTGCTTAAGAAGAATTTTGATGTTAAGCAAAAATTAATTGTATTTTTTAATTGTAAGTTATAGCACCTTGAAAGCGGATCAGCAAAGTTTTTATTATTTTTTTGTTATCCTTAAGTAATCCCTCTTTTATGATTTGGTTTCATTAAATGAAACAATTTAATATGTTATTTCAAATATGGCTGTGGCCTCCAAAAAAAAACAAATACTTAGGTATAACAAAAAAATAAAAGAAGCAACATATCATTTTTTTTTGTTTTTCATAAGTATCTTGCTTTACTTAGGTTGTAATCATCTACACTTAGTTAGTGAAGCCAAAAATCAACATCGTAAGACTGCGATGTCTATTAAATTCCTTAAAGAAAATATGTAAATATGATTTTCGGAAGATCAGATTCTCCCACCAAAGGTTATCAAGCGTTTTCAACATCAATTATTGAAATCAAATCCAAAGAATATTGTGTATAAGATTTTGGCGCACTAACCTTAAACACCACTGTAATGATCTTGACAGGTTTAACAAAAAATATTGGTAACTTATAGGAATCTAAGTATAAGAAACTATGATTATCTACTGTTAAAATTGTTAACGTATTTTGCTGATAAGAATGTGACTCTATGTAGCGAGTTTTTGTGTGTTTGAATTTGGATTGTAATACTGGTATACATAAAATGAGAAGAATGAAGAAGCTAGCAGGATTCGAACCAAAACTTTAAATTGAGGTCTACATTCATAGAAAAACAATTAGTACCTACTGTTGTAAGGGGGGGGATCATCAATTAATTTAGGAGAGTGGTCTTAGATCAGTTGTCTACAGAATAAAGAATTCCTTGGAGTAGCAAGGGGGTGAATATTACTGCATTTTGCAACCAATTTTAACTTTTTTGAAATTAACTTCAACTGACAAATATGATATCATTGAATACAAAAAAATTTCAATCATCACAAACAGTTTTTATTGAACAACATAATTATTTCGAGTAGACATACTGTTATCTTCAGCGGTACAATTGATGTCATTCTGCCGAAGTGTCGAGTATATTTATAAGTTGAAAGTAACTATTTTTTGGTTTTATAAATAATGCTTCTAATTTAGTGCAGAAACAAATAAATATTAAAGTTTTTGAAGTTATTGATCAAGGTAGTCTGTCAGTATCCTCTACAGCTCGCTGTAAGCGGTGGAAAATATCTCAGGATTGACTAAAATGTACTACCTGGCGGAAGTACAGGAATTTTTAAGTTAATATTTCTGGTTTCAAAGACTTACAACATTTTTATTTCTAAAGAGATTAAGAAAATGGTTAATACAGATTAAAGTTGCAAGAGTTTGGATTTTAAAATAAGTAGTTCTTAAACAAAATATCAAACAAGGGTCCTCAATTTTTATTAACGCAAAGTTTTAATCGTTTTGAGAATCTTTTTAGAACTTCTAAAGTTTCCGGGAGGATCACAGCATTTTAGGAACTGAATGGACGAGCTAACTAACTATGCGTTCTTTTAAGTAGCTCCAAAGAAAAAAATTGGCATTGTTAAGACCGACAATCGGACAACCCAATGGATGCCACTGCGACGGACTATTAACCTTTTTTTGAGAAAGCAACCTCAAGTTTGACTATTTTTCTAGCAATTGGGGCAATTATATCAAAATGTGTTTCATGTTTTCGGAACCGTAATCCAAATCTTTCTATTCTTTAGAATAAGTAAGTATTGTTCCATTATTTCTTTAATCGTTTATCTAGGACAAAAATTTTTGGTAAAGTAAAAAGGTCATGTTTATTAAAAAAATACACGTATTGTAACTTGGAACTTATGATATCAGTATAATGCATGAAAGAATGTTATTTATATTCTTAATCTCGATTTGAACTCACCGAGAACAACATCGTTGCGGATTGGTCTAATTTAGTCAACATTTTCTACTCGTTGAAAACTTATTTATCTAAACAAAATACTTAAGCGTTATCTTACGTTTTTTGTTTCTGACTACTCACCACGGTAAGTAAACCAAAATTATAAAAAATTAAAAATAATTAAAGGAGTCATCTAAAATGTCAATATTCTAACACACACTAACTTAAAAACAATCCAAATTCAATAATCCGAAAAAGCGTTTTTTTATGTACCAAGCAATATTAAAAATTCAATAACGTTGTTATTAACTACGCAAATTATTACTCAATTAGAACGAGTTTCAGAAAATAAACACCATTATTTAGTTCAACGACAAAATCGATTATTCTACAAATCAAGCGTAGAGATTTGTTGAATTAAAAATTTATGCAACTGTTTAATTTGATTCACGTCATAAAATTTTCTACACTTTATTTAATGTTGCTTTTTCATTTGCATTAATTTTTATTATAAATAGAATTCGAATGCAAAGTGAATAATCGTTTGAAAAATGTTTTTTTTTTCCTGAAATAAAACTGAAACCCCTAAATCGTGTAAGTGGATCATTTTTACCAAACTCTGAAGCCAAATAATATATATCGGTCTATGTAATTGAATAGCTTGTATGGTAAGGTACTCGAAAAACCGTCTAACTTCAACCGTTTCTTAAACTCTACAGAACTTTGTGGTATTGTAGTCAGCACGCGGTCAGTTGTATGAGTATAAGATAAATTATTTTACTTTCGTGATTCTTCAGGTATAATAAATAAATGAGGTTTTTAGAAATATAATTTATTTTTCATTTTATAAAAACTTTTGAAAATCTTTTTATTAAAACTTTTGAACACAACGAATTAAATTAAAATATTGAAAAATGTTGATTCTTAACTCAAAGTAATAACAAATAAAACAGTTATTGAATTATATTTATTTTACTTATTACGTATTTATAATATGCGTATATTGATACTTTTAGAAAATAATACTCGGTTCTTAAATTAATAATTTATTTTTAGACCAATTTTAGCGTCTAAGCGTTAGCCGAGACGCTAATAAGTTCGAGCAGATAATGAAATTTTATCGTCGTGTATAATATAATTCACATAATGAGCTGAATATACGCAGAATCAGCAAACTGATTGCATTGCTAAAAAAGTTGTCTTTAAACCAGATGATGTCAATAGATTTTTAAAGGACGCTTCTGATAACAACTAGTGACTTCAGTAATATTCATAATGCGGATTTGAAATTGTAAGTTGTTGCAATAATGGGTTTATAATGTTAACGATCGAAAATCGGTCATAATTATTTCACTTATTGATACCAAAACTAAGAAAGATCGCCCGTTTTGTATCACAAACAACAAATTTAAACTAAGTGCATCTCAAAAAATTCTTTGTTAATTACCCCCAGAAAAACTGCAAAATTCAACAATGGAGATTAATATCTTCTGCAACCAAAATGATAGCAAACTCAGAAGCTGATTTGACTCCAATGAAGCGCGTATATCGATAGAAATCATCTGGTGCAGAGATTTATAATCAATAGCTAGCAAGATTGCCGTGGCGATGCATATTCTCAATGGTGTAGTAAATGAGACAGTTTCTTGCAAACCAACCAAACCTTCAAAATCAGTGCTAAAATTGGTATAATCATAATTATTTACATTGTATTTAATGTAGGAAAAATGTAGATTATATTACTAAGAGTAAAAATTAAGCTGTATGTGCTAAGGCGAATAAATTGTAATACTTAAGGCTGTTTTATCACTCGGGACAATTTCAGATTTCTAGTAGGCGGTTCACTATTTTTATTTCTTGTTACATAAATAGCTATTTGTTGTTTTTTCTGTTTCTAAAACTGTTTAAGATGCGTGTCATGTACAAAAAAAAATTGACATCAACAATTCAACAATATATTATTCATCTATTAATATTAATCGGCTTCCAAGTCTGGCCTGTTGCGCTCAGAAAAATTCGCCCTCGAGTACATTCATTTCACAATTCTCCAAGAGTTTTTAGTATTTATCGTTTACTTAATGTTAATTTTTCTCATTGGATTTTAAGTAAAAATTAAAAAAAAAAGTAGCGTTGTCAGAAAATTATTATCTATGTCGCGCAGGAGTCAAAATTTGGGTTTATAAGGAAATCCATTTTTTTTATTATTTTACGTTTTAATTAAATTAAATTCAACGAAGACGAAAATAAGAAAAATAGCTCCTTCACGACATAAATAATAATGTTAGCTATATGTTTGTGCAAAATCAGGAAAACATTTCTAAAAATAAACGAGATAAATTTACATAAACTTTATAGCTCCCTGAGAGAACAGCCTTAATACCTACAATTTGTCCGTGGTTACAATGTAAGGAGAAACAATATGTATTAAAAAAGTATCATCAATTGTTTGTTTAGAGAAAGCTTTTTAAACAATCCCAAACAAAAACCGACGGCCATGTCGGTTTCGGAATCAAAAATTTGCTACCATCGAGTCTAGGCGCTTAGGAAATGTGGTACCAAAGATTTTTGAAATGGCGTGTAATACAGAAAAAAAGTAACCGTGTATTCCGTAAACGTTTTACTTGCATATTCTTTGGAATTGCTTAAAAACATGAAAAGTTCTTGGTTATTGTCTCATTATTCGATTATAAAGGCATTATTAAATCTGAAGACAAATGTCGTCATCACGAGGTATTTGAAGCTGCGTGCTTTTTTAAAGAATCGGGGATAGGAAATAGACCCAAGAAAGCAATGGTTTTAATCAAAGAACAGTTTGATTTCGATGTGTATTGCCGTAAGTGAGTAGACGTGTTATAAGTTGCTCTCAATAGTTTCTAGTGTATACAATGAGTAAATTTTCTTTATTTTTCTCGTGCATTTTTTAAAAGTGCCTATTACGCGTGATCAATTAGAAGATATCAACAAAATTATCTCTGTCACCACGAACAAGCTATTAACTGACGCAAGTTTTATAACCCTAATTACAAACACTGTTTCACAACCTGTAATAGAGCAATATTAGTGCATTAAAACTAACAAATGCCAAATCCTTGCAAAATATTGATAATCTACAACAATACTTGCAAAATAATTCGTTGAGAATATATGAAATTACCGAAACAGACAATGAAAATGTTATTGCAATCGTACTACAATTTTTAAAAGACAAATTCGATGTTAACATTAATATCACCAATGTTGATAGAATACATAGAGATGGTATAGGTCGTGGTACCTTTTCGAGGCTTATCTTGGTTAAATTTATCTCCTTCCAATACATTGATTTTATCTAAAAAAAAAAATTATAAAAGGTAGCAGAATACACATCAAAGAAGATCTCACGCCTTAAAATTTAAAATTACTCAAAGCTGCTAGTGCAAAATACTCTTTTAAGAATGTGTGGACCAGTGGCGGTAATGTTTTCGTAAAAACTAACAATTCCGGGAAGAATATTTCTGCTGTTAGTGACTTGTAATAATTGAGTCTTCGGTGAATTTAAACTTTAACACTTGTAATCATTTCTTTTGTGTTTTCAACTAATTTGCTACTAACACTATATATAGTTAGAGTAGCAACTAACCGCAGTCGAACTTGCTGATTTTTGTGTATTGTACGTATCTAAGAAATAATATTGATTTGTTTTTTTTATTTTTATTATGCTTAAACTTGCTCATCTAAATGTTAGATCCTAATTAAGTTCGCTTACTGAAATAAACAATTTTGTACTTGATAATTCGTATGATGTTATTACTTTTACAGAGACATGGTTAACGAAAAACATAAATAGTACAATGATCAACATAACAGGTTATTCACTTTTTAGATTTGATAGAGATGGTATAGGCGGTGGAGTGGCACTGTACACTCATGAAATTTAAAACTTAGACACCACAATTTCTGTAAACAAAAGTTTGCACATTGTGAAGCGGATTTAAGGATATCATTTACAATTCTAACAGCAGGTAGTCTCAGCAGAGGTTATCTTATAGAAGGGCTGTAGAATGAATCATTACATTAAGCACGTTTTAGAAAATAGATAATTTACGTTGCTTACTTAATTTTTTTTTTTTGAAGAATATATTTGAAGGTATCGCTGATTAAACACCATAGCTCGATTAATTATCGAATCAAAATTTTTTTAGGAAATGTTTACAAAATAAAATTAGAAATAATTTTGATTTAAAAACGTCTACAAGCATTTAATTTTAAACTATAACTTGGTATCTTAATTATAATTATGTAATAAATTCTTGTCAAAAAACTAAATATATACGTTGACAATAAGAATTGCCTTAGTTTTTATTTTCACTTTTTATATTAACTACAGAAAAAATGAAACGTCATAAAATATACATTTTGTAAAGACTAAATATTATGAATAGAGAGTTTAATGATTTTTTTTAATAACTTACAATAATTAGTAGGTTAGATTTATTTAAAAATAAGTAATAATCAGTCAACCCAAATAACCATGTTTAGTTTTTGATTTAATTTAAAAGTTATTGCTTGTAGACGTTTTTAAATCAAAATTATTTCTAATTTTATTTTGTAAACATTTCCTAAACAAAATTTTGATTCGATAATTAATCGAGCTATGGTGTTTAATTAGCGATACCTTCAAATATATTCTTTAAAGAAAAAATTAAGTAAGCAACGTAAATTACCTATTTTCTAAAACGTGCTTAGTGTAATGATTCATTTTACAGTCCTTCTATAAGATAACCACTGCTGAGACTACCTGCTGTTAGAATTGTAAATGATACCCTTAAGCCCGCTTCACAATGTGCAAACTTTTGTTTACAGATATTGTGGTGTCCAAGTTTTAAATTTTATGAGTGTACATTAAAAAATAAGTTTCTTTGTAAAGTTGTTAACATTCCAATAAATCAAAATATCGAACAATTGTGGATTAATTTATATGTAATGAATGTTAAATTTGGTATCCGTGTTGTTTATAGATCCCCTAAATTCAAATTAGACTACTTTTACTCATCTTTAGAAGATGTTCTTTTATTTATGTTACTTACTTGTGATCACTTTATTTGTTTAGGAGATTTTAACATTAATATTTTAAGTAATCCTAATAACATCTTAAATAAGTCTAATAGTATTATGCAAACGTATAACTTAAAACAAGTAATTGATGTACCGACCCGAGTTACATCTACTGTATCTTCATTAATAGATCCAATCATAGTTTCTAACACTCTGAATATTGAAGGTATTAAAGTTACCGAAATGCATTAAAAATTTCAAAAATTTTAACAATACTGATTTCTAATTAAGTCTTGCAAATATTCAGTGGGAAATTATTGTTGATATGCCTCTCCTATATAACAAAATACGTTTTTGAATAAAAATATTATTGATCTTATTAATTATCATGCACCAATAACCCAAAAACAAACCGTTACGAAATACATTCTTTGGGTAACTTTGGGCAGCTATCAAAAGAGAGAAAAAAAACCTATTTACAATTTAAATTAAGAAATGCATCAATAAAAGCAACTTGGTCAGAAGTAAAACGCCTAGATATTTGTAAACATAAGCAAGATCAGCTTCCTTGTGATATATTTTCACCTACTAATCTTAACGAATACTTTGTTAATTCAGTTAAGCCAATTAAAAATAAAAATTTTGATTTATTGATATACTTCTATAACCTTAATTTAAAATATGGCATTAGCAAAAAACTTTCATTCACACTTACAAATGATAATGCTGTGTCTAGTATAATTGCTAGTTTAACTAGCCGCTCGGTTGGTTCTGACGGTATTGACGTAAAAATCATGAAAATTTGTTTACTTATAATTCTTCCATGCTTAACCCATATTATAAATCACTGCCTAGAGTACGGCCAATTTCCATCAAAATAGAAAGAAGCAGTAATTATCCCCATACCATAAAAATCAAATCCAGTGAATGAAGGTGATGTAAGACCAATAAGCATATTACCAGTACTTTCTAAAATTTTAGAACGAATTGTTAATCATCACCTAATCGAACATCTGGCTGCTTACAACATCCTGCCGCTGTCTTAATCTGGTTTTAGAACAATTTATAGCTGTACAACAGCCTTACCAAATGTCACGGATGATATAATAAAAAATTTCGTTTATAAGATGGTGGCGTTAGTTATGTTGGACTACTCCAAAGCCTATTGCATCAAATTGGGGCGGACTAACCTGTTTGTAATTTTTTCAAAAATTATTTGTACGGGCACACACAAAAAGTAAAAATAAATAATAATATGTCAAGGAGTTCCTCAAGGATCAATTTTAGGGCCAACTCTATATGCTATATATACTTTTAATTTTTATAAATCAATTAGATATAGTAGCGTCCATTGTTATGCGGATGACACACAGATATACATAGGTTTCTCTCCCCAAGACTTGCCTAATGCTACCGATCTTTTAAATAAAGATATAAGTGCCATCATATCAACTTCAGAAGATCACTGTTTAAAAATCAGTTTCAAAAAATCTCTCTTATAATTTTTGGCAATAAACGATATCAAACAATAGTCATTAACAAATCCAATATTTTGAAGGTATTGTACAATAATCGTGACTTTTTAAATGCAAAACTAAAATTAATCTTATGTGACGCCTTGGTACTCTCAACTTTCAATTTTTGTAGTCCGGTTTATGGACCTTGTTTAACTAAATTTGATGCCGATCGAATACAAAGAGTACAAAATTCATGTCTACTTTTTATCTATAGTATTAAGAAATGGTGTCACATAAGCCACAAACTTAAAGAAGCTAATTGGTTAAACATGCCCAATCGTCTTGTTCTTCAGAGTAATATCTTGTTTTATAAGATCTTAAAAACTCAAAACCTAGTTACTTGTTTGAGCGTCTCAGATTTCGTACTAATGTTCACAATTTAAATCTCAGATCTAAAGGACTACTTACTTACACCTCCTCAATATAATACAAAGTTTTTTAAAAGATCATTCTCTTTCAACATTTATAAAGAGTTTAATACCTCTATATCTCACATAGAAGCATCGTTCAAGTAAAACTTTTGGAAAGCATTACAAATTGAGCCAAATAAGGACCTATACATAGTGAGTTAGTATGTTTATTATACATTATCGGCTTTTTTTTCTGTTTTTTATTATTAAATTTAGTTGAGTTTATAAGGAAGAACAGAAGACATTTCATGTCTTTCTGATTATGCGCCCATTAGTGTGTAAGTACTGAATACTTTCATTTCTTTTGTAACTTTTAATATAACAATTCAGACAAAAAAAAAAATTATTATTATAATTTCATGTTTAATTCATCAAATGAAGTATCTGTTGAACAAAGGTTGCACTGGTTTACTGCTTTATTTTTACAGTGTGTATTAAATCTCCTTCATTTTCAGATTGTTTTATTATTTGGTGTTTCCGAGATATGTCGATGTCACAAACTGTCAAAGATGAAAATTGAATAAATGCAGCAAAAGAGGTTGTATCCTATTTAAGTCTACCTAACTCAAAAGAGTATACAAGCCATTTTTTGAGAAAAACCTCTGCAATGTTCCTGGTAGACAAAGGCGGCGTTCTAGTTCCATCACTTAGAGTTATATAAAAAATCCATACAAAATAAAAATGATATTGCTGGTAAAATTCTTCAACCAACTAATCCAATCCAATTCAACGGGAATTATGCACAATGGTCAGAATTTAAAGAACTTTTGATACCTTAATAAATCAAGACAAAGGTTACCTGAAATTCAAAAGTTTTATTACTTGAAAGGGTGTTTAGCATAACATGTAAAAAAATTATAAAGAAATTAGAAGTCACAGCAAACAACTATGCCAAAGCATGGAAAATTCTTAATAAAAGATATGAAAATAAAAGTCTTGTCATTCACAACCACTTGCAAGCTATTTTCAATCTTCCAACCCTTAATAAAGCCTCACATGTAGAAATACGTAATCTATATGATAGCACAATTGAACATTTAAGCGCCTTAAAGAGTCTAGCGGAGGAAACAGAGCACTGGGATAGACTAATAATTTTCATACTAACTAAAAAACTTGATAATGTGACGTTAAACAGTTGGGAATCTCAAAAAATCAAGGGTAAACTTCCCACCCTTGAAGATATGGAGGAATTCATTAAAATAAAATGCAACACGTTGGAGAAAATACATAAATTTAAAAACTTGAATGATAAGGGAATATTCGATACAAAAAAATCCCAGTCCTTTGTTTCTTCCAACAAACCTAAAAAACAGCTGTTACTTTTGTAAACAAGAACATAGCATATTCAAATGCGAAACATTTAGCAACTTGTCGGTAGAACAAAAAATAGAAACTGTCAATAATTTGAAGCTGTGTTTAAATTGTTTAAGATCATCGCACCCAACATGGAAGTGCAAATTATCCAAATGTCGAAAATGACATAGACCACACAATACGATCTTGCATATTACGCCAAAAAATAACTTGAATAATTCAAACGTGACAAATAATAACGACGAAGTCATAAATCAAAAGCGTCCCAGTAGCAGACAGTGCCAGTACGACACTGAATACGATCGCCGGATGCACACCGACGCCCGGTCATCAGGTGTTACTTGCGACGGCGGTTATAAAAATAAAATTCAGAAAACATATGGGTAACTTGCCGTGCGCTACTGGATTCTGCTTCGCAAAGCAATTTTGTCACCGAAAAGGCAGCAAACAAATTAAAACTTAATAAAATAAAGCTAGATCATATGGTAAAGGGCATCGGTCAAGATTTAACAAATATTTCTTACCAAATTAATGTGGAAATAAAATCTACTTGGAATAATTATAAAAGAAATTTGAGTTGTTTAATTTTACAAAAATTACAGATTCATTACCTACGTGTTCGTTTAATGCAAATTTAATAAATATACCCGCAAACATTAGGTTATCGGATCCTGAGTTTAATATTTCACAGGAAATAGACATATTACTTAGTTCAAACACTTCTTGGGAAGTCATACGCGCAGGTCAGAAACGGCTTGACCCAATTGCACCCATATTGCAAAATACTTTATTTGGTTGGGTGGTATCCGGAAACTTGAATGTACCTAGCAAAAGTAATTCCATCAGTTGTATGTCGTTAAATACATATGATAATTTAGACGAAAGGTTAATGAAATTCTGGGCGATAGAAGAAATTGAAAATAAAAAATATTTAAGCGCTTCAGAAATTATTGGAAAATATTCTGGAACAAAGAAGTGACACATATATACTATTAAAACAACTTTCTAAAACCTTTAATTAATAAATATTCATCATTAAATAAACCAAAAGGGTTTTCGGTCTACTGCAGGTATATGAGCTTGAGAAAGCACTTAAATTACTTATTCAATTTTAACAACAGGTATATTTTTCCGACGATTATAAAAACTTACAAGAAGAAAAACCCTTAAATAGTAAAGTCCAATTTTAGCTTTGAATCCTTTTCTTAAGGAGGATTTATTAAGAGTTGGTGGACGTATTCGCCACTTAAATGTTACTTATAAACAGAAGTTTCCAATTATTTTACCAAAGGGTAGTACATTAACCTATTTAATTCTGCGCAGAGAACATGAACGTTTATTACATTGTGGTGTTCAAACATTATTATGTTTAGTGAGAGACCATTATTGGCCAATTTCGGGTCGAAAGAGTTGCAAAAAAACTCTCCATGACTGTATAACTTGCTTTAAAGCAAAATCAAAACCTATTACCTACATAATGGGCGACGTACCCGATGTCCGTGTAACTAATTACTCACCTTTCCTTAACGTAGGAGTAGATTAGGGTGGGCCGTTTCTCATAAGGATCGACAAACACGGGGTTATTGAAGGCATATGTCTGCTTGTTTGTATGTATGGCTACCAAAACGGTGCACTTGGAATTGGTGTCTGAATTGATCACCGAAGCATTTCTGGCTGCATTTAAGCGATTTTCAAGTAGACGTGGGAAACCGCAAAGTATATTTTCTGATAATGGTTCTATTTTTTTAAAATTAATCAGAGTAAAATAGGTATAGAATTTGCAAACGAAAACATAAAATGGTTTTTCATTCCTGTACGTTCTCCTCATTTTGGGGAGATATGGGAAGCCGGAATAAAATCAACTATACACGATATAAAAAGAATAGTAACTTATCCTCTTACGTATGAAGACTTTTATACATTACTGGTGCAAATTGAGGGATTACTAAACTCCCGACCTTTGTGTCTCCTTACGGAAGATGTGAATGATCTCACGGCCCTGACACCAGCCCACTTATTGATCGGGAAAATGCTCACTACACTACCAGAAATAGATCTGCAAGATGTTCCATCTAATCGCCTCAACCGGTGGCAACATATACAAGCATCACTGCAACATTATTAGACGAGATAGAGTAAGGAATATCTGGCAGAGTTGCAGACACGTTCCAAGTAGAAACAAGCAAAAGAATCAGTTCAAGTGGGGGCATTAGTGCTGGTAAAAAATAAAAACCAAACTGCGCGCTTATGGACGCTAGGACGCTTAATCAAATGCTGTCCTGAAAAAGACGGTCATCTCAGAGTGGTGCACGTAAGAAATCAAAACGGGACAATGACCGGGGCTCTCACACAAGTCTGTGTGCTGCCTGTGGACAATATGTGTTGAAAAACGTGGTTCATTCAAGGCGTGGAGCATGTTCTGAGTTCGCGCCATTCAATTCTAATTTAAAACTGCCTCCAAAATCGTACCAGAAACGCCGCGTCGGCTATGAACGAGCATTCGCTGAACAAGATTAAAAAAAGGCGGCAATGGCAAAAAAACTGTTAGAAGCGACATTTTATTTTTTTTGTAATTAATTTTTAGTTAATACATTGTTAGTCAATCAATTATTTGTGTATTCAAAATAAAATTAGAAAATACAGTCCACATATTATTCGACGGAACAATAATAACATTTGATATCTGATAAAAAATATTATGTAGGTAACGCAATGAGGAATAAAAATCACTGTGTTTATTACCCATTAAATTCTTTTCTTCTTACAAGAAACCGAAAGTGAACTATTAAATAAGTTGTCGCTGTTTTTATAATTTTATTAAAATGTGAATTGCTTGCAAGAATTAAATCACATTACTTCATGAATATGCATTCCTTGTTCTAATTTATCTACTACTACCTTATAACGTGTACATTAATTAATAAATTATTGTGGGTGAAGGAATGCTATAAATAAATCGTACATAAAATGATAAAATTGTGTATAAAAGTTAAATCTAAATTAAATGGGACTTTCATTATTAAACGATTTTTGTTGACAACGATACCGAGTAAACAAAACAGTTAGAATTAAACAAAACTGAAAGGTTTTATATTAAGCTTTGGCGCAGATTTCTAGAAACACTTACTTCTCGGAGAATTTTAAAATTCTTTGAATAAATTACTTATGTCGTACGTATGTTTTTAACACGCATAAAATTATAATACTTGGTCTTTTTTAATTAAAACATTTTGTTCACTACGGGTGAATTTTTTTCTGAACGCTTTTAAATTAAATTTAATATTCGTAAAAACACAACCGACCTAGATTGTTAAGGTTTTTGTGTTTTTTTTTCTTATTTATGTTATACTTTTCAAAGCATTCTGCATGAGTTTAAAAAAAACTAGTAAATTTAGAGTGAATGTTTGTGTGTAGATGAAATATAAGTGACAGGTAAAGTGGAGGTGGCGTGTATGGATATCAATATTTGTCACGTCATGTGGTTATACTCAAAGCTCTTAGATATCAGACGCCATATAAATACTATTATACTCCTAATGGGGGTTGCTGTCTTCACATAAAACGTAATTGTGCTTTCGGTATCAAAGAAACGCGCTATTGCTATCAAAAGAGCACGCAAAGTTTAACATTTGTGAAGCTACCTACATTTATTTTGTGATTTATGAAATTCCTACTTAATGTATTAAGGTTTTTGTTTACATTTACCTTACAAAAATGAAAAAAAAATTTGAGTAACACGTAATTTATAAAACAAAACAGTATTATTATATAAAATATTGTACCCGTTTGAAACGAGGCAATTTATTAAAAATTAATTAACTACAATTAACTCTCGTTATACAAAATTAATACATTTATTCGTTAGAAACTAATTCAATGTAAAAGTCATTAACATTTGGCGAAGTTCAAAACAAGAAAATATTAATTAGTTAAGTAAACCTACTTCTCCAAACCAAACAAAATTTTAATGCGCAGCAAATATTACATTCGCAGCACATTTTTATTTTATTATATAATACAATGTAAAAATGATGGTCAGATATACTAAAATATTTATGACAACAGCATGTAGAAAGAAACAAGGAAACTCGAAAAATGTGCAAATTACAAATACTTTATTAAAAATATTTCAGTCGACGAATATTTGATGAATTATATCTGGCATGGAAAAATTGTTAATGATAATCCGCTTTATTACGTTGTTTTATTATTAAATTGTGTATGTCAATCGTTTATATGCTTTTGAAAAATGAATTTTTATGCACGCTACGGAATTTGAAAACTTCTAATAAAATAGGTGACTGCAATTTTTTTTGGCGTCAGTTTTAGTTAATGGGTAAACATCTGGTTTTCAGTTAAGAATTTTAACTAATTCTAGGATTATGTGTATAATCGTTCTAGGTAGTAATAAATGAAAAAAGAACTTACCGTTTTATTTTTCATCAAATGCCGACGTTTCTCCGTAGCAAGTGGGATATTTATCAAGGCTAATTTATCCAGAAAAACGTGTTTGTCAGAACAATGATTAAAAAACGTTTCATTAGAAGGTGATTTGTTAACATATTTAAAATTAGTAAATTGTATAAGACACACAGGTAAAAGGGGATTGCTTAATTTTTTTTCTGGTAAACACGGTTTTTTTTTATAAAATTAGCCTTGATAAAACCCTCGTTTGCTAGGGCAAATCATGGGCACATTTAGAAAAAATTAAACCCGTTATTCTTTCCGTTATCTAAATAACTATTGTAAATGATGTATGGCGGGCAATATTAAAACTGGCATAATTATTGTTTTTGTTATTGTGATTAAATTTGTAATGTTTTCAAATGGTACCATAACCGGTGCGCCATCCAATGGCAAACGGTATTGTTACTGCGTTTTTTGTGTACTAAATTTGATTAGTAGTAGATACTGCCAGTGTGCAAAACTTAACAAAAATACAATTGATCATTTCACCAATCTTGTCGTCTTGGTCTTTTTATGACTTTTTAAGGTAGGTCAACAAGTCATCTTACAATTAAGAAAGTCAACGTATGGATTGACTAAATTACCTACTCGAACATTCCTTTAAAGCATACTTTTCCAAGAAATTGCATTTGGTCTATAGCTTTTACGTAAGAATAACAACAACAAAAGTTTTTGCATTAAAGCTTAAGTGCCACAACAAAGTAGCACTTCTTCAATCAAATTTCAAAAAACATTGTGATTTGATCAACAAAAACTAAGCAAAACCATGCCAAAACCACACGATAAGTTTTGTACGTGATTGTTTCTCCTAAAAGAGGTTGAGAAATAGTGGTTAAAAAATTGTTTTTTAAAGGATTTATTATATAAGCAAAATTTATAAAATGTAAAATATATTTAATTGATTGTCAATTTTATCTATATTTTAAGATATGTAGTTGATCTTCAATTCAATCATGTTAAAAATTACATTTACTTAACTATAAATGAATTGGTGTGAATTGTATTTAATCCTTCTAAGTCAGCATTTGTCTTCGTACGAAATCAAAACATTTAAAAAAAATTTAAACAAATCTAGCCTATAAAACTGCCATCACTCTGTAGAGTTACCGTAGAGCGGTAACGGATATCTATTGATATGTAAAAAGGCAGCGAAAAACTGAACCCAACCGTATCAAGTAGATGCAGATGATGTTCTGTAAATTATTGTTCTGGTAGATGGTTGTCAGAGCAAAAAAAGCTATAAACCATATTTTAGTAAAAGTGTTGGCGCGGTTAGCATGCTCAGTTATGCCACAGCTATGATTGACATTTTCTTTCTCAATATTTGTTACTGCACTAAGAAAATATGTTATTTATTGAAATTCAAAATATTTTTTGTGTGGGCATGAGTCAGATGGAACGGCTCGAAGGACCGCAAACCATAATTTGTTTTAAAAATTGAAGTACGCAACGTGTAAAGACTATTAGTACAAACATATAAATATGATATAGACAATTTCTACTTGGGTTTTGGGCTATTGCTTGGTGACAGCATTTTGTTTTTATTTATTTATTTGTATGGTACATTATACAAATTTTGTATTGTGTTATGTATGGTGCCCTAGAAGATCAGTATAAACCTGCATAGTGTGGTGACAAAACCGTGTGCAATAGTGGATTGGTTCGTCTTAGCAAAGCATTTACTTCAAGGTTTAGGAAACCACTAAAACCTAAACATGCCAACTCTTACCCACCCTAGTATTCACGTGTAATAATATCAATTAATTGGATTTGATTCTTGTCCAGAAACAAGATATTTTTAAAAATAGAAAGAAACAAGCTATTTGGACTGACAAGAAAAAACAGTCTTTTTTGTGAAACAAAAAACCGGTATTACGTATAGATTGCTTTTAGGAATAGAAATGCTAGAAATTGTAGGCCATTACGTCAGGATAAGCTGGAAGAAATAGCAGCACATATAGGAGTGATGACGAAGAAAAAATAGTGGATTTTAGTGATAAAAGTGACGGAGAAGATGAGCAAATTTATTATAATTTTGATAAGAGCGATTCCGAGTTACCCGAAATTGATGTTGAAGGTGAAGGTGTGGAGGAAGATGTGGACACGAGATCGAATGAGGAAGATGAAAACTACAGATTTTATGTTAGTAAAAACATGGATACAATATATAGGAGTCCTTACTCCTATCAGGTACGAAAACTAAATTAAAAAATATAGTGAAAATAATAGCTAGGCCAACCATACATGCCAAACAGACAAAGTCAAAGATGGAATCATTTTTAAAATTTATTTCTCTTGAAACGATTGATGAAATCGTTGTATCGACTAATGTATATATTCAGGAAAAAATAGTTAAGAAAATATTTAAGACCAAGAGACTGCAAACTTACTAATCGGGATGAAATCTTAGCTCTTTTTGGTGTTGGGCAATCATGTCAATGTTTTAGAGCTATGGGCAAAAGACGGTACAGGTATGATGATCCTCAGAGCAATCATTAGTTATAAAAGGTTTTTATTTTTATTACGATCTTTGCAATTTGACGACTTAAGGACAAGAAAGGAACGGGAATTGTCAGACAAACTTGCCGCTATTAGAGACATTTATAGCAAATTTGTCGAAAGGTGTCAAAGAAACTATTGTGTTGGAGAATTTATTACCATTGATGAAATGTTACATCCCTTTAGAGAACGATGTGGATTTATCCAGTATATACCAAAAAAACCGGCAAAATATGGGCTTAAATTGTACGCTTTGGTTGATAGCAAAACATTTTATACTTGGATATTCGAACTATATTGCGGCACACGAAAGCGCGAACTATATGTGACCTCCAATTAACCATTTGATATCGTAATAAAACTAGTTGATTTATTAAAAAATTCGAACAGAAACCTGACTACTGACAATTTTTATACAAGTTATCCACTTTCACAGACGTTACTGGAAAATGGAATTACGACTGTTATATTTATCTATGTATCTACTAAAGAAGAATTCAATTTTTAGTTTTCAAAAAAATTTTATTGTTTTTTAAAATTTTGAATCAATGTTTTTTATTTATGTTAAAATTTTAATTTTGAATAAAATTTGTTTTAAATTAAGCTGAAGTGGTGTGTACACACTGTATGATCAAAGGAAAGAAAGAAATAGTATTTTAAATTGTGTAATATTTATTTATAAAATATTACATACTGTAAAATACTATTTCTTTCTTCTTTGGAAATTTGTTTTATTTTAATAGTTTCTGTGTGATGCAAAATAATCTCATGAAACAACTGATTTTTCATTATGCAGACCTAAGGACCGCGCGGGACCGCTCGAATTAAAATAAAAGACGCGCATGCCGCAGGGTTATAGAAAGTAAATAAGAACATAAAATATAACAGCACAACCATTGCATGACGACATATAATTGACCGGTCCAAGCGCCAGTCACGACAATGACGAAAAAAATAGTAGGTTAAAGAAATAGCAAACAAAATAATGGAAAAACAAGTAATCAAGACAAGAATACAAAACATTTCTAAACTTCAGGTGTTCTTCAGATTCGTAAGCCATAATATTGCTTCATTCATTAAATTATGAATGTTTGGAAACCTTCCTTTAAACTTCGTTAATTGACAATCCTCTACAATATGTGTAACGGTCTCTGGTTCGTTTCCACAGTCACAATTTGGATTAGAAATCGCACTCCATTTGAACAACATAGAGTTGCATTTTGAATAGCCTGTTCTTATGAGATTTACTTTTGACCAAATTTTTCTTTTTTGATCAAAGCCCGGGACTTCTATTGTTGGATCATCAATGAGAAGTTTATTAAGAACATCAACTCAGACCATAATTTCTTCCACTTTTCAACTTCAGAAAATGTCGTACTTAAGTAGGTTTGCAACCATATAGAACTTCAAAAATTAAGTCTTTTAGCAGGAGAGTTGTCAGTGTCATTCCAAATTGGTAACTTTTTGTTAAGTTGGCATTTATCCCATTCTCGTTTTAACGCAGCTTTTCGTCAAATGTTCGATGGAGTAATATTATAAAGAACAGGAAGCCAATCGAGAGGAGTAGGTTTAATGGTTCCACTAATTATACGCATAGTGCAATTCAACTGGACATCTATTTTTTTGTATGATAACTATTCAAATATTGTTTATTGTAAGAAGCTTGACCAAGGACGTGAATAATATAATTACAATTGAAACCATAGGAAAAATTTTTGGGTTTAAGCCTAATAAACTAAGAAATTTATTATTAAAAATAAAATTAACATAAGAACATATCCGTCACAGATTGTCAAAGCTCATGAGGTTATAATTTTCCCGCTAGAAATGGATAAAATAATTGTGAAACAGTCTATACATGAAATAAATAAATATAGTTAGAATCAGTTAAGCTTGCGTATGTACATTATTATAATAATTTTGTTACAATCATCTGTTTTTCTTTATTCATATGTGCTAGAAAAAAACAGAATCAATAACTACAATTGAGAGAAATTAAAATAAAAAATTAAATAAATTGAGCGACATTTGATTAAATGTATTTTAATTACATGTTATTGGCAATACAAAAACCTGCGTAAAAGGATTATGTCGACATACGTTTATAAAAATTAATTCAAGCAGTTGTTCAGAATGACTAATATGCAACCTTATATGATTTCAACTATACTCATTTTGAAGTATACAGTTTTATAAGACATATCCATTAGAAACGTATAAATGTACTATCCAAGATAGATGACAAAAGTGAATGTGTTTTTACTCTATGAATCGCACATTTCAACTGGAATAATAGTACAGTTTATCGGTCATAATGTGCTTCTATTGAATTAGTCTTTTTCTCTTACTTTATGGGCGGTTGTCAATGCCAAACGTCAATGTAGGGATTTTAAGAATAAAAACTGTCAATTTATAAACACAAAGAGCAAAGTAAAATGATACATTACAATTCGCCCCTATTTGAGCCTTCTTTGGAGCAGAGGTAATACTGGGTCAATGAAACACTATACCTTTTTTAATTGACGTTTTGACTGGCATGAGTTCAGTCTTTTTCAAAGGTATTGTCGAAAAAGTTCTTCTTTGGACCAATCATCTAACTACAACGCATGGTTACAAACACAATGAATTAAGAGTTTAAATGCCAGTATAGGCAATTTCTTAAATTTTATATTTTCACAACTTAATGACAATTATTAAGAAATTAGATAACTTGTCTAAAGAGGAACTTTCTATTAGAGTCTCGACACACCAATACCTCTGAAATCTTAAAAAAAACCTGACCTTATGCTAGTCGAAACGTCGATTGAAACAGATACAGTGTTTCATTGGCTCAATATTTCCTCAGCTCTAAAAAAGGCCCAATTACTAGCAAATTGTAACCTATCTTAAAGAATTAAGGAGTTTTTACCATTAATATAATCATACAGTTGACTTAAAATATTGTATGCAACTCGTCCATAACCTCGATTTATGTTTTTGCCACAGTTATAGCCCCGCTTCTTCGTCATTTGCCCATAATTCTGTGCTTCGTCCATAAAAACGTAGATTATTGACTTGTTACATACAATGCTATTTTTATGGTTTAACCGATTTATTAAATGTTTCTTAGCTATGCTCATGTAGATTTTATCAGCATAGAAGTTTGGGACTAATAAAATTAGACTATTGCCAACCCGATCTACAAGTTTGGTAAATGTGATTTATATTTACCAACTGTTAATTAATTCCGTTTATGGTTAAGGGGTGGAAACTGACCTTATTGTATTTGTCATTGATACTTACATTTAAAGGTTCTTGGCAGTTTATTAAATTGCTAGTAGTTTCTTCCAAACTTTTGAAATTGAGGGATAGTTCTTGTTTGCAAATTGCTTATAAGCTTTGCAAAAGTTTACAAAAATATGTTTTGAAAATAATATCAAAAATTTAGAAATTTAAGCATTGCAAATATAAAACCTAAACCAAATATGTCGTAGTATTATTGATTCGCCTTTCACAGGAAGGTCAGGGATTCCTTCAAATCTATCTATGACCTTATTTGAGAAAACGTCTCATAAAATCTTAATGCATCCTTCGAAATAAAGACGCAGTATGAATGTGACGCCTTGCAGTTTTACGTCTGCTATACCTTCTAGATGTAAAGAGTACTAGATGAAATTGGAACAGGGCTTATACATATCATAGACGTATAATGTTCGTGTGTTGAAATCCTCAAGCATAAAAAAGAGAAAACAATTTTTAACAGCAATATTTAGAAACACTTACGTTATTTAATTATTTTTTTTTATGGTGATTAGTGTTTCCAAGATGTCTGTTCCATAAAAACTTTCTTATTTTACTTATGTAATTTATTATTATTATTATTACTCTTTTAAATTTGTAGTTGATTGAGGTTCCTTGAACAAGAAGGCTTTCTTTAGAAGTGAGGATACAATAAAAGAACTCGTTTATTTTGTAATCGCCAACGTTTCGGCAACCGAAGGCTTTCAGACGTAAAAATAATCAAATTCTCTTTTAGTAAAATTTGGATAAGGTCATCCAACAAAACAAACAAATGAACTAAAAGACGGTAACGCCACAAAATAAATTAACGTTGAATACGTTTAACAATTATTTAAATAAAAAGACTAACAAACAAATCGTATCCTAGTCCTAATAGGGTAATACATATTATTATCAACACATAGTGGATTCTTACTTACCAAATTTTCATCATTTGGTAAAACACTGCGTTGGACACAAGATATCTGACAGTAATAGTTTTTATGGTGGGATGACTCGTCAAAACAGTTATCAACATTAAAAAATTAGTTCAGGTATCTTTTCACACAAAACTTTTACCCAAGTCTAACGAATCTTTCGTTGTAGTTTCCTGAATAAATTCCACAATAGTCTTTCAGAAAATATGACATTGGTAGGGTTTCGTGGCAGTGGCAATGTTTTTTCCAATTCGTATGTTAAGCATTTGCGGTTGTACATGATAGCAGCCAACCTTATTATATCAGGTTTCATTTTCTAAAAGCTATCTCTCACAAACTAAGATGTGCGTCGTATTCTTTCTTTTGTTGATCTTCTGCTTGTAATAACTTAATGTTTAGAGTGTGACACTTCAGGAACGTATCTTTTTTGAGTAATTTAAATTTCAGATTGAAGTTGCCGAGACAAATCTTTTTGTATGAGAAAATCTAGCTACACTAATTTTTCTATTCCACGCCACTACATATTATTTTGCTGTTGTCCGCCACTATAAAAATTATTATTATTAATTAAATTTTACGTTCTGCCAAAACCAATTTTTTTATTTGATTAACTTCTTTTTCATCATAAGTTCTTGTTTGTTACATGATCATCTGATCGCATTTTGGTGAGTGACGTGAATGAAAGGTTAACAAACATATTAAATTAGATTAAATTATATTAATAAAAACTTGAAGTCGTCCAACACAAAACATAATTTTTTTAATAATATAATTTAATCTAATCATAATATACAATACCAATGAACCGAGATTTCTTTTCAAATATAAACATATTGCATTTTATTATTTAAACAGTATTGAGATGAATTTATCTGTTAAACGGCCCCACGATTGTATAAACCATTACATCAGATGATTTAATGTTTAAAATGAGAAATAAATATTCAGTTAAATTACTTTTATTAAATGTAGTCTTATAATCTTGTGCAAATTTATCAAATATCTTTAATCGAATGTTCAGCTACTACCTACCTCATCCTTTATTTATAAAAGAAATACTTATTAATATTTAAACACTAAACCTTTATTCATAGTAGAATTAATCATCCTATTGCATTTGATAAATTAAATGATTTGTCTAAACCTATATTTCATTTCGTTAAAATAATCGTACGTTTTCGGTTCCGGATTTGAGTCGTTTTTTTAAGAACCGCAATGGGCAAGAATTTAGTAATCACCTGTTGGCGCAAAATTTACAAATTTTATAAACGTGTTATAAATTCGCAAGCATTTCAGTTAAACGTTGACTCTTTGTTCTTTGATGTCAAAGGTGAGTATTCTTGACGTATCTCTTCGTTCTGAACTGTCTCTATTTTTGTTTTAGCTGTCTTTTAGTCTAGTCGTCGTTGAATGTGATTTTCACCAGCAAACTGGTTACCATTGAAGGTGCCGGTTTCTTTTGTAAATTTTGATTAATTTCTCAATTTTATTTACCATATTGAGTCGTTCGCTTATGATTTTAACTTTATTGTCATATTTATAATACCTTATCGATTTGAATAACTAGACAACGTCGTATTTTGGAAATATAACCCAATTTTCAATATTCGTTAACTTTCGATAACCTTGTTGGATAATTTAATTTAATTTTTTGTGCAAACTGAAGTGGTTTCTGTTACAGTTAAAAACCAACTCTCCGTTTTACGTTCCGTGCACTACTCTTTTATTAACTTGGGGTCAGGTCATAAAATTCAAAATTTTTCACCATCATGCCCCCACCAAATGATCCTTATTTGAACTAATTTTCTAAAATTAATACTTAATGACTTAATACAGTAAAACCTCTAAATAGGGGTCACAAAAATTTGCTGCAAAACTAACCGGTATATGGAGGTGGCCGTTATTGGGAGGAAAAAAATTATTTCTATGCGTTGTTTATTAAAATCTTTTAAGTATGGAACATAATACGGTTCGCTATAGGGTACTATATATCTGCATTAAAAATAACTATAAATGTGCTGATGCAATATTAAATAATTAGACGATATAATAATGGAAGAATTATACATATTAAATATATAATACATACATTTACATAATATGTACCTATTTTCTAATTGCTCGTTATACCTACTACAATAATTAATTACATACATATACATACAATAAAATTACATTTTTTGTGAATTGTTTGACGTAAAACTTTGGATTCTTCTGCACCACTTTCATTGTTCAAATCACAGCCTTCACTATAGTTTATATCACTGATTATACCTTGAATACTTAAATTGGGGCTTTCGGTCAAAATATCACAATCAATAGATGCATAATTTTCAAGGTTTACACGTTGATTACCTTCTAGTAATACAGGAAAAAGCTGAGCTACTGGAATTTGGTCATCTTCATCAAAATCTTCTTGCAGGACCTTTTCCGAGAATCCAGCTGTCGCAAAACATTTAGCAATTGTAATAGGCGAAACGTTTCTCCAGGCTACTGATATCCAAACTAAAGCGCTGGTTAAATTGATACTTTTTTTCGTATCTTTAAAAGGACGTTTGGTATTTGTGAATGTCAGCAGTTTTTTGATTAAAAGCTTCCTGTAGGCCATCATAAAGTTTTAGATAATCCTTAAATCCAGTAGATGGCAATGGGATGTGCTGTTTGGGGGTAGAAAAACGATGTTTACATTTTCAAGAGTCAGTTTGGGCATTATTCAGAAATAATAAGACTTTTCTATTTTCTTTTTTCATTTTTTCATCAAATTTTTTTAGCCAGGAAGTCATAATCTCTACCGTCATCCAAACTTTTTATTAGATACCCAAGGCAATTTGTTGATATGAAAGCCTTTAAAGCATTTTGGGTGTTTACTTTACCAGATGATTAACGAATTTTTCTTATCACCTTCCATATTTGTACAAAATAAAATTGTCAATTTTTATTTTGCAGTTTTTTTACCACTACTTTTATCGTTTTGTTTAGCATCGCAAGGTAAAAAAGTCCAGTTTTATCAGCATTGTACACATTTTTGGGTGAATACTCCTTCAATATTACTGACAGTTTTGCTTTCCAAGCTTCAACAGTGTCCAGGTTAATATCAGCTGACTTCCCGTAAATTGTTTCAAAGGTTATGTTATGTCTTTGACAATATTTCTCAAGCCACCCATTTGAAGCTTTAAAATCTGTCATTTTAAAATTTTCCAAAGCTTTCTTTTTATTATTATTTTTATTCCTAGTTTTACAAAACTAATTGTAAACTACTTGGTCAATTTCTAAACCTTCAGTTCTAGAAAATTTTCTCTTCTGCTCTGTATTGGAACCTTCTTCAAATAACTTTTTTAAATCGCATTTGTTTTTTAAAATATCGTTAACTTGTGTTCTTTCAACACTAAATTTTTTAGCCAATTGTCTAGCACTGGTATTGAACTTTTCACTTTCCACAATTATATCAATTTTCTCTTTAAGAAACAAACGTTTTCTTTTTAACGACATTGTCATTTTTTTGTACGTCTATATGTAACAGCACTGTTGAACATACTAACTCAAACTGTGTACGCAAAATATGAATTTTAGGGTGAACTTAATGAGCCTTTTAATTGCACTTTCTCTGTGATGACTGTCTATTGTAAATCAAACAAATTCTTTAAATCCGTTTTTAAATACCGGTAATTACTTAAGCCTCACACAATGAAACAATTATATATTATGCACAACTTGAACGCTAAGCTGTTGCCTACTAATGACCTTACTTAAGAATGGCCGAAAATGGGAGGTAGAATTATATGTATTTCTCCAAGAAAGTTTACAAATAAGTAGCCATGGCCGTTATCGAGAAATAGTCGCTATTAGGAGGGTCATTAAAATAGATATTTTCGTATAATTGGTTTTTGACTTAAAAAACTTACCCGGTTTTAGAAGTGGCCGCTTTTAAATAGTGGCCAAAAATAGAGGTTTTACTGTATTAATATCAAACAATTTGTTAATTTTCCATCTTTCATTTTATGTAAAACACTTGTTTCCAATATTCTATCTATCTATTGTTTAATAACTTATAATTGTCTTGCCAAGGTCGCCTATCTTAATTTTTTGTAAATGTAAACTTTATTTTTGTTGATTCCATTTCGGCGCAATTCTACTCAAAATTTAAAGTGGGAATCGATTTCTTGGGTACATACAATATCCCACTAAAGTATGTTAATCTCTGTTTTCTTAAATTAATTTTGTTGAAATTATAGGTTACTTTACATTTTCAAAAATTTTCAAGAGTTACCTCATCATCTTTAAGTACTTTCGTTAACCGCAAAGGTATTTTTGACAAGTGTAAGTATTACAATTTTTGACATAATTATGCACATTTTTTTAGGATAGATGGCATCAACAGCTGGAGATTTAGATTTTTACTTGGTTAATTCTCATGTTACTCATAGCAGTATATTCCAAAGAAGTTTCTCTTATGTTTTGACGGTTTTCCTTTCAGTACACATCTTTTCTTAAGTACATCTCTAATAATGGCACTGTAATGACAGTAACAAACGTATTTTTATGTATCATACAACCCGAGCTCTAAAAATTTTGAAATTTATTAAAATCCTTCTCGACATAACATTCGGATATCCTGAAGTCCATTTTCTGTCAAAACCTACAAATTCTTTGGGTTTCATTAGAACCTTTCTTAAATTTACATACAGGGTGGTCCAAAATGATTGTAGGAAACTTAAATAATGGAAAGTAAATTAAAAATAAAAGCCGAAGTGTCATATAAACTATGGACTAAAAGTGCCCCCTAGCGGGGAGATTTAAGAAATGCATTAATGCCAATGGCATGCACTTTGAACAAGCGTTGTGATAATTCAATTTAATTTAATTTTTTTTCATTTCAATCTATAGTTAAAAATTATAGTTAGTTTCTAACCCAATTTGTTTCATGTATCAGTTAATAAAAATGACGATATCTCAAAAAATACGCAATATAAGAAAAAACGTCAAGAGAAACTTTTCTAAAGAAAAAATATGGGCTATAATATGAGTTGCATCAGAATATCCTAAAGTTACAGCTTAACAAAATTTAAAGTTGTCAAACTCTTTGAAAGGCCCCCGTATCTGTCCAGATTTTTTTATAAAATTAAAAAAAAATCCCAAATGACTATTTAGAAATGCTGAACATGCCTACCAAACTTCATTTGAATAACTTTTTTTGTTTAGGAATTAAAAATAAAAAACTGGTTTTTGGGGAGCACTTTTAGAGGTCGCCTGCTCCGCTGGGGGGCAGTTATTGACCATAGTTCATATGACATTTTGGTCTTTATTTTTGATGTAATTTCCACTCTTTAAGTTTGCTACAATCAATTTGGACCATCCTGTATATCAAATTGCTGTAATTGAATTTTTTTTCTTTTGTCTTTACCAAGACCCCCTTACTTAATTTTTTGGGCCTTCTTTGAACACTTTTACCAACTGAATTGACTTCATTATCTTTATTTCAATTTTTTTGCTTGTCAAGAACAGAACCTTCTTGGAATTTTTCGTCCCCTTGTGGTGTGCTAATTATTATATTTTTTACCCTGCATGTTAATTATGTTCTAGTGCCATCCTCAAAATTTTTGCATTTCGTACTATAACCTGTGACTGTGTTTATTATTTTTATTAATTATTATGTCAATATGCAAGGTCGCGTTACAAACACAGCTTAAAGGTTACGTTTATCTCATATTAGAAGTCGTAAAAAAACTCGTTGCAATTTAAAAAAAGAAATCAAAAGATATTGAACCACACGTCCTTGCCGTTTAATAAATTGCAAGAAAGAACCAATATGGTTAATTTTTACTGTGTAATGTGTTTGGCTGAAACTAAAATGTTGCTTGATTTAACCTGGAAACTTAGTTCAGAGGTATATGTGGGTTGGTACGATTTTGTACAACATGTAACACATTTGAGGAAGCCAGTAACAAGATCAACGCATCATATAAGAGTTTGTGGGTCGATTTCTTTTTGCGTAATTACGTCCATGCATCAAGTTGGCAATTGTTATGTCAAATGTTTTTTGTTATGATGTTATATTATAATACCAGTTATTAAATTACAGATTTTTTACATAAGCAATAAGTTAGTCAATATTTTTGAAATTGTCATAATATTAAATAGTTTTGAAATCTACATTTATTCATTGAAAATAAAAGCATTTCCACCACTATATGATTTTATAAGAAATAAAACAAATTAAAGTGTAACTTTAGTTAATAATCTTAAGAACTTTTATGAACAATTATGAGATACAGTAAAGCTGTAGTGACAATATCCCATGTTGATTTTGGAACAAAGTACCAACAATAAAAACTTAATTTGAAATAAAATGTAAGGGGCAAACATTGTAAAAATACACGAAGTGTATATAAGTTTTACGTTTCGAAGTTAAAATTTTTCTTAATTTTCGTTCAACTAATTTTGATACAAATTTTTGTACATTTAATTTTTATTTAAATTCTACAATTACTAATAATAATAATAATAATAATAATAATGTTTATTGAATTAAATATTTTAGAAAAACAATGTAAATTAAATTAAAAGTAAATTTAATTCAATAGGGATAAAATGCCGTTTTTCACTTTTTTTAACGATAAATATTTTTAGGATTTATTGTACGTAAGAATCCGCCAAAATCAAAACTGAATTAATAATTAGTTTCGTTTAACTAACTATTTATGTTTGCTGAATATTATTAAAGGGGTTTGAAGTCATTTATATGTCAATTAAAAAACTTTGGTTGATTAAATTTGTGAACGTGTAATTTTAGTCTAACGAATTTACGCCGCGGTTTATAATACATGTTATAATCAATGGTTACAATGAATGTAAACATACATTACTTTTGTAAAATGTACGACAAGTAAAGTTAAAATAAATACACCTCAATATAAAATCTAAATAAAGTGCTTCGATTCTACTATGAAGTAGCTAACTAAGTAGAATTTTTAAGAATAGGTACATGCGTTTATAAATTAGATACTTAATATTAACGCGCATTTGTACAATCTTTTGTAACATTTAGTTAGCTGTAATAATCAAAGAATTGACTTATGTAACTGCTTACACAGCTGTCGACAAATTTGCTTTAATGCAAATTAAATTTTGGACATGTCATGATAGCACGAAGTGACACTCGTTGTTGCAAAGTTTATTTGTAGTTTATATCATTTATAAGTATTTTATAGCATCTATTTAAACAGGTAGTTTGAAATGATGAGAGGTTGAAATTATTATATTTTGCAGAGCTTTATTAAACACGTTTGTGTTGGTAGGTATGTACATCAGCAACCGATAATAATAAAAACCTGTATTTACATAAACTTTAATAATACCTATTTATAATTATATTTTCTTGTTTTATTTTGAAATAAAATGTTGAATACGTAATAAAAAACTTAATTTAAATAGGTATTAAACTCGAGCGATACGTATTTCTAAAAAAATCACACTTAACAAGGTTTCGATTTACTATCGGAATAATACACTTAAAAAAAAGATCAAACCCTTATTTCATAACCGGATATTTGAATATAGATAAAGTAAATCATACGCCAATTTTTTTTTATATTTTAATAAAATACGACTTTTTTATAACGCTTTAAGCTATCAGTTATATTTTCATGTTCATCTACGTTTCATAATGTACCATAATAATATTAAAAATAAAAATAATTACGAAAAACTAAAAAACTAAAATGAAGACGTATCTAATAAAGTAAATGGTATGTAATACCCTTCACGCTAGTGCATCTATAAAAAAGGTTATTTGATTTTAGATATGTTTTACAACCCCGACGGTTTGAAACTTCCTATGTGGTTGGTCATAAACATCTGAAGTTGAAAAATACGTTAAAGCTGAGAATTCCTGAATTGCATTTGCGAGTAGGTACTATTTGCATAATGCTTTAGAAAACATATTTGCCGATCGTGGACAGAGTGCGTTATTCTATCGAAATTGCGTATTTTAAACGTTTGCAACAATACAAAGCTTTTATTTACCTACAAAAATGAAATTCGTTGTTTTTTAATATATTTTTTTAACTTCTGAACCAACAAACTTAATAAGGTCCTGCACTAAACGGTCTTTGAAAGACAGCTGAAATCTTTTCTCGAATCTGTAATCCTTTTCTGTCACCAAGAAAATTTATACCGTCTTATACTGTATTTTATTACATTTAGATGGATAATTTAATTTGATGTGTAGTGTTTAATTAATTTTAAACAACTTTCCTATTACATGGCTTAGAGGCTTAAATCATGTCACTACGATTTTTGAAATAGTGTACAAGTGTTGAATTTTAATGTTTAAAACGTTTATTCAACATAAACATCGAGTTGACAAATGCTTACAATAAATTGCACCTCCTTAGGCTATGATGCTATAATCTTTTAAAAGCATTTTACTATGTATGGTCTTTAAACATAAAAAATATACAAACCGGCGAAGTGTAAAGAAAGCTCTGCGTCAAATAAACCTGTTTGTCATTTCAAAATTCTCAATGTTTTATTTTTACTATAATGTATTTAAAGTTTTAATTTTTATAGTGTTTAAGAGTTAAAATTTATTCCTTATGGTTTAAATATATGCATGTATTCATTAACAGAATTTATGGACAAATATTCATTATTTGTTAACTGATGAAATATAAGGGAAAGATAACTACCATAGTCCAGTTTCTATAATTTTTAATTTGGTTCAAAACAGTTTCATTCACATCATTGGAGTACGTTCAACATACTAAAAAATGAAGAAAAAAATTGAGATGAACACAAAACAATTCAAATTTCTTTTTATTACATGTAGTACCAATCTTGTTCATCTCATTCTAACATTTTTCTATCGTTTTCTTAAAATTGGGGGCATTCAAACTCTACACGTTGTTATGAAAGCCAAAAATATTGAGGTAAACTAAGAGGAATAGAATGAAAAATAATTTATAAGTTAGAAGTATTAAAACATTTTTTGTCAAAACTTATACTAACTTAAAAATTGCAATTTCATTGTCTTCAAAATTTAAAATTGGAATTGCATCCATATCAAAATGTACGCTCGTGTTTCGGGAAGACCTTGTATGTAGGCTTTCAAATTAAATAAACACAGTATTAATTAAAAAATAATATTTTTGTCTATCTATAACAAACCGTCAAACTGAGGATTATTTGAATCATATTTATATATAAACTTTTCGAAATATGTAGATAGTAAAATTGATATATAGGATGGCCGACCGAATATTCAACGAACATTGTGCGGGAATTTTTTTCCTTTTTTTGGCATATACCCGGTCATTACAACCACATTATAAAAAATATTTCTTTTGTACAGTGATCCAAAATAGTCTTTTTGTTATGGGACTTCCCATATTTTATTTGGTTTTTAGAAAGTACAGAAATTTAATTACGCCCGAACTTTTTTTTAAACAATATTTTTAAACGATTATTATTGCCGTTAATATGTTCCAAATTATTATTAAATATAAAATGATAAATAACATCCAATTTGATTAATTGTTTGATGAAAAAATGGAAGGATATTTCAGAGTAGTGTTTTGTAAATGAAATGCATTAAGACTGCTTATGAATTAATTTGACACAAATACAAACAATAATTAAAATACATAGTTACTGTTCATTTTGAATTATTTTAAACATTAAAAAACTAGTAATGGCTTTTTGTTTCAACGTTAATGATCAATCAACAATAGTAATTGAAATAATGACGGTTACTGACCGAACCAGAAGTTCCAAAACAATTACCAAATTAAACATAACTTTAATAAAGTGCATTATCTCGTAAAGCTAAAAAATTCAATATAATATAATCACAGAGTGTTCTCCATACCTCGCATACCAGAAACAATAAAAAAAAAAAAATTTTTATTTTTACTTTTGGAATCGAAATGGTTGTCAAAATTTGACAGGGTTTTTTGAGGTACTAATTTTGGGACAGTAGATATTCAGAAGAAGACCAATAAATTACTGAATAATACATTTAAATGGTTAATAATAATAATTTTGTTTCAACCTTTTTGGGTTTATTTCAATAGCTTGTACGTTATTATTAATTTATTATCAGTGCTTGCTATAAATTGAACAGAATAGAAAACGTATTCAATTTTTCTGTTTGAAGTTATGAATAATGACAAAGTTCTATTAAATTACAATAAATAAATACTCGGTTTTCCGAGAATAATTTTATGTTTTGATCCTGAATGAAATTGATTTTAATATTATTCTTTTCATCTACCTGTATTATAAGTTCAATTCAAAAGATTTTTTTGTTTTATACCACGTAATTATTAATGCATAAATTGAAAATGTCCTTTTCATGTTGGATTATTTATAAATTTGATATTATCCAGCACAAAATATTTAATTTTTTTTATTATTAACAAATGTGTTTATTGCCAGTATAATCCTCTTTAAATTCCTGTTTGCCTTTGTATGAACTGAATATAAAATGTAATATATTATTACGTAGATTGTTACACTACACATTTTTTTTATTAAAAGCAGTTACAGAAGTCTTAATTTTTATTTTCTTTGATCTAGTGGTACGTTTCTTAAACTAGACTATTTAATTATTAATTTTTCTAAACTGGTAACATGTTATAACCACAAGTTTATATAAATGTTTTAGCTAATACTTGTATTTGAGAAAATATTTAGTAATAATTATAATTGTTTGCAAAAAAAAGTTCATAACAACAAAAGTCCTTCTTGATGAACACCTCAAGGCATATTACCCAGTAAAAAGATCTTTGCTTGAACTTAAGCAGTTTACATATTTACATTAATAACACATTCATGTTTTAAACTTTTTGTGCTTGTTAAATGCTTATTTTAAGTTTTAGTTTTGTATTTTTATCCCCGTTTCAGTGTTTTGCTAACAATAAATTGAAACAGCTTTTTCCTTATGCGTTTTATGGCAGTACTATATTTAAATGTTCATTACATCATCTCTTACAATCTATCAAAATTCAATTTTTTTTGTGGGTAGAAATTTTTAAAAATACGGCAAAAAGGTTCTATTTAAAATTTCTGATGGAAACTTTATCAAAAATATTAACCAATTATTTTTGTTAATTTAGAGCAATTTGTATTTGTTAAACACGTCTGACTTACTCGATTTAACATATATTTAAGAATTCGACAGCTGTCGCTGTCTTCCTTCCTTCAACCAGTTTTTTCATTCCACCCCATTAATCCATTTGTTTTCATCTGATCTTCTTGCATGCCAGTACCATAATAGTCTTTAGTTTCAAATATATTGTATTACATCTGATTTAACTCCCGTTCTTTTTATTTTATTTTTAATTACTTATTCTATCTATCTAGGTTATACCACAGCATTGTCTCTAATATTCCATTTATGTTGCTGTAAGTTTTCTTTTATTTTCTTTGTTTACACCTCGACTTCCGCTCCGTATGTCAGTATGCGCAGTTCAATGGCGTTATATATTCTGGTCTTCGTATTTTTTGTCGAATGCCCGATCACGTTTGTCTCAATGTTTTTTGAGTTTCTTCTTCTGTTGTTGCATTTTTTGTTATTGTAATTCCTAGATATTTGAAATTTTCCGTAGCCTTTATTCCTATATTCTTCTCCACTTTTAAATTTTTTATTTTTTCTTGTGTTGTTGCTAAATATACGGTCTTTTCTCAATTTATTTTAAGTCCTGCGTTGTTGTACCTTTTATTTAGCTCAAATCTTCCTCGTCTTGTGCAACAACTACTTGATTGTCCGCATAGCACAAAGTATAATACACGTGCTTATTTCCGACTGGTACTTCCATTTCTTCGCATTTACGTTTTATTTTAGGGTATTTTCTAAAAAGATTTCAAATAAACTTAGTGATGTTGAAGACCCCTGCAACAACCCCTTTGATGTCTCAAAGTCTCCTTCAGTTCTTTGTCCAATTTTTGTGGAGGTTCTATTTTCTTTGTACAGTTTTTTTACTGCTGCTATTAGGTGTCCAAGCATGCATTACTATCGAAAACTTTTGCCTAGGAACAGTATCGAACGCTGTTTTCAGATCAACAAGGCTATGTGATTGTTTTATTTTTGTCATTTTTTTCCAATAGTTGTTCAATTGTGTATATGTGGTTTACACATTATTTGCTTGCTGAAAATCGTGCTTGTTCTTCTCCTATTTTGTTTTGTATACTTTCTTCTAGTTTACTCTTAAGTACCTTTCCGTAAAGTCTCCACATTAGGGCGATAGTACTGATTTTCCTACAGTTCTCACATCTTCGTTTTCGCTTTTCTTAAATATCGAAATACTCGATTTAAATAATGTTTAAAATTTAGGAAGAAATATACAGGCTGGTCCACCACATACGCCAAAAAACTGTTGAGGTTTTGAGTTTTTTCTTAAGAATATACAGGGTTTTTAAGTCCACATTAGAGAAATGTTTTTCTTTGTACACGACGATTGAAAAAAGGTGCATACCTAACGTGTAATGTTTAGAAACTATCTCAAAATTTTCGAATTGTTTTTACTGCCTAAAACTACATTTCATTTATGGATTTACAGTGTATTCTTAGTGAAAAAAATTACAATGTTTCCAAACATTTATACAGAACGGCCAAAATAAAATGTTGAACCTTAAGCGCTTTTAGAATTAAATAATAATGTGGACTTAAAAACTCTGTATATTCTTAAGAAAAAACTTAAAACCTCAACAGTTTCTCGCACAATCTCTGTGGCGTATGTGGTGGACCAGCCTGTATATTTCTTTCTAAATTTTATACATTATTTAGATCGAATATTTTGATAGTTAAGAAAAGCAAAACGAGATGTGAGAACTGTAGGAAAATCAGTATCATCGCCCTAATGTGAAAACTTTACGGAAAGGTACTTAAGAGGAAACTAGAAGAAAGTATACAAAACAATATAGGAGATGAACAAGTAGGATTTTCAGCAGGCAAATGATGTGTAGACCACATATACACAATTGAACAACTATTGAAAATGAAAATGGCAAAAAATAAAACGATACACCTAGCCTTGTTGATTTGAAAACAGCGTTCAATACTGTTCCTAGACAAAAATTTTGGATAGTAATGCATGAAATAGGAATACTTGGATACCTAATAGCAGCGAAAAAAAATCTGTACAAAAAAATAGAACCTCCATAAAAATGAGACAAAGAATTAAAGGAGATTTTAAGACATCAAAGGGGTTGTTGCAGGGGTCCTCAACATTACTAACATTGTTTAAGATCTTTTTAGAAAATACCCTAAAGGGTAGAAACGTAAATGCGAAGGAATGGGAGTACTAGTCGGAAATAAGCACCTGTATACTCTATGCTATGCGGACAATCAAGTCTTGCTAAATGAAGAATACAACAAAGCAGGACTTGAAATAAATTGGGAAAAAACTTTATATTTAGCAACAACGCAAGAAAAATAAAAAATTTACAAGTGAAGGAAATTATAGAAATAAAAGCTACAGAAAATTGCAAATATCTAGGATTTACAATAACAAAAATGCAACAACAGAAGCATTCGACAATTGCATCTAATAATATGGGATAGCAACTCAAAAGACACAAAGACTAGAATATATAACGCCATTGTACAGAGCATAATGACATACGAAGCGGAAGTTTGGGTTGTAAACAAAGAAAATGAAAGAAAAATTAGAGCAACAGAAATGGAATATTGGAGGCGATGCTGCGGAATAACCAGGATAGATAGAATCAAGGAAGAGGAAATAAAATGAAGAATAGGAGTTAAATTAGATGTAATTCAATATATTAGAAACGAAAGACTATTATGGTACTGGCATGCAAGAAGATCAGGGTAACGAACTGGAGTCCTGCGGGAAGAAGAAAAAGAGGAAGACCACAAAGATCTTGGAGAGATGAAGTGGATGAAGTAATGAATTTAGAGAGGAATGATTGGCAACAACAAGAGGAATGGAGAATCTGGCTGAAGGAAGGAAGACAGCGACAGCTGTCGAATTCTTAAATATATGATAAATCGAGTAAGTTAGACGTGCCCAACAAACACAAATTGCTGTAAATTAACAAAAACAATTGGTTAATATTTTTGATAAAGTTTTCTAATAATTCAAAATTGAAAAGGAAAGTTTCAATTAGAAATTTTAAATAGAACCTTTTTTTGTCGTATGTTTAGAATTTTCTACACACAAACAAAAATTAAATTTCTCTAGATTGTAAGAGATGATACGGAAGCTCAATTTCTTTTTTAGAATGTTTTGCCAGTTACTTAGTAACAATTGCAAGATACCAAGTCGCAATTGCGTGACGCTAATTGACAATTGCTGGATGTCAATTCGCATTTGCAAGACACAAAGCCGAAATTGCGAGATACAAAGTGGCAATTGCAAGAAAGAAATACTAAGTGGAAATTGTGAGATAATAAGTCGCAATTTTGTTTTAGAATCACGCTATTGAATGATAAGCAACCGTCCACATTTTATTGATTTCAGTGAAGTAGTTGTACTTATCTACAACCAGTCTAGTTGAAATTAGTGTGACGTGTAAATATTATAAGTTTGTAATTAACTGAGTGTTATAAACAAAAACTGTACCTACTTGCCCAAAAGTATTGATGAACAAAAGATAAATATATACACTATCAGATACCTAAGTTCTTAAACTATCGACTTAAGTTTCGATACCTAAAAACTATAATTCGTTTAAATCCTCTTGCGTAATATTTTATTACTTAATAATATTAGTGTTTTAATAGGTTATAAGATACAAAAGGCACAACTTAATAGTATCTGTTATTAAAATATTGTGCAAGAGGTCTCTGATCATAACTATTTCTAATAAAGCAGTTACCTTCCTTTTTCTACGCTACAAAAACATTAACTCATAATTGCAATTTGCGATGTATCAGAAATAGTTTTACGGTAACAAGAGAAACAGTTCGACAAGCACTTTTTTGGGAGATCCATATAGTGTTGATATTTGAAGACGACGAAGGTTGCGAAGAAGACAATATTGAAATAAATGTCCTAATTTTTTGTGGCATTTAGACTCTATATGACTTAAATTGTATGGAATTGCCATAAACGGTTGTTTTGACGAATTTTTACGTTATATAATTTGGTTAAGAGCAGGACTAACTAGCAGTAATCCAAAAGTAATTAGCGGATATTATTTTAAATCAATTTATGGACTAGGAGGATGTCTACGAACCGTGAGAAGCGACGCAGGTACTGAAAATGATTATGTGGACAGGTTTAAATATTCTTACTGAGTCTACTGTTTATGTGGAAAAAGTACTGCAAATCAGAGAATAGAATCTTGGTGGCGTATTTTACGAACTCGCAACGCTTAGTTCTGGATGAATCTCTTTCAAAGATTGAAAAAAAATTTTTTTTGATGGCCCTTATTTAAGTTTTGTATTTAAGGTTATCTAAAACAGTACATTCTTTATAAAAACTGGATCACAATTCATTAAGCGCATCTCTAAAGACTCCTTCTTAATCCTTTGCTAACTTTTTTTTGCCGTATGATAAAATCATTTCTATTTGTAATAGACCACGTGTTTTAGGCAAATTAGAAAAAATTGAAAGAAGTTCTTTGAAAACTTGGCCTCTGTGTAACTGAACTTGTAAATGATTTTGCAAAGTTTCAGATCTTTCTTTGTAACTGTCAACTACTGTAAAATCTTTTAGCTCGGTTTTATATAACCCGTCAGTTTCATCAATATTTTTCATTTCATAATTAATCATAGTCTTCAACTAAATCAGCATAAAGAGTGGAGGAAGTTACGTATTGTTCAATAAGGTTTAATTCGTCATAAGGTTCAACTAAAGCATTTGTGCTTTCTTGACTTAATCTTCGTCAGAAAGTACGACTTTATCATTGGAACCATTCGACAATGTGATTGTAGACGTTATTTGAGTTGAAGCTACGAAGAATCGCATTCTTGTAAATCCAATTTTTTGAAACATTTCTTCTACCGTTAGGTCACTTGTTATTGGGTTTTGCCCAAAATCCTATAAATCAAAACTAAAATCTTTTTGATTTCCTTTTGATGATTGTCCATTGATTGTTATAATGTTTTTACTTGTTTTTCTTGCATTTTTCAATTAGCTTGTTCACAAAACTGAAATTTTACTTCATTTATTTACTTGAAGTTTCCGGTTGCAGAAATTAATAACATCTACGCTGCGTAATCTATACGCATTTGGGCAATCGCAACTTAGTATCTTGCAATTGCGCTTTAATAACTTGCAATTGCGACTTGGTATTTTGCAATTGCGAATTGGCATCTTGCAATTGTCAATTAGTGTCACGCAATTGCAAGTTGGTATCTTGCAATTGCTACTAAGTAAGTGGCAAAACATTCTAAAAAAGAAATTGTCGGTGGCACTTCAGAGCTTCCGTAAGATGAACTATTAAATATAGTACTGCTATAAAACGCATTAGAAAATAACCTGTTTCAATTCATTGCTAGCAAAACACTGAAAAGGAGATAAAAAATATAAAACTAAAACCTAAAATAAGCATTTAAAAAAGTTTAAAACATGAATTTGTTATTAATGTAAATTTGTAAACTGCTTAAATTTAATCTTTTACTGGGTAATATGCCTTGAGGTGTTCATCAAGAATCAATATAAGGACCTTTGTTGTTTTGAATTTCTTTTGCAACAATTATAATTATTACTAAATATTTTCTCAAATACAAGTATTAGCTAAAACATTTATATAAACTTGTGGTTATAACATCAACCAGGTTAGAAAATTTAATAATTAAATGGTGTAGTTCAAAAAAACGTACCCAAACGCAAAAAAATTAAGATTTCTGTAACTGCTCTTAATAGAAAAAATGTGTAGTGTAACAATCTACGTAATATTAATTACATTTTATACTCAGTTCATACAAAGGATAACATACATTTAAAGAGCATTATATATTTTTGTTTAAGATACTAGCAATAAACACATTTGTTAATTTAAAAAAATTAAATATTTTGTGCTAGATAATATCAAATTTATAAATAAACCAACATGAAAAAACGTTTTCAATTTACGTATTAATAATTAAGTTGTATGAAACAAAAAAATCTTATAATACAGGTAGACGAAAAGAATAAAATTAAAATCAATTTTGTTCAGTATCAAAACATAAAATTAATTTATGAAAACCAAGTATTTATTTATTGTAATTCAAAGAACTTCGTCATTATTCATAACTTCAAACAGAAAAATTGAATACGTTTTCTATTCTGTTCAATTTATAGCAAGCACTGATAATAAATTAATAATAACGTACAAGCTATTGAAATAAACCCAAAAAGGTTGAAACAAAATTATTATTAATTAGTAATTTATTGGTCTTCTTCTGAACTTCTACTGTACAGCCTGTCCCAGAATTAGTACCTCAAAAAACCCTGTCAAATTTTCACAACAATTTCGATTCCAAAAGTAAAAATCATTTTTTTTTTTTTTATTGTTTTTGGTATGCGAGGTATGGATAACACTCTGTGATTATATTATATTGTATTTTTTAGCTTTACGAGGTAATGCACGTTATTAAAGTCATGTTTAATTTGGTAATTGTTTTGGAACTTCTGGTTCGGTCAGTAACCGTCATTATTTCAATTACTTTCGCTTATTAATCGTTAAGTTTGAAAGAAAAAAGCCATTATTAGTTTTTTTAATGTTCAAAATAATTCAAAATGAACAGTATGTAATTTAATCATTGTTTGTATTTGTGTCAAACTAATTCATAAACAATCTAAATGCATTTCATTTACAAAACACTACTCTGAAATATCCTTCAATTTTTTCATCAAACAATTAATCAAATTAGATGCTATTTATCATTTTATATTTAATAATAATTTAGAACATATTAAGGGCAATGATGATCGTTTTAAAATATTGTTTAAAAAAAAGTTCGGGCGTAATTAAATTTACTGCCTGACAATTTAATTTCTGTTTCCATTTTAAAAATATTAATGAGAAGTTTTGAAAAGTAAAGCAATATAAATGTATAGATCAGCTTTTATTTATTTTTTCTTTTTTTTTCGAAGCTCTTTAACAAATTTTAATATTTTACCCATTACTTTTAACTGCTTTTATGGTTCACTTCACTCATACATCAGAAAGCTGTAAAAGAAATCAATAAATCAGTTTCAGTTACGGAAAACCTCAATAACTTCAGGGGAATATAAATAAACCACTAATTTGGTATCACAAAATATTGCAAGATGATTAAATTTAAAAGCCTTATTTACTCTAATATTATTAGTAATGACCTGTTTATAAATCAACATGGTCGATAAAGCATCGTTGAGGCAAACCAAAGTTCTAAACTGATTAATATTTACAACATACCTACTATAACTTTATCCCTTGAATTAAACTTATCTCCGATTTAGTCATATTAAAGATACAAAGTTTAGAAACTTTAACGATAATCTGTATACTTGGCTTAATATAATATTCATTTTCCGAACATTTTTCTTATATAATTTGAAACAGATTACTTAACGCAAATGTGTAAGTATCAATTAATAAATATTTTTAAATATTTCTGTAAATCTTTTTAGCGTAATTTCATTCTCAATTTATAAATTGACACAGATTAATGTTCACAAATATGAAAAAAAAATTCGTTTGAATGTTATAATATACAGCTACATTTTGTAAAAAAGCAAAAAATTGAGTTCATTTACATGTTTATTTATGAATCAAATACATTTCGAAAGTGCTGAAAATTGTTTGAAAGAAACTATCGGATATAAATAAAAACAGCTTGACTTTCAGAAACATAGACTTTTTTTACTTTTATTTCCGTTTCGACAACAAACATTTTTTGTTTCTTCTAATCTATTTCTCTTAGTTTCAGTGAATATTATTCTATTACTTTTAAAGTGCCAATTTCAATTTATTCATAACGAGTGATAATCTAGATAGAATTTAAAAAAAAAGTAACGATTCCTTTTATTTGCCAAAATATATTTTCTTCTTCTTAAGCAGAAACTTAGCTCTTTAAAGTGACAAAGTTGTTATTGACGTTTTACCGCACTTTATTTTTATTATTATTATTTTATTAAGATTTTTATATTTATTGATATTTTATTTTATTAAATAATGCAACATATATATATATATAGTAAGCATTTTTATGTATTCTTTTTATTGTTTGGCATTTCCACTAGATTGGTTATTATTTGCGAAATAGAAAGATACATATATGTATAGTAAAATAGAAACCTAGGCAATAAAAATGATAGTTCAATTTATTCATTGTCACAATGGACATTTTGATAAAGTAATAAATATGTACAAAATATAATTTATTAACATTAATATTTTTGAAATCGTATTTTTATTTAATTAAAACACACATATCTGTGCGATAGATTAATTGGGACCCTCAATGCGGGATAAAAATATTTGTTTTAACCTATACTTAATTGTGTAATCAATTTTAATGATAAGCTTACCAGCATTGAGATCCATTGCAGCAAAAACATTGGTTACGAAAGTTGTGAAAAGTACGACGATAAACCGCGCGCGTTTATTGGCCATCAGAATGAATTCTGGCCGCGTGCCGCATGCCGACTGATGCTTTCGTCGCGACGCTTTACACAGCAATGAAAAACAATGCGCTTGCGTCCATATTTACCATGACCTGCACAATGGAAGACATAAATACTATTCAAGCATACGAGTTTTCTTTATGTAAAAAGAATAAAACGAAAGAGATTTTGTCTAATGGTGACATGATGTTATATAGTATAGAAACTGAACGACACACTTCTTCAACAATAGAGAAACAAGGGATTTCAACCAAGATTATGCGAGAAAAAGTCTACAGTTAAGATAACAGCGGCGTTGTTTATTTTAGTATCATTAATTCGAAGGCCTCGTTGTGAGATAATACAAGCATTCTCGCTAATATTCAAGGAAAATAATTCTTATCAGTTTTTATTTCTCTTCCAATTTTTCGTGATACAAAGAAAATTATACGTATAACTTCTACGTTTGAAAAACAATAATGGGGTGTTTATTAGATTGCCGAATCAGATTTTATAACAATTAGAACAATATGAAATGGCAGAATGTTGTTCCTCAAAATATTTTTCTTATTTTTTATACATAATTGATATGGGTATAATTTTTTGTACAATACGAATAATTGAATTACTACGTAGTTAAACTTAATTGTATCTGTGTTTTCGATTCGTTTAAGAAATTAATCCTCGTTCTTCTGAAAAACAAACATCGTTTTTCTAATCGATCTTTCTACACAGTTCTGTTACGACTTTCTAGAGCTTTATAAAGATGAAATTTGAATGCATTTGAAGGATATTGAATATTGTTTGAAACTTTTTACAATGTTTTGCTCTTTACATACCGTGTGTCTCAGGATAGATGTAATAAGAGGTGGAATGAACAAAAAGTTTTTAAATTTTTTAATGAGATATGGTGAATGAGCCCTGCTTGTTGTAAAACTAAGGTATACAAAAAATGAATTGAATCCGTGTTATACAGCACGTTTAATAAACAATTATGTAAACAACTTTACAAATAAAGTGCTTTCATTTTTTAAGTTATGGAAAAGTTGTTTAGTTTGCAATTGTATACTTCCATTAGGAATCTGAAAAATATAACAGTATTTTTCGCAAAAACGTAATTTTATTTTGAACTATACAACACAGTTATTAAAAGTAGGCTATGAAAAAAAACACGTTATTTATAATTTAACATTTTCGCTTAAGATTGATTAACACAGCACATCCAAAAAAAGACCAACAGTGCTTCAAAAATTTATATGTACCGTATTGGCGAAAATTCTTTATGAGAATCATAAAAAAATTTTACCTACTGAAAGAAAAATAAAATTGTATGATGGTGAAGATAATGTTAAGGTTGTTACAGCTAAGAACTCAATTAATGACAATCCTAGAATACCACTAAGAGAATACAATCAAAAGAATTAAACTTTATAATCACACCATTGAGGAAGGAGATAATGACTGTAGGTTGGAATTTTCTTTAACCATCGGAGAAAAATTGATGGAAAAGAGATATTTCCATCGTTACAAATGAATCCACTTTTACTACCAATGGTGTCGTTTCGTCTCAAAATTGTCAGTATTGGTCATCTGAAAATCTAAATTTTTGAATACATTCTAAATGGCAATATTATTAAAATGTACATGTATGGTGTGCAGTGTCTTATCGCCTTAGAGTTATGTGACCTTATTTTACTGAAGTAAGGTTGAATCAGCACAAATACTTCTTGAGAGATTTTTTCAAAACACTCCACGCATGCAGTTAATCAATGGTTGATTTTAAAGTTTGAAGACAATTGGAATGCACTGGATGTACCAATAAAGTAGCTGCCATGATCACCAGATTTCATAATATTGGACGTCATATTAAAGCAAGTAATTTCAAACTATGTAAACTTTAAAACTTTAGAACCAATTCAAAACAGCTTTAAGAAATTCAGACAAGGAATCGAAAGATGTGCGTATGAAGGTAGTAATAACTATTATGCAATAGTAAACCTGTCACTAATTAAATTGTCTATAAATGTGTTATTTAAAATTTAAGTGGTTATAACCAATTTGGTACCAAAAATCCCATAAAAATTAAAAATTAAAACTTAGTTATTTAATCGTAACGTTAAATTGTGGTTACATGTTTCGACAAATATAAGGATTGCCATCTTCTGGCCGAGAGCAAATTAATATTCTTGGAGTAGTAATTGTGGTGAGTTACATTATTAGTACAGGTAACACCTAAAACAGCTTCATAAGAAAAAGGAACTTAATTAATAATGAGTACTTACAGTAGCAAACTTCAATAGACGTCATATTGGATAACAGTTTTAAATGTAATAATGAATTATAAATTTAAATTATGAAAAGGTACAAGAAAACCCTAAACCAGATCATTACAAGATGTCAAACGTTGAGTGATTACTTTCGAATCCGGAATATGAAGACAATATATTGTTAACAATTTTTACACATTTGTTAATAAAACGCCCTGTGTAACACGAAATCAACTAGTTTTTTGTATACTTTAGTTTTACAACAAGCAGAACTCTTCATTCAAAAATTGAGAAAAAGTTGTTTGTCCTTTCCACCTCTTGTTACATGTATTCTCGGACACACTGTATATATTTGTCACACTTTTGAAATTATTTCACCAATTTAATTAACATTCTTTATTCTTAAATTACTTCATTAAAAATAAAATTGATAAAAAAAAACCACGTGACACGCATTATCTGTTACTTTTTTTTCAAAAAATGCAATGAGTTTCTTTTTTAATATTTAGCAATAAATTTAAATCACCTCATGCATCTTTTTTGATATTTGAAAAAACAACTCAATTTTCACATTTGTCCTGGGAAAAAACTAAAATTTGAAAGGTAACGTGCATCACCTATCCACTATTATCAGTGAATATTCTAGCGGAACTTTTCAAATCGAAAATCTTGTGACGGTTTTATTTATTCCAAAACCAAATTACGCTGTTGGTATTACAAAAATAATTTTTCTAGTAGAAAATTCACTTGTGGGTACGCATATCCGTAGAAATCTTCTTCGATACCGATTGGGAGTTTTGCAATTTTCCTGGCTGTTCTGTTTTCTTTTTGGGTTTGTATCTTTGATAACGTTGCGTAAAACTTTCTCTTTCTCTACTTAAAAAGTAGACGTAGAAAGGTGTCGTGCTTTTGAACATTGTACAGTTACATAGCTTTGGTTCTACAATTGGATTTTCTTGGTTATTGCAAGACGATCTGAAAGAAAGTTCTTTATTATTGCCTTCTATAGCAGAAGTTTATTGTACACATGAGTTCGGTTCTGCAGACAACAAAGCAGAATGCATTAGGAGAAAATGTGTCATAAGTAATACTACTATCGCAGAAGTAGTGCACAAAACTATAGGTCAAGACAAAAATAAAAACTGGCTTCTTCCACGGAAGCATCGCTTAACAGCAAGCAACTTTGGTGCTATTTTATCAGCATGGCGAAGAAACCGCTTTCATGATTCCCTCTTTAAAAGTCTTAGTGGTACGTCATTTAACATATTTAACTGAAAAAATTACAAACAACTACTTTTATTTCAGGCATGTACAATTTAGATGGGGTGAAGGCAATACAATGGAGAACTCACGAAACTGTTGCTATCAAAGAGTTTACAATATCCTCCAGTTTTGATGTGCTGGAAACTGGATTGTGGTTGACTCCAACCAGATTCTTAGGAGGCAGTCCTGATGGATTAATAGACAAAGACTCTATAATTGAAGTGAAGTATCCGTACTCTCATCGTAACGATGATTTGAGAGAGAAATTGAAAAATATAAAAAGTTATATAACTTATTTCACCGATAATGGTGGACTCCATATGAACACAAAACATTATTACTATAACCAAATTCAAGGTCTTTTATATATTTTAAATAGATCGCAGTGATATTTAGTGATGTGGATGACTAAAGGGAGTATAATTTCAATCATTAAAAAAGATTCCTCATGGGAGAATAATTTAGGTATTCTTGGGAGTTTTGATGTGAATAAGTACATACCCAAATTATTTGAAAATATATATGATATAAAATAATTCTTAAATTAAATAGTATTAAATTGTACATAAGAATTTGTTAATTTAGATGTCATAACACTTATTTCATTTGATTTATAATAAATACAGTTACTAAACTAACTTTGTACATTTATTGGGAAACGGCTTAGTTGTAATATTCTTCCATTTTGTTTATTAAAGGATACTGCCAGTTTGTTAATGCTGCACAGACCTAAAAATTGGTGTAAGTGTGTACAATCAATGATTGTGGTATGTGGTCTAAAATGTTATAACATTTAATCCTGTAGATAGCCCTTTCGACAAGGATCCTAGCCCTTGCAATTGTTTTTGTTTTAAATACTTAAAAACAGTGGAATTTTTAAAGTTACTCTTTCAGGTAAAACGTCTTTTGAAAGGAAGCCCTTATCAACCAAATTGTATCACCTGAACACATTTGATTTAGCACTACACAATGTTTAACAATTTTCTTGTTTGACAAAGATCCTGGATAAGCATTACTGACACCTATGAGTACTTTCCATGTGTTGCGGTGTTTATATAAACTGTATGTCAAACGTTGGTTTTCCAAATTTTTTGGCACAGTTGTATATAATTTAGTGCAGTCCAAAATTATTCTGCAATTTGGAAATGGCAAAAATGCAGATGTAAGGCAACTTTGATTTTTTTTCTTAATGGTATCGTTGCCATCAATTGTTTAAATAAAACCTCACGCAAAGCAGTCACCCAAATTATAAAAATATTTGTTGCCCTACTACAGTTGAATATAATCGCTAAATCTTCATGAGGCAAATTTAGCCGTAATTTTATTAATGTTAATAAAAACTGGTCTATTTTTGAAATTTTTTCTACATTCCATTGCGAATAATGATTAAGTTTAAATTGGTCCATTGTATTAAATAGTAATTCAAAAATAGATGCTGTTGGTAGGCCAGTGTACACCAAAACATTGTCATCATTGTTTTTAATGTGTGTATTGCTAAATGACATTTTAAGGTTTTTCAAATACTTTCTTAACACGTCGACATTTTCCTTTAGAAAATAATTTTCTGCTTTGATTGAAACACTGGTTGTAGCTGGAACAACACTTTGATATGTTCCCAACATAGCTTCTGGTTCTGGCATCTTTTCTAAGTCACCACGTACAGGCTCCTGTCGTTGTTTGGTAATCCTTTTACTAGAAGCAATAAACCTTAAAATCAAATAATTTTAACAAATCTAAAACTATCTTCTTTTTAAATTGTGTTCAAAGATAGTTAGACCATTTTTTCTCTCACCATCTTTAAAATGACAGCTACATACCAATGAATACTTCGTTGGTTCTCGATCTGCTTTTCTACACAGTATGGAACTTTATTATTTGTTGCACTACGATTTGAGTTTCACATAGCTGATTAAATTTATCCACTTCTTGCGGTCCTCTGGTTTTACAGGAAAGGTTAAAAACCTAGATGTTTTTGCTCGCTGTAGTACTTACACAAAGGAACAAAACACATAACCATTCTTGTTTCTGAAACAAATACAATATATGACATGTCATATATTTATAATATAGGAGTGTAGTTTTAGATTAAATATTATTGCACTATGTACAAAGGTATTGTTTACGTACACCTTAAATATAATCTTACCATTGATTAAAAAGTTATCAATGATCTTACCTTCTTTCAAAGTTGCGAAGTATTTTCACACTAAGCTAACTTACACTAGAAGCTATACAGTTTATTGTCTTTTAGATACAAAATATCACTAAATAAGGACTATAGTAGTGTTAAAAGTTTATTGGAGTAAAGTAACTCATAACCTCTATTTAGTTTAACGACACTTCACGAATAAAGTGAAAGTTTATTAACACAAGGTATAACATCATATGATACGTTATCATACAGTTCAAAGAAAAAAGTTAAAGTTATTTAAAAATTCCTATTTTTGAAAATCCATAATTTTGAAAGATCATATCTCGAAGTGTAATTATAAATCAATAAGCATTTTATATTATTCTTAAAAGTTTGCATGAAACTAAACAAAAAAAATTATATGTAAAACAAATTTATTTTAAAATTTGTTAAATCTGCAGCACATTGAAAATAGGTTAAATTTTATGAAATTACTGGAAAACTAGTTACTACTGTGAAAAAAAGTAAGATAAAATGGTCATTTACAACTCCCGGGTATTACGATGGCAGGTAAATTTTTTTTCTTAGAAAAGCCTTTGGTGGTCAAACTATGGCAGAAAAAAACGTTTATAAGTGGTAGAACAACAAGTTCAAAGGGGGCCGAAAACGCGTTAAAGACAAACCGCGCTCTGGATGACCATCAACGTCTACCGACAAAGGACACGACCAAAAAGTTAAAGATTTGGTGCAAACTGTCAACAAAGAATATTATTTGACTGTTATGCGTCAGTTGCATGAAGCTATTCGTCTGAAACGGCCGGAATTATGGGCAAACAACTCTTGGTTTCTTCATCACGATAATGCACCATGTCACGCTGCATTGGTTCTATGCGATTTTTTTGCCAAAAATTTGACTAATATCGTTCCGCAACCACCGTATTTGCTTGATTTGGCCCTGTCCGACTTAGGGCTACTCAGCAAACTCAAAAGGCCAATACGGGGACGTCGTTTTGACACGATTGAGAAGATTAAAACCGAATCAAAGAAGGTCTTGAAGGCTATACCGGAAAAAAACTTTTTCGGCTGTTTCGAGGACTGGAAAAGCGTTAGAAAAAGTCCGTTTTATTGACCGGGAATTACTTTGAAGGGGATGAAAATGATTTGGAAGAATAAATAAAGAATTTACAGTTTATAAACAATTTTACCTTACTTTTGATCACAGTATTATATTCTTCTCTTGAACGATCTAAATTTTTGTATATTTCTTTTCGAAAACAGGAATTTTAAGTAAAACGCGACCAAGTCAATCTGTTAAATACACTCAGAAAATTAAATGAAATACAACTTATGATAAAAACATCATATTTATGTATTTCCATGTAATTGTGGTTAATTATTTACATAAACAATTTATTCGCTTCTGGCTCAGTTGGAAAAGAAGAATTTGCTGAGTTTTTCTTTTGAATCAAGAAGGACTTTGCAAGTTGATTTTAAGAAACAAGCAATAACATAAATTCACTGATAAAAGATATGTTGAGTCAATTGTAGTTAATTTTAAATATTCTTTTTAAAATTTTAGTTCTCATTAATTACACACAACTTTTAGTACATTGTAATCAAACAACAAATAAGTTGTTAATGAGCTATTAAATTTGTTTTGTATTTTGGTTTTTGCGCAAAAACTTACAGTTGGATAAATGAAAAGTCAGAAATTATATGCGATCAATTTCCAAACGGAATAAAGTTAATAAAACACCCCACAAATTTATGTAAATCACTTCAAGCGAGTGCATATTTCTTTATCTTATTAATTTGAAATTAAAAAAAAACTAATAAAATATAAGTTAACGCACAAAACTATTTTAGTAAATAAATAAAATAATATTAATTTGCTTTATAAACCTTCTTTTTCGAATTTTACCGGCACTGCATTTTCATGTAATTGTTTTCTTTTATTGTTTATAATTATGTCTGACCTTAAAAAATGTTTTTCAGAAATTAACTTATTTCATAAAACACAAGAGCAAACAATGTTCCCACAGTTTTTTTGCTACTCGCTGGCGCGGTGTACATCTTTATTGGAAATTTAAAAACACTTTTATTTCTGTTGATCTCTATATTGTTTTTACAATTTACATATTCGCACTTAGCCATTGTCACAACAAATCACTTCCAGACGCACCCACAAACTCAGAGCGGTTCAACGGTGACGTTAATTCAACGCGCGCTAGGAAGTAACTAAAAATATTTCGTGAAAATTGTTAGTGGAGCCATCTACAAATCGGTGAAATTGTACGTTACATACTCCTCATATGCGTTGTGCATCTTTAGTAACTTTATAATCAATGCTGACATTAAATTACTTATTTCATTAATAAAGCACGAAAAAACACTCGATAAAATTCTTCTTATGGGAATTTACATATAAAACTGGTTTGTTTGGAAAGAGTACGCTTCTCGTAACGTCACGACTTAAGATGTCTATTCCGCTTTGTACGATTGTCGGGTACTAATGCCTTAAGGCATCATTAATTACCACACGTTTTGGTGTGTAGATACTTGTATAAAATTCAAAAACAGCGTAGATATTCTGTGCGGCTAATAACTATTCCAGGCGATTTTTCCTGTATTTGTATAAAAACCAATTGTGTTCTATTTAATTATTATTTTAATATTTTGTCTTGAGCTCTTACCTACTCCTTATTATAGTTTATTTTATAATTATATAACATCTATGTATACCGTCCATAGTAAAGAGTAATCAATTAACCACACCTTTTTATTTTGTAAAAATAGCTATAAAACTGTTCTTGAGCCTAGTACAAAACATTGTAAGCGACATGATTATCTTACTGGATATGGAAGACAAAATTCTTAAATAATAAGTTAAGATGTGCTGTCTTTGTCGAATGAAAAATATTACAATTTTATCTAATTTTTAGATAAATAAATTACCTACTAAAACTGCCAAAAAAATAATAATAATAATCTTTGATGAAGTAAATGATAATGCTTTTAAATAGTTGGTATGAGGAAAAGATGGAGGGAAGGTACAAAATTGAAATATTATTCGAATGTTGGAAAGAGATAGAATCTCAAAAAATAAAGTATGGTAAAGGGGAAAGAAGATTATTTGTTGAAAGAGGAGGTTATGTGAGCAAGGAGATAAAAAGATTGAAAAGGGAAGGAAAATGTATGAAAGCAGAAATAGTGAGAAAAGATTAAAATATGCAAATACAAGAGAGAAGATAAAGAATAAAGGAAGGGAAATATAATAAAAAGTATTGTGAGGTTATTACAGAAGGGATACGTTATACACAGTGATTGTTTAGAACCGTACATCAGAAGAATTTAGAGATGGGGAAATCGTATGGCTCTGACATTTTGTTGTTGGCCGAAGTTTGTTGTGATCTTTCTAATAAAAATATATAGCTTCTACAGGGTGTCCAAAATTTAATTTCCAAACAAGACAATTTCAAAGCACAAAAACTCGATTTTTTCAAATACAACGCTTGATGCAAAATTAAATAAGAAATCAATCATTAATAGCATTTCCTATACCTATCTACTATGGTTTTGACTTATTAATTTTTATAAGAGTTAGAATTTGTTTAAAAATAATTGAAAAGCATGTCTTGAAAAAAAATTCTTATATTGTACGTCAAAATAAAAATAAAATAAAGTAAAATCTGCTAGTGTTTGTTAAAACCTCTAACAAATGATGAAACTAAAACTTATTAAAACATAATGTTTTATCAAAATTTAAAGAAACGAATAATTAACTAAATCAATGGTAAGCTAAAGACAAACAAATATCCTTTATATGGCTTCCATTCTCTTGTAAACAACGGTTGATCCTTGTATTAACAGCTTCTGTACAGGCCTTGTAAATATGTTCTGGATTCAACTGACGGAATGCTGCCCTGACGCGTTCTTCCAATTCTTCTCTGGTTTGAACTGAGGTCTCATACACCCTGTTCTTAGTGAAACCCGAAAGAAAAAAATTAAGTGGCGCCAAATCGGGCGACTTTGGTGGCCAAGGCATAGGACCGTTGCGGCCAATTCAGCGATCCTCGATATTCTGTGCTAGCTCACGATCCACTTTCCGAGTTAAATGAGAGGGAGCTCCGTCCAACTAGTACCAGGAATCTTGCCAAGAATTGAGGGGAAATTCTAGTAGAAAGTCTTCCACTACACCTCTTAATACAATTTTGATGTACCTTTTGTTTGTTAAATTTCCATCATAAATTACAAACAAATATCGGTGTACCATAAGCAGACAAAAAAAGTTAACACTGAATTGACTTTGGAAGTGATTTTCACGCTTCAACTGCGGGTTTTTAGCAGACCAGAAACAAAAATTTTGTTGGTTGACTAATCCTTCTCTACTTAATTTAGCTTCATCTGACCAAATGACTTTTCGCAGAAAAAGTGAATCCTCTTGTATCTTTAAAAGCATTTCTTCAAAATAATTAATTTTTCTTGCATCGTCTCCTGGGTGAAGTTTCTGTACTTTAGTAAATGAGTAGTTGTGCATTTCATGTTTTTTTAATATTACTTGAACAGTAGAATATTTTAAGACCAGATCTTCTGTCACAGATCGAATTGAATGCCAGGAAAGTTAATTTCATTATTTTCATCATTTCTTACACATTTTTGACAACCATTAACAGATTTCACCCTTCCATACATTATGAATATAAATGTGATTTAATTTGATGCTTTATTATTAAATTAAATTTTTGATGTTTTCTTGTTAAAAAGGTTGGAGGTTTCAGGTTGAAATCATCCTCCACACCTCAAAACTAAGAAGAAATCATTATGTTGAAAAACCAATTGCCCTTGAATAAAAAATTAATTACACGCTAATTAATTAGCTTATTATCAAATAATAGTTATTTTTCCAACAAGTGAGGAAAGCGATTCTTTTTTCCACTCGAGAGTGAGAGTGGACAAAGGCTTTCCTCATGTGTTAGACACAACATTTTTTTCTACGACATTCCCCAAAAAAATAACCTAATAAAAGAAGTAATATTTAATAGGTGGGTCCCAATAGTCAGGCTACAGTGATCTGTAGTATCGGTATGGTCTCAATCTGTCATAGCGCAGCCGCGTAATTCTAACCAATAAATGTAGGGTAGCAATTTTTAAGAGTTGGGAAATATAAGATATTAAATTAAACAAACCTGATTGAATACTAAATTAAATTGTTTAACTAAGTACTAGGCGCATATAGTTCTAATAACACATTCTTACATTTTTTTAGAAACATTTTTGTAACACGACATTATTTTTCCTCCTAGTGAGGAAAACGAATTTTCCTCACTATTTGTAGAGAAGAAACGTCCGTTTTCTAAGTATGTCGTGGAAAAAATATATATATTTTTAAAAGGCTCTAGCTTGTGATCAAGCTGCCACTTCCGCACACTCAAAACCAAGAAAAAAACTTTATTTTGAAAAGTTGTTTACGTAATTATTAAATGCTGTATTGTCAAATTAAACGCTCAATACTTTGTCGAGAACACGTGTGGAGGTTTTAGTTGGAGATCAAGCTGTAACCACCACGCGCAAAACTAAAAGTAACTATTAATTTGGAGAATTGGGTAAGCAGATATTGAGGACTAATTCGATGCTAATTACTAAATGATAAATTTTTTTTGAGATAAATGGTGAGGTGGTTCCAGCTTGAGAACGAATTTTTATTTTAAACTTTCTACACACTGTATCTCAGCAACTAAGCAGTTCAAGGGTTCATATTCATACATCAAAATTCACCAATTTACGAAACCTCTCTGGGGTAGACCGTTGTCTGTCAAATATAGCAACACCCTATATATAATAGATATAGAAGTGGAACCACAAAAACAACAGATAGAAAGAATAAAAGTGAAAAAGAAAAGTGGCAGTACTATAGGCATCAGCAGACGATATTTTATATTTTACAATAAAGGCGTAAAAAATCTAATAAGTTTTAAGAAAAAGTATTTAGAAATAAATAGCTAGACACAAGTATTAAAAAACGAAAATTATAGAGTTCAAGAAGAAAAAAAAGAAAAGAAAATGAAATGGTGGTGGGGAGAGAGAGAGAGAGATAGAGAAAGTGGACAAATTTTGGTATCTGGAATATACCATTAAATATGATAAAAAAGATATAGAATAAATACAAGATCTACATCACAAAAGAATCAGAATATTAGGACCAGTATGAGGAATTAGAGATAAGATCTTTGGGAGAGACATAGTTAAGAGAAAGTGGTTATTTGAAAGATTAGTTAAAAGCGTGATAATATACGGGGCAAATATGGAAGTGTAAGAATTGGTGAGGATAGGACAAAAATAAAAAATAAATAAAAAAAAACTGTACTAATCATAAAAAGAGATAGAAAGACAAAAAATAAAATACGAGAAAGAAGATAGAAAGCAACAAATTATCAAAGAAAAGGATACGCTAAGAGATAAAAGAAGAAATATAGAAGAAAAGATAGTTATATAGCCAAAGATTACTAAATTCAGGAAGTAAGAGCGAGGAGTAGATAATGAACGTATAACGCCAAACACCTCCGTTTGGTGTATTGTTGTGAGACCAACATACGCTTGAACATGTTTGGCAACCGTCCAAAACTCCGTGGTGATTTTCATTTATTTTTCGAATTCCGTTTTATTTGATTTTTTTTAACAATTTCATTTAAAAAAATTTTGTTTTATTTTTATTTTGCCGTGCTAGCCGACGTGAACGTAAGGGTTTCTACCCTACCGGAATCTCAACTAAAACATTACCGCGAATTATCTAAATCTTATTTTACCGCTTATCTACCATCCGACTATGGAGTCACTATTTAGCGCGTGGATTGTAAAACCCTGAAAAGTGTAAGAAGCGTAGAAAGTTGTCTTTCAGCGAAATCTACACTTTTCAACTCCGGTTGATCTAAGTCTTTAGAGTTACTATTTAGCGAAAAAGATTAGAACATTGCACCGCTCTAAATATCAGCTGGAACGTAGAGTGCCTATTCTGCGAGAAAGTTAGAAACCACCACCGCAGTTATTCAATTCAATTCAATTTAAATGGTCTTCATTAAGTTATTACAAATTACAGTTGTACTTTATAAGTAAGCATACATGAGGCGAAATTTAGCCCTAGACTATTGTTACACTTAACCTAATATAGCAAAATAAAGTGGTACCTAAAGGATGTTAAAAATAATTAATTACAAACAAGAAAAAGAAAAATTATTTAAACAGGAATTAATTATTTAATTAAATTAATTTATAATTTATGATAATGATACTATGCTCAAGTGTAACAGCTGAAGTATGAGGCTATAATGTGTCTACGAAATGAAAAAATGGACAAGGCTTTAAAATGAGGTTTAATTGAATTATAAATTGAAACCGCATTGTAAGTGAAAGACCGTCTGAAAAGTGATATAGAGTACTGAGGTAAGGTTAACAAATACAAATGTCGAGTTTGACGATCATGAATATTGTGTCGGAAAATTAACTAATTTCTAAGATAAGTGGGCGTTGAAGTCAAGATAAACTGGTGAACGAAAAATAGATAATGCAGTTCAATAACAGTTTCGTTTTAACCATGCTGAATTCTACTTTTACAAATAAAGTCGAGACAAGGATAATAAACTAAATCGCAGTAATAAAGAATAGGAAGTACCAGGGTTTCACATAATTTTTACGTGTTTTGAAATTTAAGATAAAACGATTACTGTATAAAGTTTTTAGACTTGCATACGTCTTTTGAATCAAGCAGTTTGTGTGTTAAATAAACCGTAAATTTTCATCAAAGATGACGCCTAAATTCTTACTCTGAGTTGAAAATGGTACAACTTGATTCAGAATGCGAATTATAATGTGTTCTTTCAGAAACTCGCGATGGACCCGTGAGCTGAAAATCATAGCTGAAGACTTTTTATTACTAATATTTAAATTGTGTTTAGAAGAGTAATCTATCATTCTATCAAGATCATCATTGATACCGTTATTAGCTAGTGCATACTCAAGCGGATTAAAACAATACATCAACATGGTATCGTCAGCGTAAGCAAAAATTTGAGATTTATTAATACAATTTGACATATCAGACGTATATATAATAAATAACAATGGACCTAAAATAGATCCTTGAGGGACACCAGAAGAAATTGTGTTAGTAGATGACTCGATTTTATTTATGCGAACCTTTTGAGTGCGATTGGTCAGATAAAAACTGAAAAAGGACACAGCAACTTTATCAAAACCGTAATATGCAAGTTTAGCAATTAATAAAGAGTGGTTCAATTTGTCGAACGCTTTAGAATAATCAAGTGAGATAAGAAGAACAGCAAGTTTATTTTCATGGCTCTAAAAATATTATCCGTCAAATTCAAGAACGCAGTAGTTGTACTGTGACCTTTGCGAAAACCAGATTGACATACAGGAAGAATTTTATTATTATTTAAATAATATTCAATTTGTGAATGAATAATGTTTTCAAGGATTTTCGAAAAAACTGGTAGTAAGCTAATAGGACGAAGGTCTGATATGTCAGCAGAAACACGAACGTTTGGTACAGCACAAACAACCGCTTCCTTCCATTTTTCTGGAAAGTAACCAATTTCGAGACAACAATTCATCAAGTGAGTTACATGGTTCAAAATAACAGAGATGCATTGAATAATCATGTTTAGCGAAATATCATCAGTGCCCGGTGCATTGGATTTGAGTGACATTATAGTATTAAACACAGTTACTTGATCAACAAGGCTAAAAGAAAAACAAATGTTGTTAAATTTGTTTCGGTTGTAAAAGTTAAGGGAATCCTGATCTACGTCATCATTACTATAAACTGATAAAAATAGTCATTAATTTTAGATACATCGGACTGATGAGCTGGTAACTCAGTTTTATTTTTGTTGGATATATTAAATGATTTTAATGCTTTCCAATGTAATTTAGGAGCACGTTTCTTTTCCTTAATAGTAATTTTCAAGTTATCCGTGAGTCAAGGTGTCGGTGGTTTGCTAAGACGGAAAGTCTTATACGGCTCATAAATGTCAAAAAGGTTTAGTATGCTTGAAGTTAAAAATTTAACTTTTTCATCAATATTATTAATGTAATATATATCATTCCAAGAAACAGACCGCAGATCGTTACGAAAAGACTCGGTGTCCAAGTGTTTGAAGTCTCTCAAAGTAAGTATTTTTAGTGCTGATTTAACCGTAGAAATGGAAAGGTTGCAAAAATAAGTTTGTGATCCGAAATAGGTTCAGATTCAATAGGTCCACAGTTTATGACGTACTCGTTTTTATTTATGAAGATAGGATCAAGTAGGGTACAAGAAATAGGGGTTACTCTCGTGGCTTCATGTATCAACTGAGTCAAACCATAAGAATCGGTACATTTAAGAATGTTATTGTTTAAATTAAACAAATTCACGTTAAAGTCTCCCATAACCATAAGAATATCACAGTGGATAAGAGCGGCAGGAATGACATTGTCGAGTAATTCAACAGTTTGCTGACAAAATTTACAGTTTGAATTGTAGATTACGACAAAAAATAAAACTAATGAGGCGATTTTGGTACTAAAACAAAAATATTCTATGTCATTGATTCCATCAATAGAAAAGTTTTCTACTTGCACTTTAATATTTGATTTCACATAAACCCCTATGCCACCACCAACTCTTCCCAATCGGTCTTTTCTGAAAAAATTATAACCTTGTAGGGCAACGCAATCAGACGGAATACCTTCATTCAACCAGGTCTCAGTTAATGCTAAAATATCAAAGTTATGTGTATTGATCATGTCGATAAACAAGTCAGTATAAGTAAACATTGAGTGAATATTTAAATGCGCGCAGCTTAAATTTGATGAATTAACATTGCCATTATAATCTATTTTAGATATAAGAGCATCTAACTTCAGCTTATACACTTTACAATTTATATTATACACAGCGTGATTAACAGGATAATTAGTTTTGTTTAATTTATTATATTCGATGCAGTTAATACATTTAAATCCGTCTTTGATTTCATGATTCAATGAACACCGGGGACAAATAACATCATATGTACAGTCTTTCTTGATATGAGAAAATTTACAACATTTATAACAACGAGATATGGCAATAGTCGGTAACCTTGCAACGTCTCCAGCCTACATATGCTGTTTTCTTTGATAACAACAGTTTACGAACACAAGGAGAAACTTCAAAAATAAGATCATCGGTATCAGAGCGGGAGCGCTTCAGTCTAGTGATAAACTTGAGATCAGAGGTAGAACATTTCAGATCAGAACGAGAGATGATTTCATCCACCGTCGCATCAGTGACGGCATAGTCTTTATCAATACCATAGAAAATAAGTCGAGGACGAAATTTAGTAGGCTCTGTATAAGCATATTGATTACCAAATTTGGTTTCTAGTTGTGATCTAAGTTCACGCACATTTTGTTTATTATCGCAATTGATAAGAAAACCATTCTTAACAATTTTAGTACTAGTAATATCAATATTGAGGTCTTGCGATTTAAAATTCGTTTTACATCTTTCACAATTGATATAATGTCTTGGTTTTTATTTGTGGGTTTGATAAAGGAAACAATGTCTGATTTATCTTTGTTTATATTTTTCTGTATAGCATCACTATATGATGTAGATTTATCTGAGACTTTACTAATTGAATTGCAAATAGTACTTACAGCAGAGAAATTACACGTATCGATTTTTTCACGTTGCAGTGGAATTATACAGGGTGTCCAGAAACTCTCTTGACAAACGAAGATTGGAGATTCCTCAGATAATTTTAAGACAATTAAACCCAATTCACCTAGTCCGAAAATGCTTCCTAAGGGAGCTAGAGCTCTTTGAAGATGGCGCCTTGTAAATAGTTTTTTTTAAATACCTCCAGAACGCTTCTACTTAGAAAAGCAAAAACTGGTATGCTTGTTTAGCCTTCAGAGATGAATCGATTCCATAAATTGCAAATTTCTAGTACCGGTCATAGGCGTCCGTTTTGGGTAGATCAATAGTTAATTTAACGCATAACTTTTTTGTCTTTAACTTTTAAGCATTTGTGACACTAGATTATTAAATTTTCAGGTATTCTAGTACTAAAAGATACTCTTACTTTAAGTCATTAGGATACACCGTTTTCTAGAAAAATGGATTTGAAAATTTTTTGTTTTTTTGTCATTAAAGTTAAATTTATATTTTTTGCACTAGTTGGCTCTGAACTGCCAACAAAAGTAAAACCTACGTTTTTCATTGTCAAATTGTTGTCAGTTCGCGAAGTTTATCTTTTAATTTTTTACTTTACCAAGCGCCATCTTCAAAGAGCTCTAGCTCCTTTAGGAAGCATTTTCGGACTAGGTGAATTGGGTTAAATTGTCTTAAAATTATCTGAGGAATCTCCGGTCTTCGTTTGTCAGGAGAGTTTCTAGACACCCTGTATACTTCTGGTCACTAACCAATCGCTTGAGAATACTAATTTCATTTTTTAGAAACATATTTTCTTTTAAAACCATTTCCACATTACAGTTGTTTATACCAACAGAATCTTTATCACAACATGATTTACAACGCCAGTTTAACCTATCAGATTTAAAAACACGACTAATACTTTCGAAACATCTTAAATGAATATAACTAATGCATCCACAACACTTAATGCCACCGGATCTAATAAATTTACAACAAAAAATACATTTTTTCTTTTTAGAAGCACCACTTTCGCTTTCATCGTCCGCACTAGCTTCCGCCATTTTGTGTTAGAACGTGAAGAGTATTTTTCACAAAACAACTGCATCCCTTAGCCCAGTTGTCATTACGTAGGGTGTCTATCTTGCTGATCACTGATGTAATCCTTCAAAAACCACTAATAAAATTACGCATTCAATTCGCTAGAAAAAAACTCATCGAGTTAACATGTTATAATTGGTTTGCAATTAGACCGACAGTTGCCCAGCATAATTAATAAAACTGCGTGTACATATCTGTCATAATTGTTTATAATCCGTGCATCGTAAGATTTTAATAGTTTAAAAACGTGTACCTTGTTTTGCCATCATTATCGCAAAACTTACCGCCGTACTTAAATCCCGTTTGATTTATTTACAAGAAAGAAATTATTAATGGTAAACACAAATATAATTTCATATTTACCCGTTAATTAATTTCTCTTTAGTTTACTAAATTTTTTTAATGAGTGGGCGTTGGCTTACTTGTGGTATCACCTTGCGGTATTCTTCGCCAAGTCACGGCCTTGTTATAAGGGTAAACATTTATTTTGATTGGAGAATACAAACATTTCAAATTGTTACCGTTTGAGAATTTTATACTAGTTATATTATTACGTTATAATTATAATTCCCGCAAACACAAGTAATTGGTTTCATAATACTATAACACATTTGTTATCATTCTTAAAAGAAGAGATAACTTCTATTCATGTATAAAGTTACTATGTGTACTACACGCTATCCGACGTAATCTTATATATCCTAAACAAACATTTCTCAACCAAGTTTCAAGATCCTAACTTCGGTTTTAAATTTATAAATTATTACTTAAAATATTAAGACGTGGCAGCACTGCATGTCTTGCGCGTAATGATTTCACATCTAAACATGGTGATTAACGAGGTTACTTGTTTTTTGTTGTCGTGTAGTTGTAATTACGGACATGAGTGAATGTGACTGGTAATGGACTTAACATAGTACCACTAACCATAATTTAGAATTAAGCAACAGATTGCATTACGTGGAAGTTATGGGATATAACGGTAGATTATAGTGCGTGAGTATATAATTGGATTAATCAATGGCTTAGTATTTTAGCATAGCCAACCGGGATTAGGAAAGCGTAGATCCTGCCAACACAGTCATCAATATCGGAGTATGTCTGTATTATAGGCAAAATTTTTACGAGCCAACAAGGTAACCTTATAATAGTGATAACTGCTGTTAAAGTAATTTCGTAGCTGGAGGTATATGGCTAGGACGATGTAACACGAGAGCTACTACTGTATGTAGTGTGTGGATATTTGAGTGGTATCGATTGAAGTAATTGTTGTTTACATTGATCCTGGTTCTTGATAATGCCTAGTTCTGGCCAACACGACCGTTAAGCTCAATTATAACCATATAATAGGCCTATGGATTACAAAGCAGAAAAGTGCCTTATGATATCGTTTACTTCTGTTAAGACGTGGAGTTTTATGTGAGTATAACATATTGCTCGTTTTCCCTATTTAATGTGTAGTGCTTTTGTTATTGCAGGTGCGTTGCTTATAATACTCAGATGGATCTTGTGAATGTTTTTATACGTTTGTTGCGTCATCAACATCAGATGCAGAATGGAATTTATAGTTGAGTGCTACATAACCTCTTTGCCATGGCCAGCAGGGATTTAAAATGCGTAGATCATGCCAACACATTCATTGATAACAGAATATGTCTATGTTGTATGTAATCGTTTACGAGTCAAAAGGGTACCGTATGATGATGGGGAAGGGTGTTAAAGTAGTTTCGTAGTTGGAAAATGTGGTTAATTGGCTGTGATCCCCTGATGCAGTTGTATGTGAGTATAGCATATTGCCCGTATTTCCTAATTAATATGTGGTGCTAAATTTGATATTGCTGGTGCGCTGCTTATATTACTCTGATGAACCTTATCAATGATGTCTTTGTACTTTAGTTGCGACATCGACGGCAGGTTCAGGATATAATTATAATTGAGTGCAGAATAGCAATGTGCTTATATGCCTTTTCGTGAAAATACTTATTGTATACTAATTAGTCATTATGTTGCATGGAGCATGCCATAACTTTTGTAATATTACTCAAATTTTTTATAAAACTAGCGCCAAAATACAGAATTTACAGATTTCAACGTGTTTTTGTGAAGGTTGTGCAAATGAAATCAGAATATGTACTGCTAGTTGGCTAGCATGCAGTGGTTGAGTGATCGTCTAGTTGTTTAAGCGTTCATTATAAATGTGTTGTGGCGGCTCTACATGTACCGTCCTCTCGTCGATCACTTTCTTGTACAGAATGTCGTGCGCCATTTCAGCGATCGCATTCCATCCCATAACTGATGATAGCATGGCTTCCACAATGTTATCTGGGGTCAAAATGGTGCCAATTTTCACCTCAGCGGTTACCCTCTGCATTTTCCAATTGGTGCATTTGAAGAATGTATGTTCCACAGAATCTACAATGGCATCGCAATATGCACACGCATGGGATGATTTTATTTTAAAACGGAAAAGGTAGCCATTAAAACAACCGTGTCCGGTTTATAACTGAGATAGGTGGTATCCGATTTCGCCGTGCTTCCTTTCCAACCATGGTGTTATTTGTGGTATGAGTCGCTTGGTCCATTGTGACGTACTGGTTAGGTTCTTCCAATCCTCCTCCCATTTACGGATGCTTTCTGCTCTTCTTACTCGGTTTGCCTCTGATTTATTAACAAATGGTTCGAACGCTAGGTGCCTTATGGAGATGGAGGAGCTAATGACCAGTAAGGCTTCGGTGGAGGTAATTCTGTATGCCTGAGCTATGTTAATTGCAATTATCCTTTGTAGTTTGTCGACCATACGAGTGTATTTCTTGAATTTAAGCCATTCAGACCAGATCGGCGAAGCGTACAGAACGACGGAGTTGGCGACGTGAAGTAAAATTTTCCTCCTGCTAGCTTTAATGGTATTGTGATTAATAAAAAATCGTATTAGGGCAGACACTAGCTTTTCCGCTTTTATCACGGAGTTGTTTATGTGTGGTCCTAGGGTTGAATTGTGACCAATGTGACATCCTAGGTACTTTATAGACTTAGCGTTAGATTTGGTTGTCCCCCCGATAATGATTTGTATTTCCTTGAATTTATATCGGCCAGCTAGGATAAGCGCTTCACATTTGTGAATGGCAATTCTAAGGCCAATTTGGTCTAGGCAACTCTCGATGGTTTGAATCGCCACATTGGCTTTTCGTTCAATCTTTTCTCTGGTGATGTCCCAAACCAGTAAGGCCAAGTTGTCGGTGAAAGCTATTGTAGTTGAGCCCGGGGGAAGTTTGCAAGTAATCACGTCGTTATAGACAATATTAGCTTTGTGGGAAACCGCATGTAATTTCAAGTTTTGCGGAGTTATTTATAGATATGAAGCGTTGGAATAAATATTTTTTAATAACCTCTACCAAATAGCTATCAACGTTTTTCTTGATCATAGCATTTACTATGCTTACCCAGGGAACTTCATTGAAGGCGTTTTTAATGTCTAAAGTGACTAGTATTGCGTAATTAGGGACTTTACCTCTTGTGACTGATTCTGTTATTTCAAAGACTTTGTTTATGGCATCGACCGTGGAGCGCCCTTTTTTGAAACCAAATTGAATTTCCGAGATGCCGCCGTTCCTCTCCAGTGCCTTAAGCAGTCTTTTATTTAAAATTCGTTCGTATAGTTTAGCAATAGAACTTATTAGGCTGATGGGACGATAGGTCTTAGTCGCAGCGTTTTCTGATTTTTTACTTATTAGAACCAGGTTAGCGACTTTCCAGGAATTCGGGAACGCTTGCTCTTGTAGAAGATTGTTAAGGAATGGCAAAAGGATCTCAGGGGATTTTAAGGCGATTTTCTTAATGACCTCGGGTGGGATACCGTCCGGTCCTGGTGCTTTTTTTCCTCTGATGTTAGCGGCAGCTTCGATAATTTCATGGCATGTTAGTATGGGGGCGGGGTTAACATTAGTGGGTCCCGGCTATCTGATCCGTGGTTTTCCGGGAAATAGCGATTTTTCCACACTAAGCGCCTTTTCCGTGTCATAGTTGATCTCTGGCAAGGCGGTGAGTTTCTGGGTTACGATTTGGTAACCTCTATCCCAAATATCTTCCTCTACATCTAAACACAGCTGTTTCCATGCAACAGATTTGCTTTTTTTGATTAGTGTCTTAAAGTTTTTTTTCAAGGTCGCATATGTATCATGGGTCACCTCGTGTAGATTATGGTCTTGTTTCTTTCTGATCCTGAGTAGTGTTGGTCGAATATTGTTACATTCCATCCTGGCTGCTTCGATGTCCTTGTTCTGTTGACTTGTTTCAAGTGAGTGGAGCAAGCTTGTAAAATTGCTTCATTGAAATTTGTGTGGGAAGTGGATTTAGGTACGCACTGGTTTAAGTCAAAAAGGACAAATTTAACATTATCAATAATCGGGTTGATAGCAGTTCCATCATACCTAAAAGCTAAAGATCTGCCAGAGGTTCGTGGGGTTTTGTAAGCTGTAAATGTGCTCAGTTCCCAGAAAATGTATCTGTGCTGCGTGAGGTTTTCCTCGGTTAAAACTCTCTAGTTTTGGACCTTTGGGGCTAGTTGATTGGAGGCGATAGCAACGTTAATAAATGAGTGACCATTTTTGTTAGAATAAATCGGTGTATTACCCTAATTAACGGTTATGAGGTTGTTCTCGGTGCACCATTCAGACAGGGCGGTGCCTTTGGCATCTCCAAATTAGACTCCCAAGTAAACGACTTGGCATTGAAATAACTTTCTATCACCAGGGTTCTAATGTTGAGTTGCAGTTTGCCTATCAATTCGTGTAGTATTCCAACAAGTTCCTTTTCATCCTTCTTTGGAGATACATAGCAGGTGAGTATGGTAGTTTGACCTATAAGACCCGAAATAAAGGTGTTTCCATATTGGAAATTAGTTGGTGTTTTTTTCCCATTCGGGATGTAGAAAGCCATGGTGCTAGTTGGGTTGCAAAGCCAGTTTAATTTGCTTTTTGACATTTTGATGTTAGGCTCCTGCACCAGCACCAGGTCTATGTTAAGTTCCGCGCTCGTTTTAATCATGAGGTCTGTTGCACCTTTGGATCTACCGAGGTTGATTTGTAAAAATTTGGTGGTGGTGTTTAGTTGTATGTCTGGAGAACTAATTTTTGATGGAATGAATGTGAATTCTAATTTGATACGGGGTTTATTGTTTTTTCCTTTTATAGGGACACTAGTTGCCTATAGGATGGGCAACGCATGGTTTCCGTTTTATGACCTTCCACGTTGCACAGGTAGCAAAAGAAGTTATTGCTGTGTCCAGCCTGACCACAATTTAAGCAGGATCCGCACGCGCTGGTTGAGCGGCATTCAATTGGCATATGCCCGACGCGTTGACAAAGTCTGCACTTAGGAAGATAATCTACTTCTCTAACTCTCCATCTATACCATCTGTACCGATATATTTCTTTTTGCATATGTAATCTACGAGCTTGGCGTCCAGGGTTGCGAACGCCAGTCGGTTTCCGTATTTGTTGAATTTGGTGGTTAGTCTAATGTAAGGACCCGGTTTGTAGTGTGGTTGTCCCATCTCTGATTCAAGTGTCGATGCTATTTCCTCAATGGTCGTGAATTCGTCGACGTCTAGTATCATGATTGTTTTTTTTGGCCTAAGGTCGTTGACCTGTGCGCAAGTCAATATCGATTTTTCGAGTGATTTTCTCAAAGTCTGCCTGTTTGTTCTTTCTTTACCGTGATACTTTAACTGAATAGCACTCGTAGACGTCTTTGAAATTTTTTTTACTGTTACCCCAGTAGTTTCGACGTTGCTTTTAAGGTTTTTCATTATATCGGCATATGAGGTGCCTTGTTCTGATCTAATGATTACAGTTTCAGATTCTTCACTGGGAGTAGTTTTGTTGACACCTTCATGATGAATAATAATGTCCTCGGGTTTTATTCGTGCCAACCATTCGAGGATAGCTCTGGTCTTATTGATATCTTTGGCATTAATAACCACGACAAGTTGCCTGGCACTTTTTCTCACCCAAAGGTTTAGAGTTTTTCTTATTTGTGGAATGTAAGGTAACAGGTGATCGTCGTTAATGAGTGCTGCAAAAATGTGACACGGTTCACATTTGATGTCGTCAATGTACTCGTTTAGGTCATCGCAGAGGTTTAGTGTTGAAAATACCGTGCCCAACAGCGAAGAACTGTTTTTGTGGTCTAGTTTTAACAGGTGTAACTTCATGCCTAGGATTGCATCCAGGATTTTGTTGCAAATTGAGCTAACGACAATAATTTCATTGTTGTAAAAGACTAGAAAGTCCTTGTTTTGTGTGTCAAGGTCAACCGTGTTATTAATTCTTGTTTTAGAAAACATGATCTCGCGCTATTTTCGAAGGGCGAGGTTAACAAAGTCCTCGTCAGTGAGATCTCGCGCCAAGGCTTGTTTCAGTTGCAGAATGTGTCTTTCGGTTTTGCGTTCTTTTTTGTGAGTAGGGTCTACAATGGTCGGTTTATTTTTGTGAAATTGCAGTTCAGTGATTAATGAGTCGATTAATACTTTAACGTTTTGAAGTTTGTTAGTCCTATGGTGTAATGCCTGAGCAGCTAGTTTGAGCTCTTTTTTAGTGTTTTGGAAATCGTCGCAGATCTTGAGAATCTGGTTGGAGATTTTTGTTACTTCTTCTATGAGTTTCAGAGCATCCACAGTTTGCTGCGACTGCTCGTTTGGGTCTAATGGTGAGTAGGTTCGTTGGGGTGGTGCTTCAAGGCGTCTCTTTTTGTGTTGCCTTTCTTCCAACGATATAGTTGGGGTTACTGGTTCTTCGTCATCATCGAGGTGGATATTGATTGTTTCGGTTAAGCTTGGAAGCGAAACTGAAACGTTAGGGTTGTAGGAATGGGAACGCAGGATGAGGGGTTTCTGTTTAAAAGCGTCTGCTTTTTGTGGAGAAGCGGTCGACGCTGAATGGGTAGAAGAGTTATAGGAGTTTACACCCTCCTCCATACTGCTGCGGGAGGTAGAGCCCTGAGAACACAAGTTTAGAATTAATCTGAATAAGGGTAACAATTTTGCATACTCTCGAAGATTCAAGTAATTATTTACTGGCGAGTGACTCTACAAATGACATATAACAGAAAGAAATTTAAAAAAGTTTTTAGGGAGGTAGAGAGAAGCTTATCAGTTTTGTTAGCAAAAGGGGATGTAATGGAACTAATGTGGTCCGTGCGCTCACGGATTTATTGCGAAATAGCAGCAGAATGCCTTAGTTAAGATTATTAGTTACTAGAATAAACACGTGTCTCTTTCAATTAACTTTGGGATGCGTAGACTATTGGTTAAAAGTAATATTTAAGTTCTAACCGCGCCCAAACGGAAGTTGAGGTTACGAAACACGTGCAGATAAAGTTTATCAGGGACACTTGGGCGTGGTATTGAAACACTCGGGGACGGTTACGATTGCTATGGCAATACATTTTAAGCTAATTCCTTACAGGGGCGGCACAAATTGCTTATCACTAAAAGTTGTGAAAACGGTTATCTGTCAATTACTTTTTCCGGGTGCACCGATAAAAGTAAAAAAAGGTTAAACGACACGTCTAAAGACGATGTGTAGCACTTTGTAAACACTTCAAAAACTTACGTTTTTGGTTCTAATACAGTAGAAACACAAAACTTATGTTATTTAGCCCCCGAGGAGCTAGAACGCTACGGTTTTTCCTATAAACAAAGTCACTTTCAGGAACTGATCACACACACAAAACACCTCGTATCCTTTTCGAAACCTTTAAAAACACTACGTTAACGGGAGTAATACATAAACACGTCTGATTTCGAACGGTTTATATCTGTTTTAACTAAATTAATAAATCGTAATATCCGTATTACAGCGCCAGCCATATTGTCAACTACAACACCGAGCCGGAACCGAATCAACGCCGAACATAGGCGACGTTAAACCTCGACCTCTGGCCTGCAGCTTCTGCCACCGTTTCAGGCGGGTCGCTACCGTTTAGGCGAAAAACCGAGAAATTTACCACTTTTTAGCCGTTTTTCGTCGCACAGTGGGTGTGCATGTTTCTGAGGAGGTCAAAATATATGGAGCGAAGGTAGCCAAACGATGTACCTTTCCAACAAAAAAAAATTTACGATCGGACGCATACTTTTGGAGATGTGGTTTTTTGAAAATCAATGATGTTTTTTCGCTTCTCTTCGGAAGGATAACAGATAACTCCTAACAATTTTTTTATTTGGAGTAGCGAATTAAATTAAACCCGGGTTTATCAAACCCAAATTAAACTAGCACTATACAAGTAGGCCTAACTATAAAAACTCCTCCACTAATTTCGATGAAGAAATGAACATATTAGTTTTACTACAGTTTAATCACACCCTTCAAAATGACATGTTTTTTATTTTTCCTGTATTACAGCAAAGGTTTTAAAAATTTTGTACCTAACTATAGATATACTAATCATGCAGAGCATTTTACAGAATTTTTTTTTGTGAAATATAAGATAAAATTTTTTCCATTCATATAAATAGTTTTGGGAGACACTGTATATACTGAAATATTTAAACACTCTAAAAGGAAGTGTTTTTAGTTAGTATAAAGTTCCTAAGAACGAATAACAGCATTCTGTCATATTTTTAAAAGTGTTAGAAAAATAAAATTATGTTTGTAATAAAAATGGTTCATTAACTTTTAATAACCACAGTGGATTTCCAATTTCTAATAGAAAACGTGTTGTCAAGGGGTTGGTGAAAGAATTAATGGCTGCCTGGATAAGGGCTTAAACATTTTGAATTATTTGTGTAACTTGATATGAAATGAAAGCATTTGCAATTTCCAATAAACGATACAAAAAGCGATAACAATAACAAAGAATCATCGCGTTTACCTTTTGTTAATGCTTTTTTATAAAATTTGATAAATGTATACATTTCAATTGTGTAATTTAAAACAACTGAATATTTGGTGATGTTCAAGATATTAAAAATTTAAATCTGAACCTTACATTTATTTAGAGCAAAATTTTGGGGGTAATTGATTATACCAAACCGGAAGCACTTGTAATTTTTTAGCATTTATTTAAAAGGATAATTAGATAAATTTAGTAGAAGAACGAAAAGGAATAAAAACATCATTGACGTACAGATTACAAATCAGGTACGATGTTCTCGCTAAGCGACTGAAATGGTTGTAAATCAGTGCCAGTAAACAGACAGTTCGTTTAAAAAACGTGGAGTTTTCTCGCTTTTGTTCTATCGAGCGCGAACCTCATAACAGCTATTACGTTATCATTTTAACTTATTACCGACCTTATAAATTTCGCGAAATCGAATAGAGCCACCTGCGACATCATTTCAATAAAATATTTCAACCGCTTCCCTGAAAATCTGAATTCAATTACTACACTAAAAATATTTAGATGGAAGTACTAAATAATAGCGTTTATACAACTTTTGAATTTAAATCTATCGTGTTTGCTTTGGGGTACCTACATTTTTTTTACTTTCTTGGAAATATAGTTTTTGAAAAAAGTTTGCAATGTTTATTTAGGAAGATGTAAAAATAACAGCTAATTATTGGCAGGTTAGAAACTACTTACTCAGCGTGAACACTTAACAGAATTAAATATTGAAATAAAATTTTTCTACTCCTACTTGTAAGAGATCTGAAAGCTTATGTACTCGATAGTTTGCAAGTTAATTTATAAGTTTTAATTCATTTTTAACTGTGAAAGCTGGTTTACAATTATTCCACCGACTTCACGTGGCCGTACCCACTTGATCAATTTGATATTTTTTGTTATTTATTTGTTATTTAGTACAATTTTCTGCTAGTATATTTAAAAATCAATTTTTTTATAGATTAATATATATTCTTACAATATTATCCAATCAAAGTTTCAAATTTAAAAGAATCCAGAACAAAGGAATGAAACCCTAACTGCAGCGTCTATCTGTAACAAAAAAGAAAACACCGTAATCATTATAATTCATAAGCAAACATTTGTTTTGAAAATTTCAAAACTTTGATAAGAATTAAGTTTGTTTTTATTATCTACTTTGTTAATTAATTTAATGTCGCCTACTTTATGGTTATTTTCAAGCAAATGCATGGCAACACTGGACTTGTTTGAGCGGTAATATTTGACATGAGCTAAATCCTCTGTAAAACAAGTTTTAATATGTCTTTTGTTTTGCCCTGTATATACTTAGTTACAGGCAATATATATTAGCTTTATTTTACTTTTATTTTTAGTGTCAGTTTGGTGATGATAATAGCATAGCTATCGAAATAGGTGTTCGAGTATAATTTTTGGTGCATTTTTTTGGTGCTTTCTTTTTTCTTACAAATAGACGCTGCAGTTAGGGTTCTATTCCTTGCTACGTTAGAATTGCAAGGACGGAACACGTCGGGGGGGAATCGGTTGTAGTGTACGTTTTCGGTCAGAGTTGATAGTAGTTTTGTGCAGAAGAGACAACAATTGTTGTATAGCTGGGAATCAAATCCATTCAGAATCCACGTGATAGTACAAAAATAATGTTGAAAAAAAGCAAAAGCAAGGAAGCTAGTTCGTTATCTACGCACACGTGGTTCACGACAATTGTAAGTTCAAAAACGTCGCTATTATTTGGTGAACTTAGGGGAAATTTAATTGTAGGTCGTTTCTTTTACCTTTTACGTCTTCGCCTGTACGTATTGCCTTTATCCTTCGATGTATGAAGTCTCTGATAACTTATCGGACCAGAGGTCATCAGCGTAACGGCGTTTACTTCAGCGATTACCCAAACCAGCCGATCTCTTCAGGTTACTACGGGTGTGCTGCCTTAAGAAGGAAAGCGTAACCCGTCGAAACGGTTGCTGCCGTCCACTAGCTTGGTGCGCCCACCTACGCATCTTGGGGCCGACTTTGATAAACAAACAACACTAGATAGATAGAGTGTTGGGAGCTGATTTGGAACCCTATTGCTTTGCATATTTGGACGATATTATCATTGCTACGCCAACTTTTGAGCAACATTTGGAGGTCCTCGCTAAAATGTATAAACGTCTTCTTTCCTCGGGGTTAACGATCCGCGCTGATAAGTGTAAGTTTTGTCTACCTGAACTTAGATATTTGGAGTACGTCGTGAACCGAGATGGGTTGTTGGTTGATCTTGAAAAGGTGTCGGCTATTTTGGCCATTCCTACACCGAAGACGACCAGTGATATTCGGCGGTTCATCGACATGACTAGTTGGTATCGTCGTTTCATTTCGGATTTTGCCACTGCCTCTAACGGCTCTTACTAAGAAAAATTCCTCTTTCATTTGGACTACTGAGTGTCAACGAGCGTTTTTATTATTGAAGGAACATCTAGTATCTGCTCCTATTCTCTCTTGCCCGGATTTCACGAAGGAATTTACCATTCAGACGGATGCTTCAGACTTTGGTCTGGGGGCTGTGTTGAGTCAGCGCAAAGGGGATAGTGAGCGAGTTATCTGCTATTTAAGTCGGTCGTTAACTAAAGCCGAACGACAATACTCTGTACCCGAGAAGGAGCTATTAGCGCTGCTGTTCGCTATTGAGAAACTACGTCAGTATGTGGAGGGATCTCACTTTACAGTAGTGACCGACCATCACTCGTTGTTGTGGTTAAATCGTCTTCAAAATCCCTCGGGTCGTCTTGCTCGTTGGGCTTTACGATTACAGCAGTATGACTTCTCCATTGTTCATTGGAAGGGTAAAGAACATGAAGTACCGGATCTTTTGTCTCGCTCGGTACCAATAGTTAATTTAGTACCTGTCTCTACTTCTCCTTGTACTATGGACCTTGTCTTGCCTACTTCAGATTGTTGGTACAATAAATTGTCTGATCGGGTCGTTTCTCATCCTCAACGATTTCCTGTGTGGTCAGTACTCGATAAAGTTTTGTATCATAGAGTTAAAACATTTTCTCCTCAAGACAGTTGGAGACTAGTTCCAAGTGAGCAACGGAAATATATCATTCAGCTTAATCATGATCCACCTACAGCAGGACATTGTGGCATTTTCAAAACGACAGCTCGGATTGGGCGACACTACTATTGCCCAAGAATGCGTTCTGACGTTACTAAATATGTTAAGCATTGTCGTGTGTGCGCTGAGTACAAGGTTGAACAACGTGCCGCTCCTGGACAGTATGCTCCACGTGCTAGACCTACGCGTCCCTTGCAGATTTTGTCTTGTAATCTTGTGGGATCCTTAGCTCGATCTACCAAAGGAAATTGCTATGTTTTTGTTATTGTGGACTGCTTTACAAAGTTTTCTTTATTCCTTCCATTACGTACGGCCACGGCAACTTCGATCACTAAACTACTGGAAGGACATGTGTTTCTTTTGTTTGGTGTTCCTCAATATCTTATGACGGCTAACGGCGTGCAATTTCGTAATAAAGAGTTCACGAAACTATGCAGAGAATATATGACCACCATCTTATACACTGCAAAGTATCATCCTCGCGTTAATCCTGTCGAGCGAGTGTACCGCGTTCTAAAAACGATGATTGCTGCGTATTCGAAATCAGACCATCGACATTGGGATGTCCATTTAGCTAAAGTCGGATGTGCTATTTACACCGCAAAGCATGAAGTGATCAACTGCACTCCCTACTACGCTTTGTTTGGTTGGGAACATATAGTCTCGGGTAATTCTTTTAGTCGTCCTATTGAGCTGGAACCTACTCAAGAGGATACTCTTTCTATGCCTAATCCTACACACTATGAGGAGATACGTCATTCTATCCTACGTAAGCTGAAACAGGCGTATAGTAAACAACAGACACGGTATAATCTTTGCAAGAGGCACGTGAAATACGAAGTGGGGGATCAGGTATGGAAGAGAAACTTCATGCTTTCCTCGGCTCCTCATTCTTCTAACGCCAAGCTTGCTCCTAAGTTTGTCGGACCTTTCTGTGTGAAAGCCGTAATTTCTCCTTGGACCTATGAGTTAGAAGACTCTTCGAACTGTTCTCTTGGGATTTGGCATGCAAAAAATATTAAAACTGCTTGTGTTGACTCCGACCATTCAGATACTCCGGAAGGGCAAGATTTACGAGTCAAAAGCATTCTTGTTCCTCTTTGGAAACAGCGAAAGAAACGTAAGGTTAGCTGACGACTTGTTATCCGGTAGTCTACTAAATCTGACTTTTGGTTATGGTTATTGAGTACGATTTCTTTTGTTTCAAATTTGTTGCTGGCTATAGATAATTTTTCAAGTAATTTTTTTTGTTTGTGTGTGTTATTTTCTATTTATACGGACAGTGCGTATTATAGTGAGATTGTATGGTGTAGAATCGGTGAATAGACCAGGTTGGTGAAGAGTGAGCGGTGATTGAATACTTACTTGCTTGTTAGAGGTATTACGATTTAATTCGACTTAAATTTAGCATCGTGTTTAAGATAAGCCTTTTTTTCTGTTCTTTACTTGTTCATGGGTTGTGCTGAAGGGCTCTCTTTACGGCCAGAACACATATGCCTGTTGGTTTGTACTTGGGTATGGTTATAATGTTTGACGGAAAATTACACATCGACTTGGTTTGGGGTAGGTCTATCTCTGCGTTGGAGTTTGGTCACTTTCTGAACTTACCTGAGGGTATAGACTGCTGCCTTTTTAGCGTTTCGCTTTATTAGCAACTATTGGCTTCTGACCCTCTATTTTTGATAATTCCTTTACTTACTTATGGTTGTTTTCTCCGGGAGTTATTAACGCGCTTGTTAGCGGCTTATATTTGGTAGTTCAATTTGGTGACCATCCCATTCAGCAGGGTCTTACTTTTGTTTCTAAAAAATTTTTTTTTTATTTGGGTAGAGACAATATTCTTGTATTTTGAATTGCACAAAATTCGTGCGCTCTAATAGGCGTTAGAATTGCAAGGACGGAAACACGTCGGGGGGGAATCGGTTGTAGTGTACGTTTTCGGTCAGAGTTGATTGTAGTTTTGTGCAGAAGAGACAACAATTGTTGTATAGCTGGGAATCAAATCCATTCAGAATCCACGTGATAGTACAAAAATAATGTTGAAAAAAGCAAAAGCAAGGAAGCTAGTTCGTTATCTACGCACACGTGGTTCACGACAATTGTAAGTTCAAAAACGTCGCTATTATTTCGTGAACTTAGGGGAAATTTAATTGTAGGTCGTTTCTTTCTTCATATTACTACCGGTGTGCCGCCTTAAGGAGGAAAGCGTAACTCGTCGAAACGGTTGCTGCCGCCTACCTACGCATCTTGGGGCAGACTTTGATAAACAAACAACACTACACTAAAGGACAGAAAGATAAGTGCCTGCTTTTATATCTTACCCGTGCGAGCGAATTTGTATTTACTTCCGTATCAACAACTACGCCCGGTTATCAACTTAACTGCGCTTTAGTATCTATTGTATTCATTAAAAGAATTGAATGTACACTTTGTACTTAAATCATTAATCTTTTTTTACGCACTTACGTGCAATAGTGTCTTTGTACAATCAAATAATTTTAATTATAATACGCTTTGAATCACATAACCGTGTTGCGTAAACACGAAGTCGATTGTGTTTTGATTATTTATTAGCGCACATCCCGCACGTGTAGTAGTAACATTCTTTGATGAAGATAGCTTCACGGTCAACACTACGAAACACGAAACACGAAACAGGAAATTAAACAACTAAAAAGTGCTAACAAACTTAATTTTACAAAATTAGTTGAGTTCAAGGCAAATGGTCGTCCTTTGCCAGAACTAAGTTTACGACAGACTAGCAAAGACAAAAATAAAGATGTTCATCGAAACTTTCGCAAGGTAATGTACGATTTAGCTGACTGGATATGTGGTTGTGAAGTATCAAATGTGTTTTACTGTTTTGTTTGTTTATTATTTTCTAAAGACTCGTCAGACTCGCTATAGTGCAAATCCGGTGTAAGAGATTTAAAACATTTAAAAGAGGAAATAAAAAACATGCTTTGTCTGCAGAACACATGAAATGCTCGGTAAATTTTGCAACCGTAGGAAATGTTGATATTCTTACACAGCTAGACAATGCTTATAGAAAATCCCTTAGAGATTTTAATGAGAATGTTTCGAAAAATCGCTATATTTTGAACAAAATTGTAGATGTATAAAATTTTGCGGTGCATTTGAGTTATTTATATTTTTTTAAGTATGCCTATTTTTTAAATTAATTTTTGACCTCCCAGTATGATTGACCACGAGCCGCCACTGATTAGAATGTGAAAATATTATACCAAAACAACTTAGGATTAGATTAACGGTATCTAACCCGGTTTTTCCTATAATGTTTTGTTTACCTAAAATATATAAACCCGGAAAAGCAATGCGGCCCATTGTTTCAGGTATTAATGCTTCTACTTATCTGATATCTAAATAGTTGTCAAGTAAATTCAATAGTTTTAATTATCAACATTCACATTTCAGTGTTCACAATTCATACAATTTTATTGAAAAAATTAAAAACATTGAGCTGACTGAAAACAATGTTTTAGTTTCATTTGATGTCTGTTCATTGATTCCAAGCGTTCCAATCATGTCACTTTAGATTATTTAAAAGATATGTTACAGCAAAATCATTTAGACAATTCAAAAATAGATAATTTTATTATATTAGCAAGATTATGTACGAGTCAAGTCTACTTCCAAATTAATAATAATATTTTTCAACAAAATCATGGTACAACAATGGGTAACAGCTAACCTCCGTTTATGGCTAACCTGTTTATGGGTAAATTTAAAACTGATTTAAAAGATAATTTAGATTATTTTTCTAGAATAAAGTTTAGATATGTAGATGATGAATTTGCAGTCATCGATATTAAAATTTACAGCCCTCAGCAATTTGTAGCAATTTTAAATTCAAAATTTGAGATGATTAAGTTTACCTATAAAGAGAACCCTAAGTTACCTTTCCTCAACACTTTAGTGACAAGAAATGGCAACAAACTAGATATGATATTTATCGTAAAGACCCTAACACTATGAAGTTTATAACAAATGATTCTAATCATAGTATGCAACATTAACTTGCATCTTTTAACTTTTTGATTCACAGATTATTAACTTTATGTTGATAAACAACTTCGAAATATTAATATCATACAACAATTTTCAGTAATCAATTGTCACAAACAGAAATAGAAAACATAAACATAAGTTAAACATTAAGATCTTTGTAACGTTAGAAACTAGTAACAGCAAAACAGATAAGAAATATGTAAAATTATCTTTAAAACATATTTTCTGAGTTTGATTATAAAACAATAATTTCTAGTAGTAACAACTTGAAAAATCTTTTAGGCGATCCAAAAAACCCAATAAAAATGTGTGATAATTTGGGAATTTATAAAATAAATTGTAAATACTGTTACTAAGTATACAGGGTGGGACACTATCAACAATTATTCTGTACCACTAAAACGACAAATTGTGTAAGAAATCTTAAGGCATACATATATCGAAATTATTTGAAACTACATTATACAAATATTTTTCATTGTACAGAGTGCTCCAGAAACACGTACTATATCAAAGTTAGGTTATTTTAAATGGAATACCCTGTATTTTTTTCTATTTTTGAATTGTAGGATAAAAATAATGCATGTTCTATAACATGTCCTTATACAAACCTACATCCGTTTCTGAGATAAATCGATTTTACTTGATTTATAGACCCTCCAAAAAAATGCAGTAACTTCAAGATAAATAAAAACAAGCAACTTTCTTTTACACCACCTTACTAAGAGGCTTCAACATCTCTTTTGCAATATTTATTATTATGTTATGATGTACAGAGTGTTTGAAATACTACCGCATAACGCTAACGACTTAAAAGTTAAATAACTTGCTTAACTTAAATGGAACACCCTGAATTTCTGTAACTATCAAATTTTAAAATATCTCAAAAACTATCATAGTTAGGGGTTGGTAACCCTAATACCGACTAAAAGATAATTAGTTCCAGCTTTCAACAGGCTACAGAAATTTAGGGTGTTTCATTTAAGTTAAGCAAGTTATACATTTTAGTATAAAGTTGTTAGTGTTATGCGGTAGTATTAAAAACACCCGGTACATTATAACATAACAGTAAATATTGCAAAAGAGATGTTAAAGACTTTTAGTAAGATGGTATAAACCAAAGTTGCTTATTCTTATTTATCTTGAAGTTATTGCGTTTTTTTGGTGGGTTTGCAAATCAGGTAAAATCGATTTATCTCAGAAACGGAAGTAAGTAGGTATAGGGACATGTTAAAGAACATACATTATTTTTCATCGTACAATTCAAAAATAGAGAAAAATACAAGGTAATCCATTTAAAATTATCCAAGTTTAATATGGTACGTGTTTCTAGAGCACCCTGTACAATCCAAAATATTTTTAAAATTTGGTTTTGAATAATCTTGACATATGTATGCCTTAAAATTTTTAACATTATTTGTCGTTTTAATGCTATAGAATAATTCGTTTGTAGCGCCCCGCCCTGTATATAGGACAAACCAAAAAACTTATTAAAACTAGTTTTAAAGATCAGTTAGATCATGTCAAATATCATCGATTAGACAAGTCCAGTGTTACCATGCATATGCTTGAAAATAACCACAGAGTAGGCGACATTCAATTAATTAAAAAAGTTTGGAAATTTTCAAAAACAAATGTTTGCTTATAAATTATGATGATCACAGACCACTAGTAGTTTGATGCAATTAGTCCAAAAAACTTGCTAACTTCAACATCTAAAACAGAAGTTTCTCTCTAATTCCAAATTGCTTTATACAGTCTCCACATTGTTTGGTAACAAGTTACACCATTTTATGCATCGAATTTGGGGGCGGAAGGGGAGAAAGTTTGGTAAATTAGCAGTTTTTATTAGTTTTTCTTAAATATTTCAAAAACTATGCGGCTTAACGCAATAAATGTCATTAACAAAAATAACGTACATTAAATAAAAATAATCTTGTGCATAATCTTGCTAAAGTACACGGTTCAAGAGTTACGGACGTTTATTTGTTGGTTTTATTGTGTTTTATGCAAATCAAACGCAAAAAATTTTGTTTTCTCAATATTCCCGGAAAAAATGCCGGAAAACTGATATTTTTGAAAAGTCGTTATTTTCTTTTGAAAATTTGCACATGACGTATAATCTGATTCTGAACAACTTTTTTCTTAGGCATTTTTCAATATCTTGTAATCTAACATCATTTTTTACATATCCAAGGGATATTTTTAAATTTGCCGCCATGACAGTGATCACATGACATTTGTCAAAGCCCTTTTTTTGTCATTTGATATGCTGCATTCATTTGCCAAAAGAAATTTTCTGATATCTCAATTACAAAAATGTTTCCCATTTGTTACAAACTTTTCCTCTTACTTTTCTAAACCCGACGCTTAAAATGGTGTAACTATTTAACAAACAATATGTGGAATATAAAGAACAATTTGGAGTGCGATGAACTCTTTTACTTTGGATGTTGAAGTTTGGGTATATTTTCATTGTACTGTTGGTTTTTTTATTTAAGCTTATATATGAATTAATGAGACGTAACAATGCGTTACATTTTACTTTTATTTTTAGTGTTAGTTTGTTGATGATTATAGCTTTGTTATCAAAACACGTGTCCGAGTATAGTTTTTGGTGCAGTTTTTGTTGTTTTTTTTATTGTTCCAAGGATCCAGAAGATGACTCGGATTTCAAATACTCCACAAAAGATACAAAACGTTAATTAATCATTATTGGTTAGAATGTTAATGCATCTTGTGTCGACTGTAAGTATTTACTGGTTAGTACGAGGTCTGTCAATTTAATTCCCGGAAAAGTGGCAACACTGCGGCTCTCGTTATGCTACGGCGTTCGCGTTGGTGTCATTCGAAAGAGGATTCATTTCTGCGTCAGTCTGTGCAAGTTTCGTCTCGATCGGTTGTTCAGTTCGTGTTTTACAGTACTTTGATCATCGGCGTGTTTGGACCCCTTGTCGCGAAAATGTGTGATAAAAAACGGAGCAAAGAGTAGTGGTCAAATTTTTGGTCAAACGTGGTGTAAGTTCCGCGGAAATTATGAAACAGTTAACCGACGTGTACAAGGATGATTGCTTGAAAAACAGCTGTCTACGAGTGGGCTAAGCGGTTCAGGGAAGGCACGGAGTCGGTGGAGGACGATCCACGTGAGGGAGCTCCTCGACCTCTCGAACGGCACAAAACGTCGATCGCCTGCGCGTGCGTGTGCTCGGAGCCCGTCGGGTAAGCCTCAGAATGTTGGAAGACGAGTTGGGTATCAACAAGGAAACCATTCGACAGATGCTACACGAAGATTTTGGGATGCGCAAGTTGTGCGCGAAAATGGTTCCCAAAGTGCTCACAGTTGAGCAGAAAGAGCTTCGTTTCTCCATCTGTGAAGACATGATTTCTCGAATTGAGGAGGAAGGAGAGGACTGGATGTCAAATGTTATTACCGGAGACGAGTCTTGGGTGTTTGAGTATGACCCTGAGACCAAACGACGGAGCATGCAGTGGGTGGAAAAGGGGGGGAAGCGCCCCACAAAAGCCAGAATGTCGAAATCAAAAGTGAAATCTTTGCTCATCGCATTCTTCGATATTAATGGAGTTGTACACCACGAATACGTTCCAGCAGGTCAGACAGTCAATGCGAAGTTCTACATTGAAGTTTTGAAACGTCTGAAGGCCCGTGTGTTTTGTGCACGGCCGGAATTGGCCGGACGTGGTTGGGTGCTGCATCACGACAACGCTCCAGCCCACTCCTCATTCGCAGTTCTCGATTTTTTGACTAAAAACGGCATTCCAACGCTTCCGCACCCCCCCTACAGCCCGGACCTAGCCCCCTGCGACTTTCATCTCTTTCCACAATTGAAGTCCTACCTCAAGGGCAACCGATACGACGGCGTAGAGGAGGTGCAAAGTGTCACGACACGGGTGCTGAGGGACCTATCTTCAGGGGGCTTCAGGGGGTGCTTCCAATCGTGGATCCAACGGTGCCTCCGGTCCATAGAGCTAGAGGGAGACTACTGCTAAGGATTATAACTTAATTTTAAGAATTTATGTATATTCCGGACTGTCCGGGCACTTTTCCGGGAATATCATTGACAGACCTCGTATTATCTGGACGGTAATCTTTTACTATAAGTTGAAGAAACTTTTCAAAGAACATTTATTTTATTTGTTAATTAACATTGTAAATTATTTAATCTTCGTTTCTTAGTAACTAATTTACCATAATTTTGTTTAAACATTTTTTCTTAAATGCAAATTGAAACATTCCCTACCGTTGAAACACTATTACAAATATTAAACTAAACTGCAATTAATGATTTTAGCAAAATGACAATGTAAACTTGAATTACAAAAAAAAATAATTGAATTAAAAATATAAAAAAAAGGTATGTATCTGATAACTACACTCATGAATGAACTGTGAGCTGGTAACACACAAACGCAATGCACTGACCGTTTCAACACCTTTCCATCTGCGATTTTTAAATAAACCGCCCTAAGTACTTTATCCGCACTACGATAAAGTTAAACAACGCATCCGAGAAGCCACTGAAGTGGAGGAAGGTCCTCTTCTTGCTTAAGGACCACTGAATCCAGATTAAGGAGATTCGGTAATTTTTGCAGTCATTTTTGTTTTTCGACTCCATCGATGTCAAAAATATTGAGCCTTTTGTTGCGCTCATTATTAAGCTGATAAACGATTTGTTGGAAGTGAGAGTATATTAGATTCAAGTATGGAACTTAAGGGTCGGCCTATTAAAAAGTGACCTAGAGTAAGAAGGAAAAAGTCCTCAGAATCGGAAGAGAGCGTTGACATTGGTCTTAAGTTGCTTTTATCATAGTTAATTGTCACTGTACTATCTAAGATTTCTTTATTGATGTAATAACACTTACTTGAATTTACGTTATTGACTGACTTAACTTATAAAAAGAGTACTTTTGAAAATGTCCTCAAAAACAAAATATGTAAGAGTTAACAAATAACTTATTTCAATAATTTAAGCAACAGTTACATGTAGAACAAATTACTATTTAATAAGCTCTTGAAATTGTTTTAAATCACCCACAAATATTCAAATATCATGAACAAATCACGTTTGCAATTTCCAATCGTTATTGAAAAATTAAGGCATTGAAAATTTCAGTTACAATGAACGTTCGATAAATGAAAAAAAAAAGAATGCATTTAGAAGATCAAAAAGCACTTAAAAATTCGATTCCATTTCATTTTTAATTAAAATTCTAATCACAAAAAGCTGGAAATAAGTAAGAAACAAAATGGAATCAACTTATTTTTTACAAATTGTAATTTATCGGAACTTTAAAATAAAAGAAATTTGAAAACTTTTTTGTATACGTAATTGAATTAAATTAGTTTTATAACTGTATGAAATTGGACATAAACGCTATTTATTCTTTTAAACTTATGTTTGGTTGTGTAGAGAGCCATTTGAAAAACAACAAATCGAATAGAAAACCACAGTACATTTGAAATAGACAAAATCGATAAGAATGTGGCATATTTTATTACTACACTTTCCTATACTAGGGTTTTGTTTGGTAGTGGTGTATTCTATTCTCTAAGGAAAACCCAACCAACCGCTCTACTTGTCTTAAATCTGTTCATATATTCAAAGTGGCAATTGCGGTGTAATTGTTTAGTTTAAAAAATTTACCAGTACCAGTGCATGAGAATACAAAAAAATGCCAATGCATTAGTCACATTTATTGCCAATAAAATAAATTTAAATCTTTTGTATTTTTTTCTAAAACAATTAATAGTTTTACGGAAATTCGAATGTCGCGTAAAATCCATCAAAAGTGTGCAATTAGAACATTAGTTACAAACATTAAATGATGAAATAGAGAAATAAAAAAGCAGTTTTAGTTACATAATTTCTGAATGTTTTGTAGGATTTGACGGATACCTCTTCAGCAAAATGATTCAAAATTTAATTTTAAACACTGACGTCACATACACATCGCTTCAAATCCGAGTTAACAATTATTATCAATTAAACCTAGCGATTTTATTACAATGTTGCAGCTCGATTATTTTAATAGGTATAAAAATTAATTAAAACCTTGAACATTACTTCATTTTAAGTAGCTTCATAAAATAATTTAATTTAGAGTTATTTTACTTTTCATGTAAAATTGGTTCATTGGAACAGTCTAGAAATTGCTTAATTTAAAATTAAATTTAAAACAAATACAATACAGATAAAGAGGCTGGATAAGAAAATGGTTACCAAAAAATTAAAAATATGAAAGATAGAATAAATAAAATAAAGAATAACAGACAACAAGAAAAAAATAAACAAAAAAGCAAAATTCCATTTTGAAACATACCAGGACTGAAAGACAAGAGCTTTGACGTATATAAAAAAAAATTTGGATGGAAGAGAAAGAATGAAAGGGTTAGAGATAAAGTGCCATTTGGGAATTACTATGTGTAAAAAAAAACAAGCAAACAAAAGAGAAATAACAATAGGGCGAAAAGGAGTAGAAAAAAATATGGAAAAGAGAACAATATTAGACGGATAACAAAAATTTGATAAAAACGAAAAATAAGACATTAGCAATTTATGGAAAAGAGATGGACACATCTTTTTTAAAATAGGGGGAAAAGAAAATTTGAATAAGAAAAGAGGAGGGAGGGGACAATGATAAATGGAAGGGTAAAAATAAGAAATCAATGAATAATAAAATTATCAGACAAGGAAGAACGAGAGTTGTGAACAAAAATAAGAAAAAAAGAAGGAACATGTGGTTGTAAGTATATAAGTAAAAGAGGACACTGAGTAATTGACTATATGCTAATAAAGGGAAAAAAAAGAAAAATTTAAAAATTCTAAATATTGGAGAAGAGGTGGAATCAGCCAATTGTAAGAAGTAATTATGCTATGTCGTCAGGCAATGGCTGTACTATTATATTTTATGTTCTTATTTACCTTCTATAATTTTTACACTTACATATGATTACTAAAGTGGGCAAGGGTTGGCATGTTTAGGTTTTAGTGGTTTTTCTAAACCTTGAAACAAATGCTTTGCCAAGACGAACCAATTCACTATTGCACACGATTTTGTCACCACACTGCACAGGTTTATACTGATCTTCTGGAGCACCATACATAACACTTACATCACAATACAATATGTAAAATGTACCATACGAATAAATAAATAAATAAATAGAAATAAAAGTACACCCATTCCTTGAATGTTGAAAATATATGTTTATTGACAACTACTGGTTTCAACGGCACGTGCCGTCATTATCAAGTTGATAAACTATAATCTAAAATTAAAATTGCTAAAAAACATTTTGAAAATCAAAAATTCATAGATGAAATGTTTAATATAAACATTATCAACTTGATAATGACGGCACGTGCCGTTGAAACCGGTAGTTGTCAATAAACATATATTTTCAACATTCAAGGAATGGGTGTACTTTTATTTCTATTTAATCTTATCCTTGAAGCACTAATGGAAATCTTGATTAAATAAATAAATGCTAGAAAAGGAAAAGGAAGAGGACAAGGAAATAAAAGAAGGATAAAAAAGAGAAAATATGAACAAATGAAAATATACAAAGATATAAAGAAGGATAGAAGAAGAAACAACAACAACGGAAGATGTAGAAAATAATATTAACAATAAAAAGTAAAAGAAAAAGAAGATAAGGACTATGGAGTGTAAGATAGAAAAAAGAAAAATAAGTAGAAGAAGCAAAAAATAGTAGAAAAGGGAATACATTGAAAACAGAGAAGAAAAGTTACAGCAAAAGAATCACAAGGGACAAAAATAAATATTTACAATAAGGATAGAAAGATAACCGAAAACGAACAAAATGAGAATAACTTTTGGATCAGTGATGAAAAGAGGGAGACTGTAAAATTACATGATAATATGTGCTATATTATATACAAGAATACAAATTAATGCAGAATAGGTTCCGATTAATTTGTAACTTATGGTGCGTATTACGCACTTGATTGACTATTGACTTAAATCAAATCTGATTTCAACAGACTCATTGTTGTGTGCAATACGGCTTTATTTCTATGCTGTTGAGTAGGTCGTGCTGACGCCATAAAGTTGTTGTAATTCTGTTTCCTCTCGTTACTATTTGAGTCTACACTCTTTGCCACTAATCATACCTATTAAATAATTAAGAAACTAAATTATTTTGTGTTTTTCTAATTGTTAGTCATATCAAATAATTTGGAAATATTTTATAAAAGTATCTAATCACTAGTAACCAAACCCATTTGAAAATGGGTTTAATCTAGACAAACCTGAAACTAAAGACGTAAGGTCACTGCTCTTAAAACATTCCCCTTGACATCCTGAACACTTTGATATATAACATACCTATGTTTCCCTGGATTTACCGCTCCAGGTCAGAGGTCAAAGGTCAGGTCAATTTGTGACCCCGCCTAAGATCAACGTCTGGACCTCCTGATCAATTTGACGTATCGATCTCCGAAATCGGTTTAGCCGTTTCGGAGGAGAAGACGAACACACACACACACACACGTACACACGCACAGACAAACCGGGCTACGATTTTATGTGTGTAGATGTTTGGTATGTTATGACACATTTCCGCACACTATCGAAACAATGGATACCAGCAAATAACGTTCCGAATATGTCGAAATTAATACGTCTTCTTCAATAATGCGTCTTTCCTGCGAAAAAAATTTCTTTCCGGCAAAAAATTGTTTTACTTAGGCATTTGTTTATGTTATTAAGTAAAATAAAAAACTAATCAAAAAATTTAAAAAATGATGTTTTAAAAAACTAATAATTTAAAATTTATCAAGAAACTTTGAAACTAAATTAGTTTTGCAAAATCAGCGCAAGAAACCCCGGATGGGCTGCAGATAAAGTTCTTTCTGGTGGCTTTTTTAGAACTTGCTTGGAGAGGCCATGAGGGAGTATTTTGTTGGACTTAATACTTTAATTAGAGAGAACAAGCAAAGGAAGCTTGGGTAGGATTGAATACAATCTTCTATTTACAAACACATGTCAAGGCGGTGACTGAAAATGGGCATATAGTAAATGGTTGTTGGTACCTATTCATATTTCTCTAATAAAGTTTTTATTCATTTAAATTTAGGGATGATACCCAATCTAGATTAACCCTCTAAATGTCATGTGTGATTGTACCACAAGTTAAGGGAAAAAAGAGGTAACAATATTTCCACCGACCGATTATTTCTCACCCTAAATCCGTAGATTGTCTTGGTATAAAAATTTCTTCACTTATAGTACAAGAATGACAGCTTTTAGGTTCAAAAACATTAATTCATAACTTCTGACGACTATTTTCGGTTAATCAGAAAGTACTCTTTTACGGGAACAAAGTCAGTAAAAATCCGGGCTATGGAAAATTTACCGGAGTCAATAGAAATATGACAATTTTAATATTAACTACTAAAAAGTTCAAATAACGTTTGCAGCTCTCATGGGCTATCATTTTGTCATATTTTTGCATGATTTTGGTGAAAGTAGGAAGTTTGTACCCAATAATAAAATATAATTTTGCATTTAAAGGAAGAAATGGTAAAAACGAGAAAAATAGCGGAAAACCGACTCTTCTTTAATATTTGGCTCGCGTTCCCGCTCGACCGTGTGTATGTGTGTGCGAGCGCGCGCTACACACACACACAAACACACACACACACACACACACACACCAAGTACCTGGCCACGGGGTTAAAATTGCTGACAAACAAAAGAAATAGCTTAAAATCGCTTTTTTTAAATGTGGCGCGCGTTCAAAAAAAAAATGTGTCACCTACAGGTGTAGCTGCCCTTTTTTCCGTAAAATACCTAAACTATTAAGCCATATCTTTAACTAAATCAAGAACATCATTTAAATATTGTAAACAAAATTAGGTCACAATTAGGTCAGTAGGCGTCAATAATTCATTTTCAAAAGTACCTGTTCTTTTGACTAGTTCTAAGTTCACGAATTGTGTGTTTAATAATTGTATTTTTCATTTAATTTAATACTTACCTCAAAAATTTGTTTTCTTCTTTTTTTTAAAATGTTTGTTTGGGAATTTGTTTAGATAAATATATCTCGACTTTTTTTTTAGAAAATTTTGATTATACTAGACTCAAATTTTGTTGTTTTAGACAAAATCAATAGATGCTTTTGAGGTATAATCAAAATTTTCCAAAAGAAACGGAAATTTTGTTATATTATATAGGTTTTTTCCTGAAAAACGCTGCAAGCCATAACTTCGATATTTAGAATCTGATCAAAAAATAAAATGGAATGATTCTAAAACTACTATAAAGAGATGTGTAATAACAAAATAAAATGTCAAAGCATTGTTCATATCTTAGGTAACCTGATAAAAAAAATAAATAATTTTAACCTAACTGGTGCAGATTTGTGCAAGTTTAACGTGGTATAACTGGTTGCCTATATACCGCACCAATGATTTGATTGCTTTTTCATTTAAAAGTTCACATAGGGTAAATGTGTAACTAAGAAAGAAGAATCCGGTATATTCAAACTTTTTTTTTTAAAGCAATAGTCAACTTTAATTTTTCCAGTGGCAATAATGTATATATAAAATATGTTATAAGAAAAAAATGTGAAAAGGTTAATCGGCACCGCATTTTATGCGTCCGACATCTAGTTCATGGCAAACGTATTTAGAGTAATTATCTGCGCTATGAAAACAAAAATTATACAAGGAAACAAGTAAAATTCAGAACAAAATTTTATACAAAAGAGAAACAATACAATGAATATCAATTAAAAACAAAACCACTTAAGTACGTTAAGCATCGTACAAAGTTAAATACATTAAACGAAGAACAAAAAACACAAAACAATTAAACAAAATATATTAACAAAGTAAATAAAATTGCACTATACACTTACAAGTGCTGCTCAATCTAGCCACCACCACAATCAAGACATAATTGGCATCTTCTAAGTACTGCATGGGATGCATTTAATATAAAATTAGGGGGTATTTCACGACACGCGCCTATAATTCTTTGTCTAAGAATTTGCTCATTTTCTGGTCCTGTTAAATAAACACAATCTTAAATATAACTCCTTAATCAAAAATCAAGTAAAGTAAGATCTGAAGATCGAGTAGGCCATCGAACAGGACTATATATCTCGACTCACTAATCAGTAAATGTGATTGGCAACCGATTAGTATTCAATCTGGCGTTATGAGGAGTCGCCTCAGCTTGCTGAAAATAAATTCTGTTCAACTCTGCAATATATAAGTTATCTAAAAAGTTCAAGTTGTTTTGTCAATATCTGATAATATTCTTCTTGATTAAGGGTGCCGTTTTGGGAACACCCAAACTACTTTTAAATTAAAATTTATTGAATAGTTCTAAGTACGACACAAAATTTATATTTTTATTTACCTCGATCAGCTTCAGTTAGAAAGAAATAATCCATGGTTCAAACAATATATTTTTTGATTCTCTGTCCATAATCACTGATTTTGCATCACTCGAAAGCGGCCAGAAACACCCCTTTTCTTAGCCTCGACCGGCAAAAAGTTTATAATGTTGGCCATATCACATTATACTTATGACACTAACATCAGCACAATCCTCATACTAGAATACGTAAATAATACATTGCAGTACTCTTTTACATCTTATTTTGAAAATAGGCCTTTTAAACTCAAACATTGAAAAAAGAAAAAAACGCGTATTTAAATATATATGCCAAAATAACACCGTGTTGACAGCTGCCAAATGGCATTACCAACCCCAAATTTTTTGGAATTTAGTAATATTTAAAAATATAAGTTTCAACACGTAATCGGCCCAAAAAACCGTGTGTATCACGTGGCCAAAAACTATTTTTGTGTGCTTGGACTTGCAGGCCGCGGCTAACCCCTCATCCTCTCAAACCAAATACAAATAACTATTAACAAACTTAATAGACAATGTTACCAAAATAAACAATAATTTTCAGACAAACTTAGACAGTTACAAAATAAATAATAAACAAATAAACGGCACAACTCGGTCACCCTGTTTATGGGTTGGTTGGTATTAGCACAGAGTAAAGATATTATCCAGAATAACAACTCTTGTGGAAGGGAAAAGTACGCGCATCCTATCTCCCGCATTGGTATTCGCCATGTTCTCAGACTAGATCAGACGCGCCATATTTAAATTTGAAATCGTTTCTTGAACAAGAAATTGTACAATTTTGGATCAATCTAAATTGTGAAGAATATTGATTTGTTCAAAATATTACTGTTTGATACTGACACTATTTTTGGAACAATAATTGGTGTGAAATTCTGCGCATTTATAAGTAAAATATTTGAAAGTACCACACACATCTCTAACGTAGCATAATTAGGCATTGGTTAACCAAAGAATCAATACGTGTGTTTAGATTTTGTCATAAAACATAAAACCTGCTCTATTTTTGAGACAATTTTTAACACAGTTTGCCTGAGTAAGTACAGCTTGGGTAGGTATTTTCAATGTTTGTGATGGAAAATTACATCATTGTTTGTTTTCGGTTAAAAACAAACATTATTACAATAAACGGCTGCCAAGTTTAGCATTAAACCATCCTAGAGCCCAGACATTAATTTCATTAATAACACAGGCGGATGTACAACAAACTAGTGAAGAAGAGGTAAGCAAAATTTACAGTGTTTCAAGCATATAAATTTTTTAAACGAGTTATTAGAAATTCGATTGCGTAGGTAATCATTTGCTATACGTAGTACTGAAGAACATTGGGGAAACTCACAACAAGTTATATTGACCGTAGATAGACGTGCCTTTGGTAACTAAAAACCTCAAAATAATTGCAGGTAAACTTATATTTTCAATATTATTAGAGAATACGAAACAGGATGATGGTTCACTGTTAAAATCACCTGATTCTATAATAGGTGGAGAAGACTCGTCAACATCATGTGGTACACCTAGAAGTAGGTCAACTAACAAACATTCTTCTGTAACTGTCGATGTTCCTGTCAAACGGAAAAAACAAGAAGAAAGATTCCAAAAATTAAGAAAAACTTAGTGAAACGGTACAAAAGAAAAGTTAGGAGAAAACAGCCGAAGACTTGTTGCAACTCAGCTCAAAAAATTGAGGTGCAATATTCTATTTGTAGAATTCACCGGAATGTTCTTTAAAAAAATAATTAATTTTAAGTTTTACAATACCTGATATAATTTTTAACTTTTGTGCATTAATTTACTTCTAAATACGTTAATAATAATTACATACTTGTTGTTTATATTTATTAGATAATCATACATAACAAAAAGAACAATGCCAGAGTCTGTAATAAATGATAATTGCTCTATTTTGTCACTCTACACTGCCATCAGGCGAATTAAAGTAATTACAAAAAATTGTTCTACTGTGAGTTGCATTATTAGTTCAGCGACTTAATAAAATGACCTAGCACTATACCAATGCATATTGGAAAATTCCTTATTTCAAATTCCTTTGCAATGTTCTTCCATTCATGAGTAGGTACTTGCTGGCATGTTAATAAAAATTCAATAGTATATACTCACATATTTGTACTAAAACCTACACAAGGACATTAATCAATTTCTTAGCTAAATGTACTTGAGCATCAGGGTTTCTATAATGCTCTTACAAGCATTCGGTATAATAAATACGATCCTAAACTTCTAATCTTCAAACATGCCGTTCTCTTGCAAAGATCAAATGTTCCGACGTTGTGTTGTTCCTCTGATAGTATTTATTACTCTGTGACCCGAAGCTACTAAATAAATATTCAGATTTTGTAAAATTTTTACACATTTTCAGTCCAGGACATTACTTATGGTAATTTGAATTCCATTTTGTCGTTCTTTCTTATTTTGTTTTCTTGCAAGTTTAATTTCTTAACAGGTTTTCTTTGAGATTTAACCTCACTTTTCTTTTTTCGGTTTTATCTGCTAATTTCTTTCTTTACGACTCGTTTTTAATTTCGCAGCGACATGTTTATCATTATTGTTAATTTAATAATGATAAGTTTAACTGATACTTGTTTTTATATATTTATCCAAATGTTCACTAATGTACAAACTATGACATATGTATGTGGCTCTTGTAAGCAACAAGGTATATGTAGTTGCATATTCATCTACAACAAATACGATCCTGAATTTCTAGTGTTTCAACATGGCTGCCGTTGTCTTATAAAGATCAAACGCGCCGACGTTGAGTTGCTGAGAGTATTATTACTCTGTGGTATTAGTAATACACCAGACAGTGGTCTCCAATGGCCGTTGTCCCACTTATAGTAAGATATAAAGTAAAAGTTAGTGAATATTTGTTTAGTTACAACTGCAATTGTTTTATGTTAAGTTGATTTGTGTGCGACGGGTTTTATAACAGTAAGACGTGGTACGAAATTTCAAACTTAATTGGATCGGGTAGGGCAATTTTAATTGAATACTTCTTGCTGATTTACGTCCCCGGGTAGTTTTGACTTGGTTTCTTCGGACGTTTACGATAAACGTGTAGTTCTTGTACGACGAAGTTAAGATTGTATTCGAACACTTTTTTCTATTTGGTAAGTAGCCGATTGTTGCTGGAATATAATGATTAATTGTGTAGGAGAGGTTTGAGGGTTTGGTAGTTAAAGAGTAAGTGAGAAGATAAATAAAACAGTGTTGCAGACTCCACCGATACGTTCATCTGAGCTTGTTACACCAAGGAAACGGAGTATTATAGAATAAGTAACGGCAAATGCTGCAAAACAAATTTAATCACTTGACTTGCGGTTTAGAAAACAGAAGACTCTGCCGTATGGAATTGTCTTAGAGGAAACAAATTGAATTACTTGTCCCAGACTACCACGAAACAGAGGGAAGTAATAGTATCAGGTTTATAAAATGCAAAAATTATTTACCGGGTGATTACTTCTAGCATACTTAAGAAATTCAGAGCGGAACTCAGAACAAATAAGTGCCTTTTTTGGTCTGCCGAATTTATACAGTCGTTTTTCAAAACTGTAGCGGCAAGAACTGTAGGAAAATAGTAGGAGGATTGTCTTGCTTGCGGAATAAGACGTCACACAAATTTACTTGTCAACGCTATCTTCTGACGTTTGTTAGAGTCTATAAAAAATGATCCAATCCAGATGCCACATCACACATTAACAGTAAATCTTTGCTGAAAATTTGTTTTGACAATAACTTGTGGGTTTTCTTGGCTCCAATGTTGGTGGTTTTTTTCTATTAAGAATACCATTGTCACGGAATGTAGGTACATTCCTCTGACCAAACAATCTTTGTGTGAAAGACGGGGTCTTGTAGCACAAAATTTAAAAAAAGCGGCAAAATTGAAACGTTGTTCTCTATCATTTTCTTTTAATGCCTTCTAATGTATGGTTTGAATTTATGCTTTTTTAATATTGCACGTACAGTTGCTTTTAAACTCTAATATTATCGGAAATTTTGCGAATATAAGTTATTAGGTCTCTTCAACATTAAAAAGAACATTAAGTTCAGAATTTCATTCTTCTCGCCTTGGTTTCTTAAAAGCACCATAGTTCCTCAAATTTTCTTTAAGTCTTACATATTTACGTGATTCTGGAACTTGTTTGTGATGAAATAGCTTTCTGTAAAGACGAACTACTGCACGACGATTTTTATTACACTAAAAGTATACCTAAATTATGTCCATCAACTGATTATTGTTTATTTTGCACTGTTTCTTTATATTATTTGTACAAACACTTTCTAAATTCCTTTGTCCTCGCCTATATGATTGCACCCTTAGCAGGTAGTTCTTGTGTCCAAATGTATTTTTTAGTCACAAATATACTGTTCCAACGACAACACGACTAAAATTATTTAATTTCGTAAATTTATCCACAAGTGTGGCACGATAGTACAGACGAGTTATTATCAAAAATATCAGCGTCTAACATGAAATGGTCCTTCGAGCCGGATTAATTAATTATTCGAAAGTAAAAGTTTTAATTCTGAGTCGCGTATCAGAACTCGCGCAGACCCCGCGCTGTTGAAGTGAAGCCCCGGGATACAGCCGTCAACATACAACATCAAGAAGCACATTTATAAAGGTCATATTTTTTCTTATATCTACCTTAATCCTTTACAATGTCTGTATCGGGAGAAGTACCTAATGTAGTACATATTAATTTAAAAATTGTAAAAAATAAGCGTACATTTTTGAAACGTAATTTAACCATTTTGCAACAATATTTAGACAACCCTGATGATTCAACCGAATATTCAGACAAAATTAATTGACAATTTGAAGTATGCGATAAGGCGATTAAAACATTTGATGAAACTCTCGAAAATAATTATGACGAAGATTTCGACAAAGATTTTGAGGAAATTTTTAACGAACGTCTACGTAAAGATACAATAGAGATTACCCCGCACCCGCAAACCATAAACCCACCAAATTTAAAACTTCCAGCAGTAAATTTACCTGTTTTCTCGGGAAAGTACGAAGAGTGGTTGTCCTTCAAGGATACCTTTAGAACCCTTGTTGATAGTAATTACAATATATCTAAAATTCAAAAATTGAGTTATTTATTGTCATGTCTTATAGGGAAGCATTAGATGTCGTAAAGTTTTTAGATTCAAATGAGCAAAATTACGATAATGCGCTAGAATTTTTGCTCAATAGGTTTGAAAATAAACGCATTATAATTAACAATCATATTCAAGGTCTCTTTTAAATTAAATCCTTGATAAAGGAATCATACCACGGTTTTCGTAATATTATTGATCTGATATCCCAACATACATGATCAATAAGCGCAATTGATCAACCCGTGGAAGAATGGGATGATATATTAGTATATATTTAATTGTAAGTAATCTCCCTTTTTATGTGAAAAGAATGAGAAACTAAATTAACTAGCGCAGAATATCCCTCGTGCAAAGATTTACTTGATTTTTTAACCCAAAAATGTCATCCTTTAACTGCAATGCAACCAAGTAGTGAAAGCTCTAATAGCAGTACCTTTAAGCCTAATCGGCCGCCATCTTGCAATTTAGTTTCAAATAATAAACTTATTTGTAACTATTGCAACCAAAATGATCACTTCACCAGTAATTGCCCGACATTTTTAGAATTGAATGTCCAATTTCGCATTGATAATGCTCGCTCTAAACGATTATGTCTAAATTGTCTAAGACCCGGCCATTCAAACTACTATTGCAGGTCATCTCGTTGTCAAAGGTGTAAAAAACCGCATACTACAATTTTGCACCTGGAAAACGATGTCACAAAAGGAGTTATTGAAGAGTTCTCAACCAAGTACGAGTGGTTCACAAGAAATTGTTGCATCGTCACTACTAGCAATTCCAAATCCAACTAGTGTTATTTTATCAACTTGTTTAATTGATGTCAAGGATTCTCAAAGCAGCTACTACACGGCACGCGCTTTACTCGATTCAGGATCACAAATCAATATAATCACAAAAAAGTCATTAAATATACTTGAGCTTCCTTCTCTTTCAACTAATTTACCAATTGCAGGCATTAATAATGACATCATAAGGTTTAATTCAACAACAAACATTGAAGTTAAATCCAAACGTTGTAATTATGAAGTGAAATTAAATGTGTTTGTATTAGATTATATATCGGGGAACATACCGTCAAGAAGTTTAAATCCCCAAATAATTAATTTACCCAAAAACTTACATTTGGCTAATCCAGAATTTTATCAATCTCGTGACGTTGATCTGCTAATCGGAGCACAAACCTTCTTCAAATTATTATGAGTGGGGCAAGTTCGCTCAAATCATAAAGGATTAATATTACAAAATTCCGTATTTGGCTGGTTACTTTCCGGTGAAGTATCAAACAAAAATTATTCAATCGATGCTCCACTATCATGTAATTTAAGCACACTCACTGATTTAGATAAAAATATTTCTAAATTTTGGGAAATCGAATCATTTAGAATCAATAAAATCAATCGAAGAAATACAATGTGAAAAAAGTTTTACTGCAAACACCAGACGAGATAAAACAGGACTTAGACCTCAAGCATATGCAAGAAATCGGAGTTCTTGAGGATTGCAAGGACACCGGATATTTTTTACCTAACCATGCCGTTTATAAAAGTGAAAGTGTCACTTCCAAGGTACGAGTTGTTATTGACGCCTAGTGTAAAACAACATCGGGTAAATCTTTAAATGATTTGTTAATGACTGGGCCGGTACTTCAAAACAATTTATTTAGTATTCTCTTAAAATTTCAAATGTATAAATTTGTCATAACCGCAGACAACAGTAATATGTACCGTCAAATCTTAGTAGCTCCCGAAGAAACAATGTACCAAAATATTTTATACAGATTTCAAGTTACTGATTCTATACGCGTTTTCAAATTAAAAACCTTGACTTATGGTACTCGACCGGCTTCCTTTATCGCAACTCGTTGTCTGAAAGAACTAGCTCTCGAATTTGAATCTTCTGTCCCTTTACTTCACAAGGTAATTTATAATGATTTTTATATGGATGATCTAATTATGGGCAGTGACACAGAAGATGATCTTATTGAAATAAGAAATAAACTAAGAAAGAGTTTAAGTAACGCGGGTTTTATATTGCGAAAGTGAGCGTTCAATAGCAACCAAGTTGTAAACGACTTGAGCGATGATAAAGAAAACATTGTATTTACTGGGAAAGAATTAGAAAATTTAAAAACTTTAGGTGTTGGTTGGTCACCTGTTTTAGATAAAATAGAATACAAATAAAAACTTTTATTTTTTTCAATTTTTCCTTATTTATTAAATTGCTGAGAGTAATTGCTGTATGCGTTAGGTTTAGTTTTAATTGTAAGAATAAGTCGTCTAAGAATTTAGGAGAACTGTCAGTGGACGAATTAAATAACGCCAAATATTTATTGATAAGACTAGAGCAATACATACATTTTGAGGAGGATATAAAATATTTAATAAAATCTTAAAACTTGCGATCCCGTTTAAAAATTTAATCGTTAAGTCTGTTCCTCGACGAAAAAGGTATTATAAGAGTGGGTGGCAGACTAAAATACTCGAATTTAACACTTAATAATAAATACCCTGTATTACTGCCCAATGGTCTTTTGTCAGATTTAGTTATTCAATACATCCATAAAACCACAATGGATCAAGGTATTCAAGGGACTTTGGCTAACGTCCGCACAAAATATTGGCCCATTGCTGTAAAAACCATGGTTAAAAAAATAATTATGAATTGTGTAACTTGTTATAAACATAGTCCCCGCTTTGGAATTCCCAAAAGGGCTGATTTGTCTCCTAGTAGATCAAGCATATCTCGACCATTTTTGAAAGTCGGTATTGATTTTTTTGGTCCTTTCCAAATAAAGGAAGGTTCACGAAGATCGAAAAAATTGACTATGGTTTATGGATGGGTATTTGTATGTATGGCAGTAAAAGCAGTTTAGTGTGAATTAGTAGAAAATTTATCAACCGAAGCTTCCCTTGCAATTTTAAAACGCTTTGATGCAAGACGCGATTTGCCCGAAGAAATATTTTGTGGTAATGGCACTAACTTTGTCGGTGTAAAAAACAAAATAGCTGAAATAGCTCAATTTTTAAACGATGATGTTGTATCAAAAGGTATCTTTAAGAAATTGACTAATCTTAAAATCAAGTGGAATTTTATAACGCCTAGAGCTCCTCATCATGGAGGTCTATGGCAAGCGGCGGTGAAATCATTTAAGCGCCATATTATGAAATTAGTCGGTAATTCAACTCTTACGTTTTCAGAAATGTACACGTTTATAATAGAAATAGAATGTACGCTCGATTTCCGCCCCCTAACTCCTCTTTCTGCTGACCCAAACGATCTGACCTATTTAACACCAGGACATTTTTTAATTGGAGACTATTTTATTACTTTACCGGAAGTTAACTTGTGCCCTGAATCAATTAACAAGTTGTCCAGATGACAATACACCTAACGCTTGCAGCAAGAGTTTTGGGTTCGTTGGAGTAAAGAGTACCTGCAAGAATCCCAAAAAAGAAACAAATGAAAAACTTACAAGGGTCCTACAATTTTGGTTGGAAATGTAGTTCTAGTTGCCAAAGATAACGTCCCTCCACGGTCCTGGAAAATGGGTACAGTCACTTTGGCGCATCCAGGTAAGGATGGCTCTGTAACCGTACAAACTTGTAACAGCGTCATTCAAAAGCCTACAGGGCGTTTAAGTGTATTACCAGTGCATTGAAGAGTTTATGATTTAAGACAAAAAAATAGATTTTCTTTAAAATGCATTATGTCGTTTTATTATATGCATGCTAGTTATAGTTGAAATAAGTTATTTCAAGGGGGCAACTGTGTACAAACACTTTCTCAATCCTTTGCCTCCGCCTATATGATTGCACCCTTAGCAGGTAGTTCTTGTGTTCAGATGTATTCTTTAGTCACAAATATACTGTTCTAACGACAATACGACTAAAATTATTTAACCTCCTAAATTTATCCACAAGTGTGGCACGATAGTACAGACGTGTTATTATCAAAAATATCAGCGTCTAACATTATTACTTATTTAAACAAATAACCACTATTAATGACCCAGAAAAAGTATAATGTGTAAAAAACTGGAAAGCCAACGCCAAAGTGACATTTATTTGCTTTGTTGTATAATTTTTTGTTTTCAAGGCACATATGATTAGTCAAAATACATTTGTTGTCAATTAAGCCGCCGTGAGCCTAATAATGCGGTGTCCACTAACATTTTCACTGTTTTTCTTAATACATGTTTCATAAAAGTAAATCAATATACATTGTTAAATTCAAAATGAAAATCTACACAATAATAAATAAAGAAAACGTATTTTTCAGATTAAAATTAGTGGATTTAACAAAACTTAGCTTAGTGAATATTTTCTTAGTTTCGGTGAAATACGGACCTGAAGTTAAGAAATCGTTTTTGAGTATAAACACAAGTAAGTTTGTGTGACGTCAATTTCCTTACTCCGTAAGCTTGGTATTCTCGTACCATTTTCCCACTAAAATTTTAAAATACGACGGTATAAATTCATTGTCCCTAAGCCAAAAATTTTGTTACTTTCTTGACTATCCTAGAAATAATTACCCCATAAACTACAATTGCACTTTATTTGCCTGACACTGTTATTTCTCTCTGTTACCTGGTAGTTTGGAGCAAGTAATTAAATTTATTTCTTCCAAAACAATTCCATGCGACAGATTCTTCTGTTTTCTAAACCGCAAGTCAGGTGATTAAATTTGTTTCGCAGAATTTGCCGTTACTTACTCTATAATAGTCTGTTTTCTCGGTGTAAGTGCTTGGCTGAACGTATCGGTAGAGTCTGAATCACCGTACTTGTTATCTTCTCACTTTTGCTTACATCCTGTTCAACCACTCTCACACGATTAATTATTATATTCCAGCAACAATTAAATAATTACCAGGTTGAAGGAGGTGCCCAAAAGTTCGTCCTTCAAGAAATTCACGTTTATCGTAAACGTCCGAAGAAAACCGAGTTAAAACACACTCGGGGAGATAAACTAGCAAGTTCTCCAATCTATAATAAGTCATGTAAAAATGGGGGCTAAAAAAATAGTCAATTAAAAATTGCCCCATCCGATCTAATTAAGTTCCCAATTTCGGGCTACGTCTTACTTGTATAAAAAACCGTCGCACACAAATGAACATAAAATAAAACAATTGCTGGAGCAATTAAATAAATATTCACTAATTTTGATTTACAGGTATTTCACAGTCACGTTTAGGTGGTTTATTGAACGACCAGTGACTATAGTAACTACGGATACTAACTGACCCATATACAAGGTGACCGAGAATTACCAATTATTTATTTATTTTTTTTTGTAACATTTTTAGTTTTATATAAAAATTATTGTTTATTTTGTCAACATTGCTTTTTAACTTTTTAAAAATATACTGTTTGAACCAAACAATTTTTTTCTCTATCTAAACCTAAGCGAGCTAAAGAAATACATAAATTTTGTGTTATACTTAGAATTGTTCAATAAATTTTATATTAAAAGTTATTAATATAATACTCTACATAAGATTCGATAAATCGCACCGTTTTCGCAAAAATTGCATTTTACTAATTGATAGGATTAGTTGAAAACTTTTTTCTTTTTCAAAAATATGAAACGGTTCAAACAAATTTGACAAATTTTGGTAAGATTGCACAGTTTTAAGGCCAGAAAAAATTATATCAAAAATCAATCCATATGGACAAAGAAATAAATAACTTAAAAATTTCATTTTTTTAGTTTTTTAACTAAATCTTTTCTCTTTTCCAATTAACCACTTTTTTTAAACTAGCAAGAAAAAATTGCCTACACATTTAATTATTTATCCTATTGACAAAACAAAATATACAGGGTAATCAATCGAATATTCGTTTTGAATGAGTTTATTAATATAGACAGTATTGAAAGAAAATGCAAAAGAGTCTATGAAAAATAATGATACAAATTTATCAAAACATGCACGATATACAGATAGTACGTAAGGTAAGAAAACTTTAACAAAATACCCAATAATATACATGGTTTTGTTAAAGGTCAAGTTTCTCTAAAACGCCTAATTGGAATAATAATTAAATTTAGATAAATATAAGTAAATAATGCAATAAAAACAAAATTAACACCATTAATCACAAACAAACATTTAAAAAAAATTAAAACCGAGTTTACATTACCCAAAAATTATTGCATACTTTATTGCTAAAGCGTTTAATACTATTTGACAGTTTCAGGAATTTTGTTGAAAGATGAAATAAGTTTTTAAGCGCTTTCAAGTAAATTGTAGGTTTCATTTAGAAACTTTTACTCATTAATAATAACTTCCAATATATTATATATTTCAGGTTTGGGGATTCTTCGTGAGCTCATCTTTCAAAGACTAAGCCAACTTTGGTGTATTTAAACTTCGTTGAATTTGAATCATAATAGAATAACGAGTACTTCATTCCGCGAATGTCTCACCGTTTGAAACGGGAAAGCTGTGAATGCTGTGATAAGCTGTGTAAGCTATTCTGCAGCGCTTCCCTTTAAGCATATTATAGTTAACTTAGTATTTCATTCAAAAGACATGAACTGTGCTTTAGAATTCCTTAAAATGTCACCTGTATCATCGAAACTTAATGACTTCTATGGTATAAAATTTAAATCAAACACTTTGATAATTCGGTCAGATTATCGTGTTCCAAAAACAACACAGTTCTTCCATTATAAGTGTATTTAAACATTAACTTAAATGAAATAGATTAGTTTAGTGAATTTTGTTTAAAATTTCCAAAGAGAAATATTGATGTTTTAACAACTTAAACATAGGAAATTTCAAAACTCAATGTACAAGATAATACAACTTTGTTTTCTAAACAAACATAAATTATTATGTTGTTTGGTATATTTTTAGAAGCAACTTACCTTAAGTTTTATAAAATCTTGTTCTAAAGGTCTTTATCGATTACGGATATATCAGATTTTTTCAGAATGCTGAACAGAATACTAATAATCGTGTTGTATTACCTCTTATGTCAGTTTCTGACATAACTTAAGATTTTACGTGTTGTTTTTACGTATGATGTACGGTTAAAAAAATAAGCGAAAGTTTATTTTAGAAGGTTTTTTGTTTCTCGCTGTTTCTAAATCTTGCATAAAGTATTATTATACGTCAATTTGGGTCAGATAAGCAATAACATGGGAATAAAGTTTGTAGGTTGAATGCGGCTTAAGAAAAGATTATGATTAATCTTTATTGTTAGCTGTACCAGTTAGTACAAATTACGAACTCGATAATAATTTATAATCATATTCTGTTATTTCTTGTGAATTTATTTTTCAATTAACGATAAATTTGTTACGTGCAACCATTAATTATACAGGGTGCCCCAAATAAAGTAGCATAGTATGGGTATCTTTCTTATTATTGAATATTGGGAATTGGTTAACAGGGCAACATTGTGCAATTTTCTAGATCATATTTGATTTCGTTGAGTAACATTTTAATTTCTCAATAGTTTCAAAATTATTTTAAAAAAACAAAAATCGGCGATTTCTAAAAACTCAAATATCTCTGTAATTATAAAAGATATGAAAAGAAGTTATTTATTTCGATGAAGCAAATTTAAAAATAATTGGATTATTGCATAATTAAATGGGTTTTCTATTTCTCTTTCCAATGTATAACCACCTATGTACGAATAAATAATAATTGTGTTAAAATATTAATTGTTTTTATTTTAAATCAAAGTAGCCATAATTAACAATAAAATAAAACTTGTTATAATACAAATAATTATCAAATTGTACTAGTTTATTGATTATGGAAATAATTAGTACTGCTGTGTTGTACCTATTATTAAGTCCTAAATCTATAATATTTGTTTTTTCTTTAATTACTTCTAATGGCGACCTTTCTAACAAATAAAAAATGTGATATATTTTCAAAATGTAATATTTGTAGAATACTGTAGTACGTAAAATGTCGGGTGTGAACTTTTTAACATTGCGAAAACTCTAAACGCATTTTTAACGCAATATTTCAAATTCTTGCCAACCGAATAAAACAGTAGCTAGTGATAATTGCAGAACTATAAACCACACTTACATACACGTGTTTTGCCTTATTTAAGGCTCATCATTGTGGGGTAGCTCGAACGCGAGTCTACAAAAATCACCGGATTTAGCTACAGTATTTCAAAGGATGTGCGCCTGCTTATTAGGCAAGGTATAGTCGGTGTCAGTCGGTGGACAGTTGCTATGTACTCAGATTCTAATTTTGTGATGCGTTTGTTGTATTATAACAGATTTTGTTTTATTGTTAATCATAGCTACTTCATTTAAAACGAAAACAGTTAATATTTCCCATAATTTTTATTTGTACATATGTTGTTATACGAGGATGTATTGATATCTAGTTAGCCTAGACCAGTTCCTTGCATAAACAAAATATTGCGTTACTATAGCAACGAACAATAACTTATTAGAAGTGTCAGTGTAAAGTTTGACGTCAAAAAAGTAAACCAGAGTCACGCAATAAATTAAATGAAAAAGATGTCCACCGAAATTGTGAAAATCAAAAAATTGGAGTATCGAGCCATCATCAAGTACCTGTATTTAAAAGGGTTAAGAGGTAAGCAGATTTACGAAGATATGCTTAATACCCTTGGTGATCAATGTCCTTCGTATGCGACCGTCAAAATTGGAATGCAAGCTTCAAAAGAGGTAAATTTTCCATTGAAGATGATGACCGATCGGGAAGGCCAGTTTCTGTGTCAGTCCCCGAAAATATCGATGCAGTTCATGACATGATTTTATCAGACCGTCGAATTGGGCTAAAACGGATATCTGAAGCACTGAATATTTTATACGAACGCGTTCATCATATGGTTCACGTCAATTTGGACATGAGAAAAATTGCTGCAAAATGGATCCCCAAATGTTTGAATGTTGACCAAAAGCGTGCAAGGGTAGAAGCTTCGCGTTCGATCTGTGCTCGATTTGAAAACGATGTAGACTTTTTAAACCGAATTGTTACTATGGAATGAGACTTGGACACATTTCTATGATCCAGAAACAAAGCAACAATCGATGAAATGGCGACACTCTGGTCCTCCAAGACTTAAGAAGTTTCGTGCCCAAAAATCTGCTGGAAAAGTTCTTGCTTCAGTTTTTGGGATTGCCATGGAGTAATCATGATTGATTTTTTGGATAAGGGTAGAACAATAACTGGAGATTACTATTCGACATTACTGACCACTCTACGGGAAATTATTAAAGAGAAAAGACGCGGAAAGCTATCCAAAGGTGTTTTGTTTTTGCAGGACAACGCTCTTGCACACAAATCGCATGTTGCCATGCAAAAAATTCGTTATTTAGGGTTTGAATTACTTGAACACCCCCCTTATTCACCCGATTTGGCTCCGTTCGACTATCACCTTTTTCCTCAACTGAAAAAAAGTTTAAAATGTCCTACATTTTCTTCCAACAAGGAGGTAATAGAAGCTGTGGAGGTCTAGTTTGCAGAGCAAGAAGAAACATTTTTTTGAAAGGTCTAGAGACGTTGCAGGTTCTCTGTAGTAAATGTATCCAATTAAAAGGAGAATATGTTGAGTAATAAAATATTTTGACATTCATATTTTGTTTGGTTTTGTAGGCTAAGAATTTTTCAATATATCCTCGTACACTGTTGAAAAGAGAAAAAGAAACCCCATGAAATTGTATAAAAATTTAATATGGCGCCCATTTTAAATAAGAAAGTAGCTATTAATATCTTAATATCTGTTTTTTCCATTATTTTGTTTGTTATTTCTTTAACCTACTATTTTTTTATCGTCATAGTTGTGATTGGCGTTTAGACTAGTCCATTATATGTTGTCATGCAATGGCTGTGCTGTTATATTTTATATTCTTCTTTACTTTCTATAATGTTTACACACTTAATTAATTTAGGTTTTAGTGATTTTCCTAAACTTTGAAGCCAAGGCTTTGCCAAGATAAGCCAATCCACAATTGCACACGGTTTCGTCACCACACTATACAAGTTTATAATGATCTTCTGGGACACCATACATAATACTTACATCACAATGCAATATTAAAAATGTACCAGACTAATAAATAAATTTAATATATAAAATCTACTTTTCGTTACTAGCTACCAAATGCAAACATTTTGTCAGTTGTCAACTCATTTTGCATGCATGTTGTATATTCATATGATTATTTTAGTAGCTACACCTGCACTTGGCCTCAATAACTTCGTTACAGATGTGGTTGATAATTTCTTGAATACATTCTTCTAAATTCAGGTTTTAAATCTTTATTCTCCATAATTACCACCATCTTTTGTTTTTCTGAAATAAATTATATGCTTTGTCAAGTAGAAATAAGTTTAATTTTAAAATTTTTTTTATCTTTTTGTTGATAGCAAAAACGAAATAACTTTTGAAAACTTTTATTTATGCAGATTTTAATGCTGTTTTGTTTATGGTTGTTAATAAAAATACACGTAATTTTTGAAAACGAGCAAAGTGGCTTTTGGCCAAACTATTAATGAAACTCATTTACAATTTGTAAGTGATTCGGATTTTTTTAACGTGAAAATCACGTCAATCGTATCTTTAAAAAAAAAATTAAAGTACAATAAAACTAAAATTGTGTAAAACGCCTAAAAAAATTATCAGATTCTAATAAACAAAGAAACAAATAAGTGCACAAGTAAAAAAAATATTAAAAGTTTAACTGCGAAATTAAAAAAAAAGTACTGAGTGAATTTTAAATTAATAATTTCTACGAATACAAAAAGGTTAATAAACTTACGATTTTTTTAACCACTGTGAAGAACTACAAAAGCTTTTTGTTAATTTGTATCATAAGGTTAGTGATATAATTTATATTTAGATATAAGTTTATTCCATAATAACAAAGTCTTTGTAACCGTACATTTTTGTATTTTTCTTGTAAATCGTATTTCACTGCTATAAGAATCATTTAATATTTTGGTACCAATCTAAAAATTTACAGACAACGCGAAATGTTTTTTTGTATGTGCATGCTGCAGTTAGATGTACAGGATGTTGAAAATTATCTTGAATGTTAATTTTGTTAACAATTAATTTTTTGTCGAATTATACTCATTGTTTGGTTACGAACAACTGTTAATTTATGTAAAATAAAGGTGAGGTAAGTAGCAGACATCAGAGTTTTGCTACGTTTAATTACATTCTATTTTAGAAAAATGTTGGGGCACAACATTCTTAAATTAGATAATCTCTACATTCACTCAGTAATTCAAAAAGTGAAATACTTCTTATCGTGTGTAAATTATAAAGTTCACAATGTTAAAAGAAATTATTTAATATCTCTGAGATAGATATTATAAACATAATTAATTTTAAACATTTGAGGGCAATTACAGTTCATTACATACATGATTGAATTAAAATTACAGATCACTTTTTCAGAAATGATAATAAAAATTATAAAAAAAAATGAAAAACCATAGTAATATTATCTTCCATAGAGATCTTCATAGAGAAATTCAGGGAAAATTATCCTGAAAAAGAAAGTACGTGGAAAATACTCGCGCATACTAAAAAACACATAGGCTTGTAAGGGGGTCCTTGTTGAATATAATGTTTTTGAAATTCCGACCCCTTGAAACCCCTCTATAATCGTAAGAAAAGTAAAATTTTTTGGTGGATTAAAATTGATATGCCGTGTATGATCCAAAGTGATCGTTTTGCAAAAGATTTTGAGCGTCATAATTTTAGTCCTCTCAACAAAAAGTGGGTTTTTGAGAAACAAATTGATTTGCTTGGATTAGCGGAGATGCACCAGTCTATGTGTCTCTAGAAAACACTTGTTTTATTCAGTTTCTGACGACCGACATTTTTTGTCTTATCCTGTGAATTTTAAAATTTTTCTCCCGCAGCCCATTCCCGATCGGAAAACAATTAAATGCTACTCTAGCGCACACAGATCGCGTAGTTTTGATGAGAAACAATTTTGCTTTTATTCTGCAAATTGACCAAATTGATAGTTTTTGAGGTATAGCGTTGCAAAAAACGAATTTTTGAAAATTGCTTTTCATGATGATTTCCCACGTGTAAAATTGCCCGAATACAACGCTAGCTTGCTCAATTTGTGTGTGTTTTTTTTTACGTGCAACAATGTTGTTCCTCTCACAATTTTGAGAAATCAATAGTTATTGAGTTATGAACCAAAAACTGTTGGTTTTTTGCAAATAAATCCGCGGAGAAATTCACTCAAAATTTATCATGATCAACAACTTCAAAAAATCGATATTTTTTTAGATATTTTAGAAAAAGTTCCCTGAATTTTAAATAACGCATTTTTACGTGCAAAATGAGTAGTTAATGAAAGAAGCTTTAGCATCAACGCAAATTATCACGCCTAGAAGACTACGGCTTGCGTGTAGAGTTTTGTACTTGGTTGTTACAAAAAACTGCCGAAGATTTTTAATTATGGACAGATGAGGTCTAATTTACTAGAGAGGGTACTAATAGCACTCATAACTACCAACTATGAGAAACAGTAAAAATAAACTTTAAGTCGTTGCCAATACTTTATTAAAATTTTAGTAATTTACTAGTTTTGACAATGTAATTAAATTATCATTTTCAGAATTTGTAAATAACGTTCTAATGTAAAAGAATGTATATATGATAAAACCAAGGGGTTAATATCTTGTATACACCCTTGAGAATATCAGAAGGCAAACAAGAGATATTAAGGAATATCCCGGGATATCAGAGAAAATTTCAAGAAAACGTAAACATAAAAATCCTGTTGCCCATGCCTCAACTCACGCACAATACCTTGTGTTATCTGTTATATCCCAACTGTCTATTGGAACTTCCATGCCTTTTTGGCTTAACAATGTAACGTTTTAAATGTAGAAATCCGTACTGATAGATCACTGACAATTTTGAAAAAAAACTATAGGCACATCACGGCACAGGCAAAACCCATATATCTTTTTAATTGGCTTTTGCTAGTTATCACTAGTACTCTTTTTCACATTAAGTTTCCGTGTCTTAAATTCAAAATTTATGATTCTCTCAGTAGAAAGAGGTGACTCTCATTATGAGCATTTAAGAAAACTACGGGAATTTTTAGATTTTATTTTAGATGATAATATTTTATAAAGATCATACATTCAAATATATAAAACAAATAATAAATTTTGTAAAAAAGATAATTTGGAATGCGCTCATTCTGGTTTTGCTGTGGAAGACGCGGATTGGTCAAAAAAATATATTTAATTTTTTAATAAGATACAATCTCTGTAAAGTGCCATTTGTTGAGTGCTATTTAAAATTAATAGTATCTACGTACTTCTATTACACGTTATACACTTACAACAGAAGCAGCCACCTAAATTTATCTCTAGGGCCTAATGGAGTCAATCCGCTCTTATACTATGGTACCTACTTGTTTTGGTGGGGCAGTGTCTACAAGATTTTTTGATTAATTAAAAAAAGCACTGTAAATAAGACTACTAGTCTAAATATTAACAGACACGATAGCTACCTAACATTACATAGATTTCGAACAAAAATATTGTGCTAACTGAAAGCTTTACATAGTAACTTGTAGTGATAAAACTGTATATCTTTTTTACCACAACTTGTTTATTGAAAATATATACATGCATTTCAATAGCTATAATCTCATCTTTAGCAGAAGATTAATACTAAATAATTAAGTGAAATGGATGTCTTGCGACATCTCGTGTGTAAAAAACACGTACAAATAGTATTAAGAAATGCCAAAATTCAACTGTAACGACTGCGAATGTTTTATTAGAAGCAATAATTTGAAATGCTTAAACACTTGTGTCGATAGCAAGCCAAGTATTTCTGTACAGTAGCATACACACAACGAAAGACCACCGGATGCAAATTTCGCTCTTAAGAGCTCATCAGAGGTGTATACTTAAGTGCGGTATACAACTGTACAAGAAGGCAGTTGGTCATTTACAGTCGTTACAGTTAACTGTTGGCATTGGTTAGTCTAAATAATTAAGCACCTTTATACTAATAACACGCTTGAATAATCGTTACGCACTATTGGTTAAACTAAACGGAATGGTGTTAGAGTTAGGACCTATGTATTTTTTTATTAACTTATCTCTGTTTTTGTAGATAGTTTTCTATAGTATATAATTTTCTATAGTCTACTTCTTGTTTAACTAATTCTAAACTATGTTTATTATTTATCATATGATGGGCAACAGTAGAGTTTTTAAATCTATTTTATTTAAAATAAATTATGTGTTCTTTGAATCTACTGACAATTGCTCTACTGGTTTGCCCAAACTATTTAGTATTGGTTCTCTGCTGAAGATGAGAGCATAGTTCTCTAAATACATACATACAGTTTAAATAAACAAGTTGTAGTAGACAAGATATACAGTATGTTTATCAGTTGTTACTAACCACAATATTTTATTCTAGTTATTATAGAAATTCTACCTAAAATTATCCCAGAAGAGAAACATGAGAAATGAAAAGATATTGCGGGATATCAAAGAGATATCATAGGATATCAAATGATATTATGTAATATCAAAGAAATTGTTGAGAACAAATTATCTTCGAAGATGTCTTACGTAAAAATACACCTTCTATGTAGCTGCTGTACAACTACACGCGCTTTCTCGTAAAATAGGGTATTCAATAAGCGTTACAAAATAATAATGTTTAACTATTAAATGTATATATTTGCAAACACTATACTACAGTACTAAATACAAAGTAACGATTCTTATTGATCGATGGCAGGTAACAATACAATACTACTTAAACCAAAACTAAATATATGCTTGACACAAATCCAGCTTAAAACCTAAGCAGCTACAATATAATAAATTTAAGTAAACTAATTGATTTGAGGTACAACCATGCCGCCCAGGTTGAAAGATATACCCTTTCAAGAGCTCTTTACTCGTAAGTTAGTGTTTATACTTATATTTAGGCACTGTTAGCATCTTTAATCGGAAGAATGCATAGTTTTGTGGCAGCGCGACGCACTTCACTATCACTTGCCGTTTTCACAGTTGCTGCTCGCACCACACCATCAGCACCAGGATGCGTAGCGGTAACACGTCCAATCTTCCACAAGGGCGATGAGGTATTATCTTGTCGAAGAATAACCATTTGACCAACTTGTAATGGAGGGCCTTTGGTAACCTTCCATTTTCCCCTTTGATGGAATTGCGTTAGATATTCCGTAGACCAGCGGCGCCAAAAATGTTGCTTTACTTGTTGAATTCTTTGCCAACGATCTAATCGATTGATCGGTACATTTTGATAATCAGGCTTATCCAGATCCAACAGTGAATAGCCAATCAAGAAATGAGCAGGAGTCAGGAATGCAAGGTCATTGAGATCATTGTTTATAGGAGTAAGTGGTCTAGAGTTTAAAATATCCTCAATTTGACACATTAGAGTGCACACTTCTTCAAAAGTTAGTAAAGCTGTGCCTGTTACTCGTTTTAAATTGTGTTTTGCTGACTTAACGGCTGCTTCCCAAATACCACCAAAATGAGGTAAATTGGGAGGAATAATATTCCAGTTAATGGAAGGCTATAAACCTTTTGCAATTTCCTTATAATTGTCTTTTAAGAATTTTTGACAAGCCCCTATAAAGTTAGTACCGTTGTCAGAATATAAATCTGAAAATTTTCCCCTTCGGGCAATAAACCGTTTGAGCGAAGCAATGAAAGCCTCACTAATTAAATCAGATACAACTTCTATATGCACATAACGTGTAGAAAAACAAACAAATATTGCGACGTACGCTTTTTGCGTTTTCTTGCTTTTGCGATTGCCTTCTTTGATTATAAATGGACCGCAGTAGTCTACACCGCTAATTAAAAATGGTCGAGAAGGAGTGACACGAATTGAGGGCAACTCACCCATTACTGGATGGGAAAACTTAGGGCTGGCGCGGAAACATGTAACGCATTCATTTATAACTTTTCTTACATTGTTTCGGGCGTTTAAAGGCCAGTAATGCATCCGCACACAAGCTAAAGTAGAGCTGTTGCCAGCATGAAAACTATTCAAATGTTCTTATCTTATAAGAAAATTGGTGAAATCATGTTTAGCAGGCAGAAGTAAAAGATGTCGAGCCTCGTAATGAATTCCAATTGCGATTTTTAATCTACCACCGACTCTGAGTAACTGGTTTTGATCTAAAAATGGACTTAAAGATAATAGACAACTGGACTTATTGATTGAGTTGGTTTCCTTTAATACTTGAATTTCTGTAAGAAATTGTGAATTTTGAACAATCTTAATAAGGTGATCTCTAGCGGATGTAAGTTTTGATTTACTTAACAAGCCACCTTGCCTATCTTGATAATTTTTAACCTTGGCGTTCTTATAAAATCGAACGCAGTAGGCAACTACAATTTGTTTAAGGATGAATACTTCGAACATAAATATTCTAGATCATTGGTTACAACTGAAGCGGTAAGAGAAAGTATAGTTCCTTTTAAATCAGACAATTCTTTTGGAATGTTTGTTACAATAATCGGTGGTCTAGCATATTTGTCTAAACTCAACCTATTTGGGCCATTCCACCAAAAATCATTGTTAATTATGTCTAAAGGTTTGATTCCACTAGAGACTAGATCCACAGGATTATCATGCGTGGGCACGTGATGCCAGTCGCGATTAGCATTAGTATGTTGTTGTATGTAACTTATGCGATTTGCAACAAACACATTAAAATTTCGAGATTCAGAATTTAACCACGCCAAAACAATGGTAGAGTCTGTCCAATAAAATGTTTTATAGTCAATTAATGCTAAAGATTTTAGAGCGTTTGACATCAAGTCGACTAGTAGTACGGCGCCACAAAATTCTAGACGCGGTATGATAATTGCCTTTAAAGGAGCCACTTGTGATTTTGAACAAACTAAATAAGATTGTATAGCTTCGCTTTCGTCCTCGCTACGTAAGTAAATGCAAGCCCCGTAAACGTTCTCGCTAGCATCACAGAATCCATGAATTTCAACTGACTTGAGATTAGAGATTATACACCTGTTAATACTTAGTTTATTAAGGACCTCAACGGATTTACGATAATTACACCAGGACGAATAGAGATCGATAGGTAAAGATTCGTCTCAGTCCACCTTTAATTTCCATAACTCTTGTAATAGAATTTTTGGTGTTATAGTAACTGGCGTTAAAAAACCTAAAGGGTCAAAAATCTTTGCGATGTCTGCCAATATAATACGTTTAGATTTCTTACCACGAACTTCAAATGGCTGAATTAAAAATTTGAACACATCGTATTTCGCGTGCCATTGCAAACCTAACATTTTTAAGCACTCGTCTCTATTGAAATCTAGGACAAAGTATTTATCACCTTGAATGCCTTTTACAATGTCCGAATTGTTTGATGACTATTTTTGCAATTGGAAACCCGTAGTACTTAAAATGCTGACAATTTCTTCCCTGATTTTAATTACATTGTCAACCGTGTCTGTGCCTGTTAGTAAATCATCCACATAGAAGTCCTGCATAATTATACGAGAACTTAAAGGGTATTTTTTGGCGTTGTCTATAGCAACTTGTTGAAGACACCTAGTGGCTTAAAAAGATGCCGGTCCTGTACCATAAGTTACTGTTGATAACTCATAAGTTTTAATTTCATCTGATGGTAAAAAACGCCATAATATGCGCTGAAACCTAGTTTCTTTAGGATTTACCAAGACTTGCCTATACATTTTTGCAATGTCCGCATTTAAAACGTACCTATAAATTCTATATCGCGTTAATATAGAGACAAGTGTCTCTTGTATTGTTGGACCTACCATTAAAATGTCATTTAACGATTTACCACTAGTTGACTTAGCGGAGCCATCAAACACTACTCGAAGTTTTGTAGTCAGGCTTTTGTTTTTTATAATACAATGATGTGGCAAATAGAAATTTTTATTACTTTCCAAATCTTTGCAATTAGAAATATCTTTCATGTACCCTAATTCTAAATACTCTTTAATAAATTTATAATATTCGTGCTTTACATTAGGCGTGCGAGCAAGTTTTTTCTCTAAGTTTAAGAAATGTTTTAATGCTAATTCTTTGAAGTTACCTAGCTGACCTGGCTCTGACTGGAATGGTAATCTTACGATAAATCGTCCATCGCTTGAGCGTGAGTTCAACTTCTGGTCTAAAGTACTCGTGACAAAATTGCAACTAACACTTGTTTGTACATTTCCGACCCCAACTTTGCCTGCTATAACCCATCTCAATTTTGTTTTTTGGAATCCTGGTTCACCTTTGTGACCCGGAATTTGACCAACACATAAGATATGCCAGAACAATTCTGCTCCTATAAGCAGATCAATTTCTCCCGGGACATGAAAGTTTGGGTCTGCAAGAGTAATATTTTTAGGGATGTTTAAAATTTCTGTCTTTATTGGCCGTAAAGGTATCTTTTTAGTGATTCTGTTTAGAACATAGAAGTTCGTGTCTTCGCGGTAGCCATTTAAACGAGAACCTATTACTACGTTTACTTTATGCTCAACAAGCTTACTTGAATTAGCTACACCCGTTACACAAATCTGCGTAGATTCGATTGGAAGCCCAAACTTATTTACTAACGCCTGAGTAATAACATTTGTTTGAGACCCCGAATGAAGGAGATTCCTGCACGGATGCTAGCTTCCCTTCTTATTTAATATATTAATTACTGCTGTCGATAAAACTACCTGATCATAATTAGTAATATGTAGGCATTGAGAAATATTTGTTAAATTTGCAGAAGAGGTACTTGGCATTGACTGAGGGGCTACTTGCAAGGAATTAGTGGCTTGAGCAGACGACGCCGAATTTGATTCCAAATGCAAAAGTGCGTTGTGTTTTTTATTGCACTGAGCACATTTTTTAGCCTTGCAATGAAACGTAGTGTGGTTTGACTTAAACCAATTAATGCATAAACGCTTATCTTTTATTTTGCCGATTCGCGTTTCTATAGGAAAAGATAAAAATAATTCGCACGAACTAATAGCGTGATCTTTGCTGCAAAATTGACACTCATTACTTGTTGAAGCGCTGTGCAATGTGACTCTTTTATTACGAGGCTCCCTATTGTTAACAGAATCGTGACGTTTATCAATTATTTCTAGAGTTTGACACTTTCTTTCTCAAAAATTGTATTAAGGTGGGATATTCTTTGTCAGGAACCGTTACTTCCCATTCCTTTAATGTGGTTAGATCTAATTTAATACATAACAAGTGAATTAAGAGATCATCCCAATGCTCTGTAGGACGCTTTAATTGTTTTAATGCCCGTAAGTGTCTTTGAATAGTATCAATAATAGACCGTATACTAGTTTGAGATTCCTTGCTAATTCCTGGAATGTCAAACATGCACTTAATGTGCTTTTGAATTTTTAGCCTTTTGTTGTCATAGCGATTATTTAACATGTCCCATGCAACGGGGTAGTTGACCGCGGTAATTTCTAAAGATTGTAACAAGTTTGCGGCCTCGCCCTTTAAGGAGGATTTCAGGTAGTGTAGCTTTTGTATGTCACTTAGGGTTTCGTTATTGTGAACCATCGCTTGAAATGTGTCAAAAAATGACATCCACTCGTCAAAATTACCGGAAAAAAAAGGTAAATTTAATCTAGGCAATCTTAATTGGTTATTAAATTCACTATTAAGACTGTTGCGTATGCTGTATTCTCCCGTGTTAAAATGATCGTTTTCAACTAATTTTTTAGCTCTAGACAAAAGATTATAATAAGAGTTTTCAAATGATCGGCGTTTATCTTGGAATTCATTCTCTTCATTAACCGACAATAATTCAAGTTCTGATTGAACGTCATTAAATTTATCGTTCACTTTGATAAAATCGTCTATTCTAAGCTTTACTTGAACTTTATCAACATTAAAGTCTGTATACTATTGGCGCGGAGTAATAAATCATAATTGCTTGAAATAATTCTTTATTTTCTTGTGAAAGCGGTACTTCTACGGTTAAGTAAAAACCAATAAATTCTAACCAAAATACGATCATTGTGCCGCTCTTGCAGCATATCGACCCATCTAGGGTCTGAGAACAATAGTTTAATCTGTGTAAACACGTTGCCATCAGCCCAGGTACTGACGAAACGAGAATCATAGTCGTAGATGTGGGTATTATACCAAGATACAAAAATAATGGTATATAATACGTAAGAAGTAAAATTTGTAATGTGATCTACTATACAAATAAAATAAATAACATATAAATAATATATGACATAAATATAAAATAAAATAGTAATGCAGATATTGTCAGTACATTTATTACAATTACAATTAATTTGCGGGGACCGATTTTTAGGCATCAAAAAGTAAATTTGGCTCAATTATAAAATTATGTGGTTGTCATGGAAACTTATCAAAATGAATAGATAAAATTAACAGGCATAAAAATGTTCATTTAAATAACAAGACATTAGTAGGTAAAATAGGTATATTTAAAAATAACTGACAATACTCACTCATGGTTACAATAAATGGTGTTTAGAGAGTAGAACACTGTTTCAGGCACATTACGCTTGGTCATTTAACTTTCTTCCTCGTCTGAAATTTCCATTTCGGAATCAGAATCGCTGTCTTGTGTGTTTACTGATATAATAATTGGCTCCAATGTTATCTCTACTAAATTATCCAGTTGCCAACATTTGTCTTCTTCCTTAACGACATGAGATACACAGTTCTTCCATCTTTCAGGTGTTACTTTGTTTAATGCATTTTCCAGAAGTTTTTTCACGTCGTCGAGTTTAAAAGTGGTATTGTTACGAGCGACGTCACTTTTACTTGAGCCCAAACCAACTCTATAGGATTCAGCTCACAATGGTAAGGTGGTAAACGCAGTACTTCAATGCCCCGATTTTTTGCCATTTCGTCAATAACATGACGTATATACTTATTCTTATGAACTTTAACAATATCCAATAATTCTCTTTTCACCATGTCATCCTCAAAAGTTATATTCTTAACAGATAACCAATCTATAATTTCTGCTTTCCTCCAAGCGCTGGTAGGAAATTTTCGTATCTTCGTGAGTGGTAGCTGGCGTTGTCCATAACTATTATAGATCCTTGGGGTATCAAATCTAGCATCTGCTCAAAATATTCTTCAAACACATTAGCATTCATGTCTTCGTGGTAGTCGGCAGTTTTCTTTGATTCGAATTCTAACAAACCACCATCTACAAAGCCATCTTCATTGCCAATATGAGTAATAATTAACCGTGTTCCTTTCCCAGAAGGCGGTCGAAATCTTGTCGATAGCCCTTCTATAAATCCTCGTCGAGCACTCGTAACGGTATTATCATGCCATGTTTTTTTTACGGTATGTCCTGCATTGATCCAGGTTTCATCCAAATAGAATATACGCCTGCCTTCACGCCTATATTTTCTTATTTCCCGAAGATAATTTCTCCTCCATGTAATAATCTCTTGTTTTTCAATTAAAACGGATCTTCTATTTATCTTCTCCCAAGTAAACTTCAACTTGCGAAGAAGTTTCCACAGTGTTCTACGACTCATTTGGGGTAGATTTTCATCCTCATTTACTGCTAGTAAAATTTTATCGATTGTAGGAATCTCTTTCCGTAAGTAGAACGAGTGAACCTTTCTACGGACAGAATTCCTCATTGCATCATCTAATTCCATCGGGCGCCGACCAGGAGATGGAAGTGGGTGAAGCACTTGTCCCAATTTTTTCTTTCCCTCACTAGTTTATAAATGGTGGATTTTGATATTCCCGTCATTGCAGAACATAATCCTACAATATCATCGACACTTTTTGCAGGGTGTTGACATCGAACAGCGTCATGCACATTTAAAATTATAATTTTTTCATTAGCAGATAACGCACCACTTTTAACACGTTTTGCTGGTGAAAAGTTTTCCATTTCAAAATTATTTGCACTAACACACAAACAAACAAACAAGCCGATTCATTGCTAATAACAAACTAAACATATTTTTCATTTAGAAAGTATACAAAGCCCTTCGGTCAAACTTCTAATTATCTGTACTCTTTTGCAAAAATTACAACCCGTCTGCCGTAATGACTGCGCTAACGACCCCACTTAACCTGATGATAGATAATCCAACACACATTTTGACGCTAAAGAATAATTGTTTTAAAATTACTTTATTTAGCTATATCGATTCTTAATTGTAATAATAAGAAACAAACCACAATATAGAAAATAATTTTTTTGAAATATTTTACAGTTTAATAAAATACAAATAGATTTATAACTTTTGTAAAACTCAGTATACGTACCTATATAAAATTAAAATTTAAAATAGACAAATTGAGAAACGACACATTTGTTATTTATCGATTTTAGAGTTTAATTTTATATTCAAATACTGTGTTTTACAAAAGTTTTGTATCTATTTATATTTTATTAAACGGTGGAATATTGCTGAATTAAATTATTTACTATGAAAAATAGATTCCACAAAGTAAGGATTGAAACAATAAAAGAAACCACATAATAATTCATATCAAGATAGATTTTACTATTATAATATATTTACCTACTAAAAATATGATTTTCCAAACGTATCAGGTACCTACGCCAGTGCAATACGCGAGATTCGATAATTATGACAGGTTTATTACTCCGCGCCATAGTATACTAAGTATAGTCGTACTTAATAAATCTAAATAATTTTGAAAACGAGTAACACATGCTTTAATTTGCCCTCTTTTTCTTAATAAGAGATTTAGCCTTCAATTGAGACCATTTTGACACAGTAGGATAAAAGACAAAGGATAAAAATTATTGGTGACTTACCCAAGTTGATTGGGGATACTTCTTATGCGTTGAAACTTTTCCAATTGATTGGCGTTTCTAGGATACAGATAATCACCATGGTTGCGATTCGGTTGAAGGACCATATGTTGAGAACAAATTCTCTTCGAAGATGTCTTACGTAAAAATACACCTTCTATGTAGCTGCTGTACTACACGCGCTTTCTCGTAAAATAGGGTATTCAATAAGCGTTACAAAATAATAAAGTTTTACTATTAAATATATATATATTTGCAAACACTATACTACAATACTAAATTACAAATTCTAAGTAGATCGGGAATTTTTACAATGCTACCCTAACGAAGCTTAAAAAGGAACTGACTAATTTAAAAATGTAAATTACTTCCTTGCATTTGACCATTCGAACTTTCCGAATTACGGTAACGATTCTTATTGGTCGATGGCAGGTAACAATACAATACTACTTAAACCAAAACTAAATATATGCTTGACACAAATCCAGCTTAAAACCTAAGCAGCTACAATATAATAAATTTAAGTAAACTAATTGATTTGAGGTACGAACAGAGATATTTAGGGATATCATAGGATATCAAGGGGATATCATGAGGATATCACTAAGAAATCAGAGTATATTAAAAGATCTTAATCAAAAGGATTATCTTATGCACAATAATTTTGAAAGTGGTTAACCCCGGATAAAACCAATAAAATGTAAACATATAACAATATAAATATTGTAGTTAGAAATTAAAATTAAAATTTAAAAAGATTAGAACGTTTATTATAAAGATTATATTACGTTCAAACTATAAATACATTGTCTTGCTGCACCTCGTATGTATAAGAAGAAAAAATAATTGTAATTAGAAATCAATCGCAATGCTCTTTTGTGAAAAAAAGTTTCTTTAATGTTATAAAAATCGAAGCAGTGTAAAGGAGTTCTTTCATGAGTTACTAAGAGAAATTAATTGAGCGTAAATTAATTACCAAACTTATTTTTATTGCTACCACAAATATTCTGTTAAAGTTTTACCAGAAGTTTTAAATAAACTAATAAATAAAAAAATACACGACTTTTGTAGATGTCAAATGTTGTATAAACATTTCGCAATATTATACAAAAACATTCTGTATAAAGATCATATTAACATTCATAAAAATTAAAGATATTTTCAGTTCAGTAAGTAAACACAATTAATATAAGCGTTCTTTGAATTAAATCTTATTTTATTATACTCGCATTGCAATACTAAATATGTACGACCTATTGTTTAGTTAATTGAGTATTTTACAACAAAAGAACTTTAGGTTTTTACTAAAAACAATTAAATTTATTGTATTTCCTTACACAATAATATTTGAGCGTCTAAGAACGATGTGCAAAAACATGCAACGTTATTTTTAGATTAGAATTCGATTTAGCAAAGATTATAATTTTTTTTTAAGTTTATTCGACCCAGTGCATGTTTAAAATATTTCATTGCATAACTTTAATCATTAATAATAAAATTATTTAGTATGTGACCACCCACACAAAATTTATACGACATAAACATTCAAAATGTGTTGTTGTATAGTACTATTTGAAGTGTACCAACAAATTTAAATATGGTTGAGTTTAATTGTATCACAAAGGTTTTTGGGAAATAACCACCTAAACATTGTTATACAATGTGCTCATTTACATGCTTTTCTTGTTTACAGATAACAAGTTTTAAGTTTAGGACGAACATCGTTATCATGAACTTCCTAAATATTCTAAAATTGTTTACTATTGTTTCTGTGAAAACTGAAGCTAAAGTTTCTTTATTGTATTATAATTATACAAGATTTATTATGTGTGAAAGGGAATACTTAATCTTTAATCCGATTAGTACCACAAATGCAAATTTTATTGCTGAAACTCACAAAAGAATGAATATTTTTAAGCCTTCTCCCTGATATTCGCTTAAACTCGATTAATACAAACTTTACCTCATAAAAACAGTTTGAATAATTAAAGTTGACTATTGTAACGAAGCAATTAATTTACTATTCTTTTTATGAATATTAAAGGTTTTATTAACATAATTGTTGTTTCTATTTGTTTCTTAAGAAAGATGTCATTACATTTTGAGGAACAATGGAGATATAGATATTTACAAATAATAACAACTTCTTAAAGCTGTTTTAAGTCTCTTCAAAAAAGATAATAAACAATTTAGAACAAACTTAAAATTCTTACGTTAAATTTAATTTTAAAGAACAAAGAACGGAGAGAGCAAGCTGAGTATTAATCATTTATTTAATTACATAGTAATTAATTACTTTTGTGGTTTTGGCATTCCCATAGCTTCTCCTTTATTTTCTCTTTGTTTGCAACTTAATAATTACCTAAATAATTCGGGTGTAGCATTTTTAATGAAATAAACGCATTACAGGTTTTTTAGGTATAAAAATTTATTATTCTTTCCAAATTTTATAGTACTAGTAATACACTTCTAAAAGAAATGTTGAGTTTCTATAAAGGAGGAATTTATATTAATAGAGGTTCTTAAAATAATCTAAGTTAATTTAAAAGAATTTTACAAAAACTAATTATTGGCTTCTCGTAACTATAATAAATAAGTAGCATAAAAGGAAAAATGTGTTCACATTACCCACTGTTTAAAAGTTTAATTAATTCTTTGTTTGCAAAATATTCAGATACAGCCTCAAGAGGATAGACTTACACAAATAAATTCGGTTCAGTTAACTTTATTTTTATTAATCAAATTCTTTTAATGCCTCAGGCATTGAATTTATATCTTCGTAATTAAAAAAAATGGAATATACAAGGCTTTATTAACGTTTGTCTTTGTACAATAAAAAAAATTAACAGTGACATAACACATACAAAGTAATATTAGCAAATTATAAATTTTTGTTGTAATTTGCCTTAATAAATGCTTTTTCAGGACCAACGCTTATGAATTGGTAGAACGAGCAAACGTTTTTGCATTAAATTGTTACCTTTCGCGACATCTATGTGGTAATCAATGTAATGACGACTAATGTTCTTGAATCGAAATCAACCACTTTGCATACGGTTTCCTAAATGCTTTAATAAATCGATAAATTTTTTAGCAGCTAACTGTTTAAAAATAAAGTTAATAACATTAATTATCATAACTGTTTACATAATGTGTAATAATTTATATAAAACAAAGAATTGTTTGTAATAACTATTAGAGAAAACCATTTCAATGCGTACTATTACTTTACTAAAAACAAAGAGTAGTATACTCTTTGGCTAAAAATAATAAAGTTTAGTAATTATTTATTAACCTAATTTTAATGCCATCTGCATAATATGAATTTCTTCTCCCGTTTAATTTTTTTTGCCAAACTAAAAACACTATTTCACAGATACACACAACTTTGAAATGGTATTTATTGTTTAATTAATTAAATTCAACAATAAACGGCGTACGGGTTTGAAAAGTGATATGCTTATATTTTATTTAGGACTGTCGTATGAGAATTAACAAAATTGTGAATGTATTCATAACTACCAAACTTTTTTTAATCCCAATAGTTAACCCCTTCACTGCGGGAAAATTTACTATCAACTTTATACTAATGATTTGGTTTGGGTTCAATCTAGCTTTGCTTTATTTTTAGATTCTAAATTTCTACTTTTCTTTTTCAATCTCTCTACTTCTTCATAAATTTTTTTATTTCTACTGACTAATGACTTTTGAGGAGGTCCTTTCTTTGCACACATTTTAATAATTTTTCTTACAGCTATTGGGGCGGAATTTGCCAGCAACTTAATACCCCAGTCAATAGAGCAAATAAACATGTTTTATACCGAAAATGAATTGTCATTATGTTGTTAATTATCATTTAAATGCAAAGAAACGTGTTTTTTTCTCAGTGAAAAGTAACAAACCAATGTTATTGGTGTGAAAAGAAAAGTTGTAGAAGATAAAAATACGAATAAAATGGTCACCAATTAAACTCGATCAGGTTTTTACCGAGAAAAATCAAAAAAAGTGAAATTTTTGTTTTTTTTTAAAATTCGTAAATCCGTATTTTTTTGAGATGTAGCATAAATCTTTCAGGAACTAGTGCTTAGTGTGTGTAAAACCCTGCAGTTGTCGGAAAATTAGTTTATGCAATATGGCGATTTAAATTTTTTAAAGCAGTATATTCAATCGAGGTTGAATGCTCGTGTAATCGTCCGACTGTCAGAAATAAAAAAAAAATGTAAGGTTGAAATAGAAAGGAACAAAACGTATATTCACATTTTTCGATAAAATGATATTTAACACGCAAAAAATTAATGCAAAGATGACTGAAAATGACCAAGTGTGAGAAAACGGCGGAGTAGTGGGGTTACTCTTTCGCTAGCGCCGTTTCAGGGTACTGAGAATGTATGTTTTCTTTCTTTTAAATTTAACTTCACATTTTTTTTTTATTTCTGACAATCAGACGTCCAGACAAGCATTCAGCTTCAATTAAATATATTGCTTTAAAAAATTTAAATTGCAATTTTGCATAAACTAAATACCCGACAATTGCAAGATTTTGCACACATTCAGTACGTATTATTACCTCTATTTTCTAAAAGATTTATGCTACATCTCAAAAAATGACGGATCTACGAATTTTAAAAAAAGAACAAAAATTAAATTTTTCTCGGAAAGTTATTACCTGATCAAGTCAAATTAGTGTTCATTTTTTTCGTATTTTTATTCTCTACAACTTTTTTTATACCAATAACATTGGTTCATTACTTTTCACTCAGGAAAAACAAATTAAAAAAGAAACACGTTTCTTTGCATTTGAATGTTAATTAAAAATATAATGACAATTCATTTTCGGTATAAAACATTAATATAAGGTACTTTATACTATTTACAATTACATGGCGCAGGCGGTATCCTACTATTATTTTTGGCAAAAGTATATCTCTCTTTACTTTACTATAATACCTTATTGTTTGTATTGATTCTAATTTTGCTTGATGTTTAGATTCTGAATTTATTTTACAATTTTTTTTCTTCTTTGTAAATTTTTTGTTTATTACTGACCTTTTGGATACGTATTTTCTTTGCCGACCTTTTTTCTGATCTTTTCTACAGCTATTAAAGAATAACTTCAATTGAGAAGATGGTTACCGCTTAAGTAACGCATGGAAACTAACTCTACACAAAAACAAAGAAAACAAACGTCACCATACAATTAGTAAATAATACACGGAAGATCAACCAATCATGAAAAACCAACCACCCGTCACTGACCGACATCATCAACCAACCGTAGCAGAACATAGGTATATAACAAGCAACAGAAAACATCACTCTTTAGAGTAACTTCTGAAGAAGCTCACAGCATATTTAGTGAAACGTCAAACGCAGAACGAAGGAGGAAAAGACGAACACGGCTCAACCCGGAAGATAATTATCTTAGTGACAACTTACATTCATAAACCTTGTTTAGGTTCAGTCTAATTCTGTTTGCTGTTTAGGTTGTAAATTTCTGCTTTAATTTTACAATCTCTCTTCTTCTCCATAAAATTGTTTGTTCTAGCTGGGTTCAACTTATTTATTTTTTTTATTTATTAAATCAACGAGTTTGTACCCAATACAAAATTTAATATACATCATAATAATGTAGGTACCAAGTATGTGGATAGCAAGTGAAACATTTTACTTCTCATATAATACAAAATATAATACTAAACAATTAAAACAATAAGGCTAATAAATTATATTATATGCTACAATTAATGATTTACAATATGTAACTACAAAATAATTCTGTAGGAACTATTTATTTGGCGATGGTGGTGGTGCATTAAAAATATTGTATTCTACGTTAAGTTTATTAAATTTTCTTGGAATGTCGCAAAGAGGTGAATGGTAACTCTAGTTCCTATTTTTATACGTAATGTTAAAAGTCTTATTACTAGATCTATTATTGCATTTTTGGAACATTAAAATTAATCTGAGATAACAGTAAGGAACCGTAAATGTCACTACTAATTAATTTATAAAAAACAATATATTAAATTAATCTCTCTTGGATTCCAAACAATTCAGCCCAAGATGATTACGTATTCTTTCATATTTATCTTTGACAAGATTATGACCCATTCTAAATTGTGCAAATTAAAGAAATCTGTTCTGCACCCTCTCAAGTTTATCCACCAAGCCAGTAGCATGAGGATACCACACTGTGCAGCCATAGTCTAATATTGGACGCACTAGAGAACAATATACCAGTTTGAAAGTTTTTACATCACCCAATTGACTAGAAGTTCTGTATACAAATCCTAATATTCTATTAGCTTTCATAACTATATTATTTATATGGTTATTAAACAACATATTTTATTTAAAAGTAACTCCAAGGTCTACTATACTTTCAACACGCTTAAGTCTAATATCACATAATTTTAGGATTATTTCAGATCTCATGATGCATGATAACATTTTTGCAAATTTAAATCTAATCTATTCAATGTACACTACCTTTCCAACTGCATTAAATCATGTTTCATTAACTCTAAATCATTTTCAATCCTAATCTTACTAAATATTTTAAGATCATTAGCATATAATAAGTACCTACAATGCCAATTTTTTTCCCAAAATTATTTACAAAAAAATTAAAAAGTAGCGGCCTTAAATGTAAGCCTGATGTAGAGATAAAGTCTTCAGGGATAAACTTTGCAGAAGTTTAAAGTTCAATCGTCTGTTGGACAAATAATCCTTAAATCAGCATAGCAACGGACCATTTATTTCAATACACTTTAATTTACTAATTAGAATAGAATGATTCACTTTATCGAATGCTTTACTAAAATCTGTGTACTCAGATTCTACGTTTGCACTATTTTCAAAAGCGTTTAAAATATACTGAGTGTAGACTAAAAGATTGGTTGTAGTTGAGCGGCCTTTGACAAAATCATGCTAATGCTCTACAATAATATTTTTAACAAGTGACGATAATTTAATTTGTACTAATTTTTCGAAAAGTTTAGGGATGGCAGAAAGTATAGTAATTGCACGATAGTTTCTTACATCAGATTTATTTTGCCTTTTATGAATTGTTCTTACGTATTCTGATTTCCAACAGTTTGGAAAGACCCCCACTTTAAGAGACCAGTTAAACAGTAGTTGAAGTGGATAACTTAACACCATACTACAATTTTTAAGCACAATAGGTGGAACTTGAGCAGGACCCATAGGTTTTCTACTAACTAGTTTGCTCAAAACTTTATAAATTTTATGTTGCGAAAATTCAATGAGTGATTAGTATCGATTAATATCGAATTTATCAGCACTTACCTCACCATCAAGTTTCATTTGTAATAGCGTGCTTTCATTTTCTCTAAGTGGTTTCAGATGACTCCAGATGGTGCTAGAGTTTAACCTGAGTGACTCTTCAACCAAATTATTATAATCAGAAAGATTTGTTTTTGATTGATTTGATTTACATTCAGTTTGTAAAATAGAGAACTTTCTATAGTCTTCTGCCTTGCCAGGCAACTTAAAGTGCTTGTGTGTTAGTTTCTTCTCAAAAATGTTTAATTTTTTAGTTCAGATAAACACCTTTTTGGAAAATTACTAAAGGATATTTTTTCTATAGAAACGTATAGATTGAAGGCCCCCTTTAGAACAACATAAAAAGTTTCTATTGCCTCTTCAAGTTGTTATACTTTACTTCATTTTCAAAAAACAATTCCCAACTTATTCGCTTCAAAAAAAAATTAATCATCCTGTAATCTGTTTTATTGAAATTATAGTAAGTCGATTAGTCAATTTTATTATTTGTACAACAAGAACTCGGAGACATTAGAAGAGGGGTATGACCACTAACCACGTCCACCGGTTCCACTAGAGGTTGAACACATTTCTAACATATCTGACATTGTTGATGTGCTGCAAACCCAAACCCCCCATACCATTAGCAAATAAATTGCATGTGCAATCTAAGGTAACCGTCGAGTCTGGGAGTCCTGTTTCTAAATTCCAATTGATTTTAGGCAAATTGAAATCACCTACAACAACTATGTAGTTTTTAGAATGTCTATAAGAAATTTCTTCAAGCTCAGTTAGGAATAATTCATATGTTCACATTACAGAGTTTGGGGGCATGTACCGGGTGACCCAATAAGACTGTTCCCATATCTCGGGAACCGTTCATCGTATGAGTTTGGTGTAAAAAATATTAGAAAAATCGGCCATGAAGAATTATAGGAAAATATTTTCAAGTTTTACAAATGACTACCAGAGGGCGTAACTGTCATCTTAAATTTTTTAATTGCATTTTCTATAAATTTCGTATAATAAACAAAAAATTTTTTGTACATTTGTAAAGAGAACCAATATATCTATCATTTTCGTAAAAACAAAAGTTCAGTTATTTCAAAAACAAAGATGGCGGGGAGTGTTCAATTGTTTTTGCAATAACCTGCTTTAACTTCTTAACGGTTTGACCGATTTTAACAAATTTAGTATCGTTGAAAAGAGCATTCCTTAATCAATAAGAATCAACCAAAGCATAGTTAATTTAGTTGAATCCTTTTCCGCCAGGGGGCTAGTTTGACACCATAACCCAAATTTAAAAAAATCAAAAAATCAAATAGAATGATATGACTTTTTTTATGATAAAGTATCCAAATAACATCCAAATAGGCCAGTGAAAACCATTTCTTAAAATCTCGTTCCTAACCTCAAATATTGGGAAAATGAGAATATGGATGTTTGAAGATCGAGGACCGGGCGGTGAAGTTTCTAAAACTATTAAAAATTTAGCACAAAATGAATAAGATGTTAAATAGCCAATTGTGAGTTTAAATATAATTCATTTAAGTACTATTTAAAAAAATATATATTATCAGAACATTCATGTTGCTCCAAAAGGACTAAACGCATTTTGAACTTATTGTCACTTTAATATTACTCTCGTAATTCTAACTTTTAATTTAAAAAGTAAGCCTAAAAACCTAAATAGGTATACTATATCCGAATTCGAATATGTTAGACCATATATTTTGGAACCATTTACAAAGATTCTTTGTAAAATTTGATGCTTCAAATCTAGTACTTTGCGTAAAGTTTTAAGCTGTTTTTTTTGCAATATGGTGTGTAGTCTTGAAAAAAAGAAAGATAGGTAGGTAGTTCTGTTTATCTTTCCCCAAATTAGTACTAGAGAAATTTCTCGAGACTTGGGTATTCCTCAAAGTACGGTTTATCGCATTATTCAAACCCAGAGGTATGTAAGAGGTATACTTCTTTTTATAAAGTTTAATCTATTTACACTCAAATTATAAACCCCCATGTTCTTTTGTACATTTTGCTATTTTAGGCTACACCCCTACCATATCAACTTACACTAAGGCCTTACTCCTCCGGATTTCGACCGAAGGATAGATTTTTGCCACTGGCTATTAAACATGGTAGCAGAAAATCTGCAATTTCTGTCAAATGTGTTGTGGACTGACAAAGCCACTTTCGATAGTAATGGGCAATTGAACTTACATAATGCGCACTTTTGGGACCGAAATAATCCTCGCTAGTTTGGAGAAGTCCAGCATTAAATGGTCAAACATACCTACATTTGTTAGAAAATGTTCTTCTAATTTTAATGGATGATATTTCGCTGGACGTCCACCAAAATAAATTTTCAGCATGATGGTTGTCCCGTCCATTATGCCTTTGCTGTTTGCCAGTATTTAGATGCCACCTTCCCTGACCGTTGGATCGGAAGAGGAAGCCTGTTCTCTTGGCCTCCAAGGCAAGTTTTTGTAATGTTATTCGCCGTAAAATTGCTTTAGTATTTAACACAAGAATCTTTGTAAATTGCATTTTGGAATGATTCTGTTTATAATTGCGCACATATTAAAACTTATTAAATACTTCAAGGTCTCCCGATTTAACCTGCCTTGATTTGTATCTCTTGGGAAGAATTAAGGATATAGTCTTAGCAACAATGCCAACTTCCCGCGAGGATATGATTGCAAGAATCAGAAATGTCATATTTGAACATCCCAAGAGCTAAAACTGAGAATGCCGTTCTTTCAACACATTAGTGTCTTCAGATGTGCATTCAAAATAACGAAGGCAATTTTGAACACTTGGGTCGCTATTAGATCCCTTTTTTGTTATTTTTATAGATTTTATAAAAAAACGGTTTTTTTAGAACTACAGACCATTTCATAAAAAGAATTCCGTAAAGTAACTATATTATACCTACTAAAATCTTTGTAAATGGTTCCAAAATATATGGTCCAACATATTCGAATTCGGATATAGTATACCTATTTAGGTTTTTAGGCTTACTTTTTAACATAAAAGTTAGAATTACGAGAGTAATATTAAAGTAACAATAAGTTCAAAATGCGTTTAGTCCCTTTGGAGCAACATGAATGTTATGATGATATATATTTTTTTATATAATACCTAATTAAATTCTATTTAGACTCACAATTGTCTCTTTAACATCTTATTCATTTTGTGCTAAATTTTTAATAGTTTTAGAAAATTTATCGCGCGGTCCTCGATCTTCAAACATCCATTATTGTCATTTTCCCAATATTTGAGGTTAGGAACGAGATTTTAAAAAATGGTTTTCACTGGCTTATTTGGATGTTATTTAGCTACTTTATCATAAAAAAAAGTCATATCATTGTACTTAATTTTTTTGATTTTTTTTTAATTTGGGTCATGGTGTCAAAACTAGCCCCCTGGCGAAGAAGGATTCAACTAAATTAACTATAATATTTTAATTGAAACTTATTGATTAAGGAATGCTCTTTTCAACGATACTAAATTTGTTAAAATCGGGCAAACCGAGTTAAAGCAGGTTATTGCAAAAACAATTGAACACCCCCCGCCATCTTTGTTTTTGAAATAACTGAACTTTTGTTTGTACGAAAATGATAGATAAACTGGTTCTCTTTACAAATGTGAAAAAAAATTGTAGTTTATTATTCGAAATTTATAGAAAATGCAATTTAAAAATTTAAGATGGCAGTTACGTCCTCTGGTAGTCATTTTTAAAACTTGAAAATATTTTCCTGCGATTTTTCATGGCCGATTTACCAAATATTTTTTTACACCAAAGTCATACGACAAACGGTTTCCGAGATATGGCCGAGGAACAGTCTTATTGGGTCACCCGGTACACAGCACATATTATTAGACGTATTTTATTCAGTGCAAGTTTCAAAAAATAAGTCAAGTGTAGTTATACAACCCATGATATAAGAGAAAATATGATTTCTCACAGCTACTAGGACGCCTCCTCTATGACTTTTCATGCTGCAGTCGGAGTTACGATCTCTTCTATATACTTTATAACCGTCTAATCCCATTTCAGCAGTATGCACATTATAATAAAGCCTGGTGAGTTAAAAGTACTTTTTGTTGCAAAGCATCCATTTTAGCAACAATACTTCTTACATTCTGGTGGGAAAGGGAGAGTGGCTTAAATTGCTAGGTTTGGGTGATTTCGGTCTAAGGTTGAAACTGAGATACGTTTGGGACTTCATTTATATATCTAATTTCCAGATTTTACTCATTTCTTCTCTTTCTATCATCCAGCTCCTTCAAGCATCTCTTTAATTCTTTCCTTTGCATCTTTGTAAGATCCGGTTTCACTGCTTTAATCTTCAAATTTCTAGCATACTTAATAACAGTTTTCGCATCTTCCGCAGTCTTAAAAACTATCTTAATAGGTCGAACTTTTCTTGCCTCTTGGCGGCCCACACGCACAATCTTACTAGGATTAGGAATTACTTAAAGCCCAAGTTTATTTAAAAGTATCAGCCACATTCAATTGATCATGCTTAATTCTATTTTTAACTACGTCCGAAACGAATTTCAAATAACATAACATTTATCTTTTTGTATCATCTTTCATTTATTTCTTCAAACAATGCAGAATTCTGGCCCAAAGATGTAGCCCCACATTTAATCTTATTCTCTATCTCACTGATTCTTTTTTAACTGCGATCTGATTTTTCTTCCACACGTTCATTTCAGTACCTTACAGTACTCTATGGTCAACAAGGAATACATGTTGTTCCTAAGAATCACCCCTTTGGTTTCAGGAATTAATCGTCAAAACGTACGTTAATTTTCTTTAGATTTTTTTTGTGTGTGTTTTTTAGGGGTTTTTGGTGCAAATATAAAATATGAAGGTGATCAGTACCTTACAGTACTCCATGGTCAACAAGAAAAACATGTTGTTCCTGAGAATCACCACTTTGGTTTCCGGACTTGGTCATTAAGACCCTCCCGGATAATTAGGAAAAAATGTACACACTTAATTAATATTATTACATGTGAATACTAGGGTGGATAAGAGTTGGCATGTTTAGGTTTTAGTGGTTTTCCTAAACCTTGAAGTAAATGCTTTGCCAAGACGAACCAATCTACAATTGCACACGGTTTTGTCACCACACTGTACAGGTTAATACTGATCTTCTGGGGCACCATACATAACACTTACATCACAATACAATATTTAAAATGTACCATACGATTAAATAAATAAATAAATTCTTCTTTTTTTTATACTATTGAGGTATTCACCAATCGTAGCCATTGAAGTCTTAATTCCAATATTCTCCTCTGCAATGTTATCGACTTTTTTCGGATAAAGTAGACACGACTGTGTCTAGCGTATTTGCCACTGTATCTGTGTCAGTAGCTGTGCAATCGACTCTCTCACATCTCCACTTTAAATCAACATTACTTGAGAGCTTTTTATATTCAGAAGCACTTAATTTTACACACTCGGCATGAAACCATCGCTGACATACACCATCACACTGAATTCCTTTATCCTCTCTTCTCACTGCCTGCACACAGATTTTACATGCAACTAGATTTATTACTACTTCGTTGAAAAATTATTAATTAAAGTAATTAACAAATCAAAACAAAAATTGCTATGCCCAATCACTTCTTTTCACATAAAGTTTAATAAAAAGGTTTTTACTACTTATTGAAGCTACCTATTGTTCACTTCAAATAATTACCTTATCTTGTTGCAATTGGAGATTGCGTTGATTTAAATATCTTGTAAAAAACAAAAAAAGTGTTGATTGATCCTAAAAAAGTCGTTGTATAAGTTACAAATTAGAAATTAGGTAAAATCTTAAGTATTGTCTTCTTATCACTTATCAGACTCTTGCGTTCAGATTACATTTACTATTAGATTGCTTTAATTTAAGAATTTATCATCATCTTCATACCAGTAACTTTGTTCACTTCAATCTAACCTTGTTTGCTGATTAACATCTAAATTTCTGTTTAAATTTAATCTACCTTTTTCATGAATTATTGCTTTAATTTTACAATCTTTTTCATAAAATTGTTTGTTTATTATTGATCTTTTGGATACCTAGTTCCTTTCTTCTCATGCCCTTTTGTGATTTTTTCTATAGTTATCAGAGGAGAAATTGGATAGCAACTTCCTACTAGTGACCTTGTTTGAGATAAATTTAACCTTGCTTGCTGTTTAAGTTCTGAATTTCTGCTTCACTTTCCTCTACTTCTTCATAAAAAAACTTCTTAGTGAAGACCTAACATCCGTTAGAAACCACCTAGAATTCAGTAATTTAAGGAGGAACTGTTTTTCAAATAACAAATCAATTACGTTAATATTAATTAAGTTTATCTGACTTCTATTGAAATCAATGTTTACTTTATTTATTACAAAATAATTTTGTATCTTTTAACAGCGCAATAATGTTAATTATTGCTTATTTTTAATACAAGGTCAATGACTGATGATTGTCCACTCGTTCTTATAGTAAAATATGCTTTTTTCTCTAAAGAGTTATTGATAACTTTGTGAAATTCTGTGATGAACAACTGGTACAAAATTAGCAAGCTAAATTCTTGGTTTCTTATATGAAAGAAAAATTTAAAAATTATAGAAAGTACACGCACAAAAAGTAATCTAAGTTGTATTAGTAATCGCTAACTGTTTTATTTGTTTGTTTAATTTCAAGAAAATATTTGTAAGGAAATAAAAAATTTCTCAATGCAAACGTAGTAGATGCTTTGACATTTATTTTTATAAGCAGTAGTCTCCACTATCACCAAACTAATAATAAAAAAAATGAGATTAAAAGGTGGTGATAGGTGAAATATCCTTGTAATTACATTTGATGAACCATATCATATTGACAACTTTTACTCAATTTTTGCACTTTAATCTTGGAATACACTTTTGGCAAAATTATATCTGTTTACTATATTATAAAGAGGAAACTTAGAGCTATAATAATATGCAACTAAGAAGTAGTATCACCAAATAAAAACAAAGAAAAGACACAAAAGATTTCCTCCAAGTTAAGGGATAAGCGCGCGACAGTTTTCGACGTCGTGAGTATCTTTTTCTTGCTGTATTTCTATTTTTGTAAAGTCTCTATTTTACCGCCATTTTTTTAACAGAACATCTACCCTGATATGAATAATGACAATTAAATAATTATCTTAAAAGCGAGGTCGTGAATGAGAGTGGTCTACCAATCAATCTAACTGACCTCCAGTTTATCTGTTGGGGTTGTTTTGGATATCCGTATCTATACATCTGTTTCCTGTTACTCTACTTACTTCTCTATAATACCGCCTTTTGTTTATTTTGGGATATTGCAGACACCGAACATGTCTACATTTGATCGCAGTCTATAAACAATAAAGGTAAGTTAAAACATTGCATGCTTTCTTTATTAAATTTATATTTGACACGTATCCGTATCTGTATTCCGATATACAGGGCGCCATCTTCAAAGATCTCTAGCTCCCTTAGGAAGCATTTTTGGACTAAGTGAATTGGGTTAAATTGTCTTAAAATTATCTGAGGAATCTCCGGTCTTCGTTTGTTAGAAGAGTTTCTGGACACCCTGTAGATTTAACAACCTAACTTTGTGCGCATTGTTAATTGATTAATGTGATTTAAAAGAATTTTCGAAAACTTGCTTAATGTTGATTGCGCTTTTGTACTACTTTAGATTGTTGGCAAGTACCGGTACCTTAGAAAATTTTATTGCTTCACTTTAACATTATTAATTAGTACACGTATTGTTGTGTAGACACATGTGTAAAATTCAAGTAGCTGGTTGTTAAAGCGATTATAAATTTACACTGCGTTCACGCCCTTTAAAGTGGCGTAGATATTTGGTGCGACTAGTAAGTATTCCAGGTGGTTTTTCTGTATTCCTAGAAAAACAAATCGTTCTATTTAATTATTATTTTAATAATTTGCATTGTGCTTTTACATACACCCTATTATTGCATATTTTTATATGTGTAGTCGTTGTTTTGAGGCTTAGTCGTTCTACAAAAATTATATTTTTATTATCTTACGGTTTATTTTTGTCTCTTCAGTATGAAAGCGTTTAATTCAATTACTTGTAAGTATACCCCCGGCCCCTCTTCGGGTAACAGAGCTGCGGGCCAGGTTTTCAACACTGATTTAATTTTATAGTTTGTTTACAAAAAACGGTAACAAGTCAATAAAATTAGCACCAAATTAATTCATAAACATACTAATGTTGATATAAGAAAAATCTAAAAAAAACAATATTCGCATTATCATCTCTTTAAACAGTCGTAGAAACATAAATTATACACGTGAGGTAACATTTTAAAAAATACTTACGATTGATTAAAATCATTTCATATTAATCGAATCATGCGATTTCTCCTTGCAATGGCAGTGAGTGAGTGGGCTAATGATTGACGACGCAAGTTTTAACTACCATCTACGAATGTTAGCAATCTGCAAGTGAGACATTGAACGACATCTAAATTTTAAATTGTATTTTTGTCATTTATACTTTATTAGCCAATAGGCCTACTTAATTACATCATTGCATTAATTTAGATTGAAATAACAGAATTTTTATTATATCCTAAATAATTGTTTTTAGTAAATAATTCATTGTCTTTTAAACATTAATATGTAAGATATGTAAGTATCTGCATTTCTTATTATTGTCAGTGTCATTGGTTTACATTCTCCTTAACGTAAGGTAAATCTGGACGTAAGAATGTAGACAATGAACAATATTTCAATAATTGCTATATTTTAAATTCTCAAAGGTAGAACATAAATTAACATAACATTAACGTAAAGAAAAGTATATAATATAATGTTTAATGTAGAAATTAAATAAAATAACATTGTAGTCACTCTAAACTGTACTACGTTAAGTCAGTGTTAAAATATATTATAACATGAGAATAAATTGTGACAGAATTGTCACATCATCTGCAACACTTACTATAGCCGGTGGTTCATTAGCAAAACAAAATCTATTTGAAGGATTATTTTCTTAAAAATCATACTTCATACCTTTTCGTTTATAACATCAACGATTGCAATACAGTTTCGGACACATGCTTTTCCATAAATTTTTGCAATAATAAAGTCGCCTTTAGATACTTCTATGTCTACGTTCATGTCGTCTTCAAAATTTATATTGTCATCTAAGGAATAGACTTGGCGTTCTTCTTCAATTAGCTCCTCATCGGATGATGATTCAACTAAGACTTTCAATTTTCCTTCCTCTTTTTAGTTTTAATTGTTTGTCCTTTTATTTAGTTTTTTTAAGTGTGTCCGTTGCAATCATACAACGTCCACTTTTCGTTCTCTGTTAGTCGTTTGCTTTCTGGCAGACGTTTATGGAAAAGATTGAATTACCTCTGAACTCACAAACAAATCATTTTGTTTTGATTGAGAATTATTAGAACTGGGTGGAGGCGTCGTATCTTGCAGTATAACGTTGTGTATTTTTGGTATGTCTGAAAGTGAACTAGAATCTGATACTGTACTACAATCTGTTAACAGGATTCGCAGCTCGGTCCCAAGATTGAAGACACATTAACGGCAAATTATAAATTGTTAGTGTTTGTTCCAGAAACAAATTATTTATGAATCTGCGGCTTGGTTAAAAAAGTCTTGAATGAACTGAATACTGTCCTGTCTAAATCTTGTAGTTTATTTGATGTGTGTGGGTGGGAAGCTAAGGATAACAATGCTACTATTTCTGCAAAATTCGACAGCGTCCAGTAAAATATGAGTCCGTGATGAGTAAAACAAAGTTCGTGCAACTACATCTAACATTTACTACAAATCAAAGGAAAGGAACACCAACTGCAGCGTTTTTGGTGCAGTTTTTGGTATTGTCTGTTGGTTATTTACTACAAAATGTCTAAAAGTTTTCGCCAAACCTAAGCAATCATCAGGGGGCGATCTTGTCTATTGGCGCGTATTATGCCTTTGCACGGTTGTCACCATTTCTTACAGCATATTTTGTTAATTTCTGGATCAGGCTATAAAACATTTTTCACGATTGAATCAAATATTTCTCCAACGCTGTTTCCATTACAACTGTGAGAATTAGACTAGCAGTGGAGATATAGCAACGGAACGAAAATGAGACAACAAACAACTAAGTCAAGCCGAATAGCAGGATGTTTAAACGGCACATTATAGAGAAATAAACACATAGGTACCCAGGTCAAATCCAGAATTGATAAAGCAACAATAAGGCCAATAATGACGTACATCGCGGAAACTAGGCCCGATACCGCAAAAACGAGACAACTTCTAGAACTGAGTGAAACGAGAGTAGAATTGCAAGAAAAGCATTGTTAGATAGGGAAAGAAGCAAGAACATTAGAAGGAAATGCGGTATAGAAAACGTTAACGAGTGGGTGTTAAACAAAAAATTAGAATGGAACGAGCATATTAACAGAATGACAAATAAACGGGTAGTGAAGATAACAAGAGATAAGTCACCAAATGACCAGAAAAACGGAGGAAGGCTACGAAAGAGATGGAGCGATAACCTTAACATGACATAAATAGCCAAGAAACCAAAGAAGGAACAAGTGAAAATCTAATTAAAAAACGGAAGAAGAGGAAGAACAGAAATTGGACTCTATGAGTAATTTGGTTTTAAATTGCATATTTTCAAGACCAATATTTTTGTTTTTTGTAACGTAATTCGCAAGCCACCTTTATGTGACATTACACCTTTTTTTATAAATGTTTCGCATTCTGCTCAAAAACCAGAAGTTTATTTTGTTAAAGATCTAAAGGAATGAGATAGTGGACATGTCCACTGTCTCCTCTCTTTTCATACATGAGAGCTTCATAAAGAAGTTGACGACGTTAAATTAGTTTGAGGTAATCTTAATAACCTTAAATCATAAGTGTCTCAGATGTACGTATCCCGTAATTCAAAAAACTTTTCATCAAAGTGAACCATAAAAAAACTCACGTACGTCTACTCCAAATACATAAAACTAGATGTGTTGAAATTAAATCTGTCAGAATTGACAAATGTACAAGCTAAGCTAAGATACACCTGTTAGATCTTGCTTTGTCGTTCATGGCAAAGTTTGATAAAAAATTTTTGAATCACGTTTTAGCATAATATCTAATCAAACGGAATGTTTATTGTAATAATGTAGCTTACGATAATAAAAAGACATTAGACTTACCTTAAATATAAATTGTTATTTAATTTAAGAATCAACACATTTACGCCAAATTATTAACGTCGAACACTAAAGCCACGTTCAAACCGATAGGTGAGTGCTTTGAATGAATATGACGCAAAATATAAATACGTCCATTCCTTAATGTTGTTCATAGTCTCCCATCTCTCCTACCGTGATAAAATCTTGACAAGGATGGCAAAACATTGGCGATTTCAAGCATTTCAATTGTTTTTTTAGTACCTCGATCAAGAAGAAAAATAATTGTTAAATATAGTCTAAAATGCGGAGGACACAGCTAAACAAAATAATTCAATTTTGGGGAAAATGTTTACACCTGGACAAATTACTAAGCTAAAGAATCTCAAACAGAATATTCAATAGTGCCCTACAGATACATCTTATACAATATCTTTACAAAGTGTAAGTCCAGATATTTAAGAAGTCATGATTACCTATTACCTTACATGATTGGCAATAAATTTATTGTAGATAATGTTATTATTACGACGGAGTGTCTTGCTGTTTAAGTGTTTTTCAATTCAGTGGCAAAAGCAATTTATTATTGTAGAGAAATGGGACTTATGCCCTTGAAATTTAGTTTTGAAAATTGTTGAATTATTTAATAATACTTACTAAATTCTCCTTCAAAATCTGTTGGGAACCGTCCAGAAAAAACGCATTTGAATCAAGTTTAGAAACTCAAAAGATCTGTTAAATATAATGTCAACATTTGTTGCCGACCTGAGTATTGGTAAACATAAAATCTTATACTTTTTCAGAAAGGAATTTTGTTTGTCAATTGAACTGTTACCGATCTTTTTGATTGTGTGCGTAAGAATTATAAAGTAGAGTATATACGGATGTCCTTTTTTTCTTATGAACGAGGCATGGGAGGTCCTATTCAACCTCAGAATTTGGAGAAGGATGTTCTATATGAGGAAGATATACTCTAGAATTATTGAAAGTTGTTAAAGTAAAAGAAAAAATCAAAAGAATCGTTGAAGTATATAGCTGGTTACGCAGCTTATAAATTTAAAGATAAGTATAGAGACCTGGTAGTTCCTAATGATAAACTTCACACTAATAGGGCATCCGACTAGTTACAGTTTATTTCTAGAGGTAATTTATTGGATCCTAGTGAAAATTTATTCAAAGCTGCTAAAATTCTTGATGCAGAATTTCATAAAATGCATGGAAAATCTCTATCAAATGACAAAAAATGTGTTTAAAAAATTAGTGGACATGTGCTTTTAAATTTGAATAGAACTAGAACATACATTTGTTTGCGAGATCTAAATAAAAAATTAGCTTTAAAAAATGTCAACGTAAATTAGGCAAAAATTTTAAATTAAAAAATAGCCCTTTTAAAAGTTTATGGTTTGTATTGTATGAATTGGTTTAGTCTTTAATTATTTTAGAAATACTAAGATTAATTGTTTATTATTTAGCACTGTAGTTCTGATAGCATTAACTCTTGTTAATACACTTTCTTTTGAATAAAATAATAAATTATTTTGATTAAGTTTTCAATTAGTTGTCGATATACAATTTCAAATAGTAAGTTAATCAACGAGTAAAGTACTACTAGTATGTACTTTATTTGTCTTTAAAAATAAGAAAATCATCTCCCTATTTTCCTCCGCCTTACGTGAATACATTATAATTAAATAAATCACATGCTATTTTTTCTTTTTCGCTTTTTTCTTATTTCTATTCTTTCCTCCTCTCTATATCACATCCTTTATCCACTCTAGTTTTTCACCACCTTCATGCAGACTTTTTTTTTCTCCCTCTTTGTTCTTCCTTTAGTTCTACTCATCCTCTCATCATACGTTCCAGGTTTTCCCATCTCTTCCCGCATAATCTACACAACCTTTTCCCCATCTTCCAACCAATATTTATTTTTATTTTCTTCATTTCCACACCAAAACATGGCCATCCTTCTCTTTTCTTGTATATTTATCTCCCGCACCATATACATTGGCACACCCTCAGTTATTATTTCTTCATATTTTCAGTTGTACTTTCCTTCTCATATATGTGTTATTTTTTCCTGGATTTGTGTGTCTGTATCATTTTGTACTATTTCCTCCCTCAGTTTTCCTCTTTCGTTTGTTTTTTTTTCCTTTCCACCTCTTTCATAATACAACTTTTTTCTTGATGCCCATACTTTATCCTACTTTTTTTTACTTTTTTCAACAACATCTTAATATTTTGTTTTCTTCCCTTTTCTCCTTTCCTATTTGAATTCTTTTTTTCCGATTTTACTTCCTCTCCCACTATATATCTTGGTGTCTTCGTATCTAAACCTAATGTCCATCTTTAATACTTTTTACTTCTCCTGAACTTTCTATCTGTTCCTATTAATTTCCCCCATATTTCTGCCCCATACATCATCCCGCTTTTTGCTAATTTATCATACATCCATCTTCTTTCCTCCATCTCTTTTACCATCACCCTTTTTCTTAAACTCCACACATGTTTTACTATCCCATTTCCTGTCCTTACTAAATCCCTGATATGTACTTTGTTAGTATTGTCATACCCTAGTTTGTACTCCAAATATGTCACTTCATTTACACTTTTTATCTTTTTTTTCCCCACTACCAGCTTTCCTTTTTCTCGACCTCTCCTTTTTTGGAAAACCACCATCTTTCTCTTCTCCACATTAGCTCTTAAGTCTCTTCAGTCTAAAAATCTTTTTACTACTTTTATCATCTCTCTTATTTCACTTTCTTTCTTGGCCACAACCACAATGTCTTCCGCATACACTAACACCTTTATTTTGATTTTGTTTCTCTGTACATGTTTTCTAAGCTTCCAATTATATTTTCCATAACGTTCTCCTGTTCACATTGTCAAAAGCTGTTTTCATATCTAGGAATAGACGGTATACTTTCCCTCTCTTCCCTTCCAATTCTTTGGTTCTCCTCTCTTTCAAATTTCTGCTTGCTAGTCCGGTAGTATCCTCTTGTCTTTTATCTAATTTTTTAATCTTCTTTGTTATATCCTTGCATAAACTTTGTTATACTTACTCCTCTATAATTTTTACCTACTTTCTGTCTCATCCTTTTTATATTGGGCAGATGATCACCTTTCTCAATTTTTTAGGGAATGATTCTCCTTTCCCTATTCTAATAAAAATATTTCTTTATCTTTTCTTCTGTATATTTCCATTGTTCTCCGTGTGTCTTATCTGTACTTTCTGCTTTTCCGTTTTTAATCCTTCTCAGCACATCTTCTATTTGTTTCTTGTTTATTTTTCATCAATTCTTTTCTGCCTCGTCCTTGTATTTTCATTTCACGTATTTTTTCTTTCCACCGGTTCTTCAATATTTCTTACAACTCTCTTATCTTCTTTTCTACTTCTTCTCCCACCCACTGTTTCTCTTTCATTTTTTCTTTATATATTGCAATATTTTTTTCCGTCCATGTCTTTCTTTTTCTCTATTTCTTCTTATTCTGTTTTTTTCCTGCTCTCTTCTCTTCAGATTCACCTCCAACAGTTGGCGGTCCGACTCTTGTTCTTCTCCTACTCTAAAACTTTTTATTTCTTCTAACATTTGCTCATCTGTCATCACATAATCAATTACCAATTTATCCTTCTCTCCTATGTATCTAAACTCTTTCTTGTCACCTTCTTCAATCTTCCTTCTCTCATTTGTTTTATCTCTTGTCCGTATACTGTTATACTTTATACGGTTTTTCTACTTTTTCTTTACATTATTAACTACTACTCCCAGATAATTATTTTCTTTTTCGTTTTCTCCGTTCTTTTCTCTACCCACCTTTCTTTAATCACTGTTAATATTTCTACACTAGCTCGCCCTTTTTTTCTTTTCTGGCAAACTGAACTTTCCACTATCCCAGTGCCAACTTTTCCTTCCACATATTCCGAACATTTTCTTTCAGCCACGTTTATACTAGGCTCACCAGTTGAAATTTCTTTAAGTACCTCCAAAAATCTCCCCCTTTGCTTTTTATCCCGGGCACATTCCGAAACACTACATTAATTTGCTTATTTTTAACTTTCTCTTTAGCCTTACTCATTGCGGTATTTCCTCCCTATTTAAAAACTTTATCTCTCTTTAACCTTTCTTATCTATGTTTTGACCCTCATTTTATTAGATTTTCCTTCTTCTTATCCCATCTCCACTCCTCTATTTCTATTCACGTTCTCTTATACCTTATTTTAACTTGTTTACCTTTTTCTTTCTTCTTTGCAGTCTTTTTAGTCAGTTTTTGTCATATCTTTATCTATGTATATCTTTGTCCCTCTCAACTTGCCTTCTCTACTTCTTTTTTTAAATCTTATTTTTCCCCTTTCACTTTCATTTCTTTTATTATTAAGTTCTTTCTTATTTTTCTTTTCTGTACTTTCCAAATTTTTCTCCAGCATTTCTACCTTATATTCTTGTTTTTGTATTTATCTTCCTAGTTCTTATTAATAGCCTTCATTTGCTCTTTCATTTCTTTCAAATCTTCATTTGCTTTATCTTGTTTTTTTCTCATCTTCCGTATTTCTATTAACATCTCTCTACATATCTTCATCGTTTTATTTCTCTTTTCTTATAACTTTCTTCCTGTGGTGTTTTTTTTGGTTTTTTTCCTTCTGAACATGCAAGCATTGATCGTCTCTTGTCTTCTCCTTTTTCGATCGAACCCTACGTCCTTCGAGTCTGTCATTTTTCTGAACTACTGAACTAGCTTAAAAACACGACATAAAATAAAGTGCATACAAATCCGTATTATTGATGTTACAATGTATGTTATCGCGTCCGTTGTATCTAACACGTGTTAACGTTCACTATCGCAAAAGCGTCAGCGCCTGTTTTTAACTTTTATCTATAACTCAACAACATACAACTTATTTAATTATTTGTAACTTTAGCACTAAATTATTACGCTTTACAATCGCAACTCTATATAAACGTCCCCGCCTCAACCGTAAAAAGCCGTAAAATTTTGATTTTACAATATTAAGACGTGTATAAAGTTAAAAAACAATTCTATCTAGAAAATTTGTAATAAAAATAAAATAGCTGTATCTTCAGGTGTAAGTACTACTAATAAAGCAATGTTTTTTAATTCGCACGTGACACATATTGTGGGCGGAAGATTATGCTATGATGCGCGTCAGAACACCGCTCTATATGTATAATGCACTAAGCTTAGTAATGGTAGTTTTAAAGTCGCCGAAAATCCATTGAATTTGATATCGACCACTAATTGAAGTAAACCTACATCTAACTACTACTGTCAACAATCGTTTCAAGTTTAGCCGTTCAAGCGTTCACGACCATTTTAGGAACTGGATCTGGATGTTTGAATACATTTCTCAAAAAAACGGCAAAAATTCTTCAATCACAAAACCCCAAAATCCACTCTGACAATACAATTCCACTTGCAGCTTGGTTTAGGTAGGAAGTTTTGATGCACCCTCCAAACTCAGCAGACATTGCTCCAAATGATTCCTATTTTATTAATTATTTACAAATTGACTTAAATAGAAGCTCGTCAAATACTGATAAAGTTATAAAAGTGTGATTTACCTAGATATTTTCTAGAAAGGATGAGCTCGGAATTATATAACTTCCAGCAGAATGGCACAATTTAATTGATCAAAACGGCTAATATATAATATATATCACACGAAATGCCTTTTTTGACAACCTATAACGTTTTACTGTTTGATACGCTTTATTTGTAACCAAACTTTAAAATTTGTAAGCAGTGTTGAAACTTGACTAGCAGTTCGAGTTGTCGAAGAGTGGTCGTGGACTTAACTTACGAATAGTGAGAACAAAGACGTCTAAACTGCGGAAATAATTTATGAGGGCGCCACCTAGTAGAACGTGTAAGGGATCTACCAGAGCAACTAGAAGCTCATAGACACAGAAACAAACCGTAGAACGGTAGAAATATAATTATAGAATGACTAATCCTGAATAACAACGACATGTAAATATAGACACAAAGAGATAAAGCACAATATCAATTTATTAAGTAAAAGTTCAATATAACAATTTGTTATTAAGTAATATACGCAACTAAGCCACTGGAGAAGCGCGTAGACACCGTCTAAAATAATGTTATGATCGCATCTACCGATAACTAACCAAAACCTACACACCAATTCGTGTACCAATTAATGACGTTAAATGGAATCAGAAAGAAAGTACGTGAACACCGGCACCCCAACAGCAAGTCAAAAATTGTCCGATAGAGCAACACATGAAACAAACTTTCAAATTTACAATTATTCAGTAACAAAGCGCAATAATTATGTTGGTAAATTTACTGGGGCGTGCGGGTACGTTAACGCGACAAATATACAGGTAATATAAGAAAACTCGTTTATAGGTAGATGTCAATGACGATCAGGTATAGATAGACAGCTGCAGCATATAGAAATGAGCGATAGTTTTCCAGAGAAATAAATAAAAGAATGCGGAACCAGTCGGTATAGATAACTAGGCTTGCCTCAAATAATCATGTAGAAATCACTGCTTATCATCCACAGAAATAACATTCGGATTCATGGCTTTGTTGCTTTATTTAATAGTTAATTTCTATCTATATGCCCAACAGGTGATCTGCAAATTTGTAGAGAAAATAGCGATAAACAAAAATTTTCACAAAAACGTAAATGATAGCAAGATACGGTACTTACGACGCTAACAAGATGACAAGTGCTTATCCCTCAATTTTGATAAGATGTTTTCCTTTTGTTTTATCCAACTAATTTGCAATTAACACATTCCAATCCTTTAAATTTCGGATTAGAACAATTAATCAACTTGCTACGCCAGCAGTTAAAATCAGAAAAAATGACGTGCTTTTTAAAAACGTTTCTTAGAAAATGTTCAGGGTCGGAAACCGCTAAGTTATAAACTCCCTAGAAACACTAGTAATTGAAGCATGCACCAAAAAGCACAGGCGCAACCTCAATTGCCTAAACTACAGGCAGACAGTCGCCTGTAAATCGATTTCTTTAGGACTCCAAAATTACGAATTTCTCTTGTTAGGCAAGAAATACCGTCACATGTTAACTTATACGTTGTTTGCCTTCTTGTCTAAATTGACAATTTCCATATTCAAATTTTTGGTTTTAATTAAGATCTATCAACTCCTATTTAAAATTTGATATAAAGATGATATCCAAAGTTTTGAGTAAATCAAATTAATCGAACAACACATATTCTATAAATATTATTAAAATTTTTTTAAATCTATTTATCAGTGTCATCAAATTCAATTTTCTTTGTTGACGATTCTAACGGTAATTTATGTATCAACGAGGCGACGTATTGATAAAATGTAATCTTTCTTTCAACACATGTGTTATCTAACCACTATTAAGAAACAAATTGCAACAAAAACCCTCACACGAAAAACTCGAATATATTACTGCCATGTAGGGCACAATCATTTTAAGCGTTATATAAAGAAAGTTGATAAACATTTCTCTAATATTAATCTCAATCGAAATAAAATGAGTATAGATAAAAATTGATATTAATATTTATAAGAAAAACCAAAATCTTTTTCTTAAGCAGAGAATTGCGTGAAAAGTGCTACCATGTCATAAAATGTTATTAAACGTAAATTATGCGTTTTTATTTGGCAATAAATCAAGAGATTTATTAAATGTATATATCATTAACACATTTTCATTTAATTCAAAATTCTAATTTTGTAATTTATATTCTCAATTAATAAAGAAATTTTTAATATCATGTACCTGTTTTGTTCAGACAAAAAAATGAAATATGTTTTTGGAAAAACTTTGCTGCATACGTAGTTCAATTCTTGTTTGATCATCAAAACAACAAACTTTTGGTTTACCACAATGTAAATGTTACGACAAAGGGGTTAATTAATATCTATTTAAGTTGTCGTCTGAAACTAAGTATATCGTTCAGCAAGTTTATCGTTTTTCCCCCTGAAAACTATTCCTGAAAAAGAAACGTAATTGCGATTTCGCTTTGATAAACAAAATTACCTTAATTAAAAATAGAAATAGAAAATGCATTTTGAATACAAATTTCCGGAAACAATATCTTGCATGTGAGAATGTAATAAATTTATTGCGCAAGCGTTCATTGTCTATTATGTCAGAGAACGACGCCAGTTCAGTCGACATGCGGCACGCAAACTGTAACTTCAGCAATGAGTTACCAGGCGTCGCGTTTCATGTGCGAAGTTACTGCAACAGTTGTATTTTTGTTAATAACATCAACTTCCAGTCTTATAGGTATTTTTTTATTTATAATATGCTTGCTATGTAAAGAAAAAAGACTTAGCCAACTGAAAATGTTTTTTATGCTAGAAAATTTCAGTTTTTCTTCAGCAAAGTTTATTTAAAAAAAACCTAAGAATACGTATAGAATTTTTGTTGTATTGCTTAAAACCTTTAACCATTGTAAAGGGAAAGATAAATCAAAACATGTTTATGTTGCTAGATTTATTGCTTTTTTAACAAAATCATTACAATAATATACACTTAGGATCCTCTTAAAGCGGAATTGGAAACGGAATATGAAAAAAAAAATCAGAATTTATGCCATATATTTACAACAAAAGACACTGTTAAAACGTAATTTACATTTTATCATCACTCAATTTTTATTTCATCCATAATATAATATCTATACTTTTATTTATGGTACGATCAAGCTTTAAAATTTTTATACCCCAAACAATTTTATAAGGGTATATTATAAACTTTAATACGGACTTATATATTTCTGTTTATTGCCCCTTTTTTACTGTTTTTGTTTAATGTTTATCGGTCGATAATCACAGAAAATCTGACGTTGGGGCGATGCTGTTAGAGAATTCCTTGGAGAACAGTAAATTTTATTTCCTTGATAAAATAATACGCGGACTTCAGATATAAAACACTTTCTATTTAGAAAATTAATTTTTGAAGTAAAACAAACCTTGTTCACTTATGAATTTAATCTAACGCTCCTGTTTATTCTATCATACAATTAAATAACATTTCTTAAATAAAAATATAAAGTAAGTTGTAGTTTTGTATTTTTATAAAATTATTTAATTAATAAGTTGACGTACTCTGAAGTCTCAAATAAAGTACTATTATTTATTAATATTGTCGATTAATCAATATGAAGTGAGTGTGACGATACCACAAGGCGCAGCGCCGTTGTATTTTGATAAAAAAAAACTTCACACATTATTATATTATATCATCAACAAGGATTTAGTATAAAAAATGTCTAACATTATTAGCAATCTTTGAAACATTTTGCTCATAATTTTAATCTTTTTATTCTCGCATTATAAATTCAAACACTGAGATAAGTGAAGCTAAATTTTATGATAAAAAATTCCGACAATAAATTATGTGGCTATTGGGTACTAATGACAAATGAACGTAATTACAAGTATAATAAATGTGAATTTGAATTGGAAATTGTAACTAGTTTTGTGTAGTGAACTACCATTAATTTATTTGTGAACTAACCAAACACTGATACATTAAGGGCTAAACGTTCAAAATTGATTGCTTAACTTTATTTGAGTGCATTTCTATTCATATTTTCAAATATTGCAAAAAACTTTAAGCAATAGTGCATTATTGATTAGTGTCAAGATTCAATATTTCTACTGACGGATTTATACATATTATGTATTTCGTTTGTTTGTCTTCTTCTTGCATTATGATAGCTGTTAGACCCTTTCAACTACATTATTGGTTTGTCATCAATAATTCAATAGTATTCACAAGCTAAATTCTACTTCTACATTATTTTATCAAATAGAACGGCTTGAATTAATATAATATTAAGATGTAAATAATTGTTAATCTTAAAAAGAGAAAATGATAAATAATCTGAATTATTAGCAACTGACATAAATATGATTACTGTTCCATTCCTTCTATTGCAATTGTCACAATCAATTCTATTTTTGCTTAAAAAGATTTTTATTTTTTAAATTCGTTTTTTTTTTGCTGAACTACCACAATTAATTTATAATGTGGTGGAAGAAACTTAACATTTAATACAATGAAAATCGATGAGCATTAATTATTTGTAATTATAATGTTAAACACTAAAATCATTAAAATAAAATAAGGTAAATTAATTACTGACGAAAAGAGGTATAATTAATATTATATTAATATTAAAAATTTAACAATTATGGCTGCATACAATTTAAAATCATATAATTCTACATCGCAGCCCATACTTTTCTTTTGCAACTTTATGTTGAAAAATTAAATGAAGGTCTCATGATTTTATTAAATCAAAATTTAAACAATAAGTTTTACTAAAGTTGTGAAAGTAGTCGTTGAGTTGATACAGACACACAATAATTTTTACACAGTTTAGACAATTACTTAATACAATAACAAAAATTTTAGTGTAGCAGAAATGGTAAAATTATTTTGAAATATGCAGGACTGCATCCAGGGTGTGTCTTGACGATAGCATGTTAGACAAATAATGAGAGGTCCGGGAATAACTGTAGTTAAGAAAACTAAAATTGTCAAAGAATTATTTTTTTCAACTATGTTTTTTTTATATTCCCATTCCATGCATAATTTAATTACCCATCTGTTTATACAGGGTGTTTCCTAAGTAATCTAAAATATTATATGGGGCGTTTCGTTACTCAATTTTAAGACGAAAAGTTCATATAAACATGTGTGATAAGTCTTGTCGTTAATGAGATACAGGGTGTTAAATTGTTTATAATAAATCAGCTCTGATTGTATTTGAAATTAATTTTTCCTGGTGACGCTACTGTTTTTCGAAAAACATTACCACATATGGGCAGATGTAAATCCACATGCCATAATTGTAAAACGATTTCAACAAACATTTTCGGTCAATGTTTGGCTTGGCATCATCGAAGATTATTTAATAGGACCATTTTTCCTTCCTGCACGGTTGACCGGTGAGACATACCTTCATTTTCTAGAAAATGAACTTACAGTTCTTTTAGAAGATGTACCTCTTATTATTAGAAGACGCATGTGGTTCATGCATTATTGAGCTCCTCCACATTTTTCAGTGATTGTTCGCGAGTTTTTAAATAACGTTTTTCCAGACCATTGATCGGACGAGGATCTCCACACCCGTGGCCCCTAGATCACCGGGACATAATCCTCTGGATTTTTGTGTGTGGGGATATTTAAAATCGCTCATTTACACAACCCCGATATTAAACGTACAAGATCTTCAAAATCGTATCATACAAGGCCGTAATGTTATTTGTAACAATCCTGGTATCTTCGAACGTATTCGGCAATCAATTAGACATCGAGCAGATGCTTGCATTTTAGTTGCAGGTGGACATTTTGAACACATGCTCTGAAATATACTATTTTTCCTTTATGTTTAACACATGTTGTTGCTTTTAATAAAATAATAAAACACCCTGTATCTCATTAACGACAAGACTTATCACACATGTTTATATGAACTTTTCGTCTTAAAATTGAGTGACGAAGCACCCCATATAATATTTTAGATTACTTAGGAAACACCCTGTATATCATGTTTCTATACCTAAACCGAATAGTTTTCGTGTTATCTGCTTTTTTCTACTTTTCTTGGAGATGATGTAGTAAATTAATACTGTGCTTTGTACTCTGTTTTAGCCAACTGATTGAAGGCAGCAAAACAGATTGCAAAGCATACTATTAACTTATTACATCATCTCCAGAAAAGTAGAATACACATAACAGGAAAGAAAAACAAGCAGAAAAAAGTCAGATAACACAAAAACCATTCAGTTTAGGTATAAGAACATAATAATTAGCGAATAGGTAATTAAAATCTGCATCGAATGAAAATATAAAAAATTCACTTGCAATTTAAAAAAATTGACTCCTTGACAATTTTATTTCTTAACTACAGTTACTTCCGGACCTCCCCTAGAAATAAATTTCAAAAATGTCTAATACTGGAATCATAGTCTAACACAATGTCTAACCGTTGTAAAAATTTCGCTTGTTTGCCGTTTTATGTTTCATAAAATATAAATTTTTCAATAGATTCAAATTTTCATTTCTAAGGCCTGAAGGAAACAAGAAACCAAAAATAAAATAAAAATTGAGGCATTGTATTTAAAATAACAAAGTTGGTATCCACTTTCGGTATAACCTAATGTGACACCGCCATAAAAATATTTTCAGCAAGTAGACCATGTCCATTTGTATAAAAGGAAAGTTTTTAGCTGAATCGGTTTTTTTGTTATGATTATTCGTCTAACATGCTATCGCCGAGACACAGCCTGTATAGAATTTGCTTTTAACCCGCACTTACTTTCTTACATATTTTATGGATTGACACGTATCAATTTTAGTTTGCACTTTGAAGGAAAAATTACCCTACACAAATTTTTGTACAAATTAAGCTGAGAAAAACTGATAGGCCATATTGTTGACCACATAATTTATTGACAACGTACCAATTTTCCTGATTTTTACCATATCTATCAATAAAGAGTAATTTCGCGACAATTTTTTTTACCATATAAAGATTTTCAGAAAGCAGGAGAATCATTCCTAGAAATCACCGTAGTGATGATTTTGGAAATCATCATGCTTTCATTTTTGATCGAATAATAAAATAGGAAAATCGCAAAATAAAAGAAAATTTTAATTCAAGTATGGATTACAGTTAAATATACAATTTTAATAAACAATCTTAGCATTATCAACAGTTTCATTTTTGTGTTTTAGTAGATGATAGGGCAGATACTTAAATTTCATTTCTGCTGCAATCGCCATCTGTTTTGAAGACACTGCATTCGTATTATTACACTTGACAGTTTTACCTTTTTTTATTGCAATGTCAAAATGCTGCCCGCTATCAAATTGTACGATTTGATAGATGTAACACTATTTTTGTTAGCAGGTTTTCTCCGAGTCTTCTTTGACTAAACGGGACCGCAATGAATGATTAGAAATTTTCTATCATGTTGATTTAAAATCTATTGATTCAGCTGCTTTTTTCAACCATTTTTCCAGTACATTTGGTCCGACGGAACATTTTTATACCATATTTTTGAAAAAGTAGTTGAATTCCATGCACGATTCGTAGTTAAGAAGAGTCGTTTGCTGGTAACATGAGGTGGTCTTTTCTAGAATAATATTTTCAGCAACTTAAAAAAAAACAATTACACATTCTTAAGATTAACTCATTTTTTTTACCGAATTAGAGTAAACATAAGTGCCCTCTCTTTGTAACTTGCTATCTAAAGACCAAGTAGTGTATCTTTATCGTAGATGTTCAATTGTGTCCTATTTACTGCAAGTAAGTGAAGAACTGCGTTTTCTTTTTTCTAAGTCTACCTGAAGTTGTCTCTTTTTAATATCTTGGGTTTGTCTAGTACCCAAAATTTTAATGTCGTTAAATATGTCTAATATGATACTGTAATGTTCATAGTATGTTTTTCCAGTTGTTTGACTGTATTGTTCTACATTACTTACACAACAATTTCTTAGTAGTCGCCACCATCAACTTTTTTCATGTTATAAACTCTGCTATTTGGTCAACTGTGGTTATTTCTTTAAGCTGGGGCTACTTTCTTGACAAAATCTCTAATTTAGCTTCTTTGCGTACACTTTGGATCGGACTGTACTTTATTGTTAGATAAAATGCTTACGACCAGTTCATTAGGAATCTTAAGTATATTGTGGGAATTCGAAAAGCTAATAATATAATTAAATTTGCGCCACACTGTTTAGTTTTTACGTCACAAAAATTTATATTAAGAATAGAGAAATGAAAGTACTACAAACAGGGAGACTTATTTAAATAAAACACTTGCCGACTATTAGTTACCGTCAGTAAGTGCTTTATAAGCGGAGAAAGGTCTGGACTGCTATTAAAACTTTTCCGAACGGTCACTCAAACCTTTTCGTTATTAATTAGGTAAATGAAATTTATATATTTGGGATGAAACTGTACCTTCTAAGATGTAACAAATTTATTTTTGGTATTTGCCACCTCATGAAAATGCTACTACTAGTGAATATGTAACAAAAATTAAATCAACATAATTTCTGTCAATGACCTTATCATACAGCAGCGTTTAGTGTTCCATCGTAGAAGAAACGCTTCTCCCAATTCTGTTATATTGCACGGTCTATTACTATAACACCCACCTAACGTATTTGCGATTTTTTTCATAGTTTTTACATTGTGTATGAGGTCTTCTCCGTCATCTTTTCCCATCTTTCACTTTTGTATAGTTTCTGATCCATACATTAGTAATCCTTGCTTTCGATCGTCAAAATTAGCGTTTTTATACACATTTGTGATTACTTGTATATACATATGGTCAATCCAACGTCTTGTGATAGCTTTTATTAGGGCGCAGATTTGGACTGTGTCAAAGGTCTTTTTGAAATTAATAAATACTAGTTGCTGTAGCGGTTGAATGGTGTTATAATAATTTTTTAAATCATCTACATAAGTGAGATAGTAGCGAAATTGGGACTATCGTTTTGATAGTTTGATGGTTATGTGATGACATTTTAATGATGATTAGAGTGAGAAAGGAAAAGCCACTGAAACGTTTTCGTCCATTTTACTGAAATTAATAACAATAGTTTAAAATTTTGATATAAATGCAATCGATAAGTTAACATAACCAATATCAGATCACTATATGGGCGATAATTAATTGAACTAGTATGATAAATAATTTTCCTTCTTTTGGGATCCTTTCATGCATTAGAGGTTTAATAAAAACACAGGTTTTGCAAACGTTACTATGAAAACATTATCAATGTTAAAATGTTTTTATTTATTATAAACCCTAAAATTATGATTAAAATTTAAGTATCGAATTTTTTTTTGGCATTATAAGTTTATAATAAAAAACTGAAGACTGTCAGTATTCTAAAATTTATGTCGACAGCTTCAGTAAAAATATTGATTGTATTTATTACATATACAAGATGTTCCAACAAAAACGTAGTTTTTGTTGAATCTAGTTATCGCAGAACAAAAAGTAGATAGTTTGCCACTGTCTCACTGACACGAATTAACTATTCATTCATCGTTGTTTACTGTGTTCCAACATGGTTTATTCTATTGAAAAAAGAATAGAAATTGTCGCAACCTATTATCGAAATGATGAATGTGCTAAGGCTGCAGGAATTTATTATACGAATCATCCAGACCACAACGTGAGCCATCAATACGTTAAACAGTTAAAGAATAAATTTCGAACTACAAGTTCTGTTTACAACAGAAAACATGAAATATTCCGTCCAGTCAGAAATGAGGGAGTTGAAGTTGCAGTTTTAGGACGTCTACAAATGGATAATTGACAATCTATCAGACAAGTAGCTAGAGCGTCTGGTGTATCAGCTACTTGTGTTTTTCGGATTTTGAAAGCCTACAAATTCCATCCTTTCAAAATAAGGTTAGTTTAGGAATTGAACGATGATGATCCTGATCATCAACTCCAGTTTTGTGAGGAGTTTAGCGAGAAATTGACCAATAACCCAAACCTATTATACAATACATGTTTTTCGGACAAAAGTACTTTTAGGTTGAATGGTGAAGTAAATAGAAATAATTGTCGTTACTGAAGCAATGTGAATCCTTATTTGGTGATGGAAACACATTCACAAACTCCAAAAAAATTGAATGTTTGGGCCGGCATTCTTGGTAATCATATTGTTGGACCATTCTTCATTGACGGTAATCTCAATGGAGCCACATACTTAAATCTATTACAAGAATGTGTAGATCCTATAATTACACAAATTTTAGAAAATGATAACAATTTATTAGAAAATGAAATAACATTCCAGCAAGATGGTGCACATTTCGATGTTCGGGTGAGACAGTTTTTGTACGAACGTTTTCCAATGCGTTGGAGCGGCACAAGGGGTCCAGTGGAGTGGCCAGCTAGATCACCTGATCTCACACCGATGAACTTCTTTCTATGGAGACACCTAAAGTCGAAAGTTTACTCTACCTAGCCTACAAATCTAGAAGAGCTGCAACAGAGATTTTTTTGGGAATGGCGATTGCTGACTCCGGACATCTTGAATAATGTAAGGAACGTAGTAGACTGTATTATTGTATGGAAATAAGTGAAGGTCATTTTGAACAATTTATCGGATGATTTTGTTTTCATTGATACCATATTTTGTTGATTTCCTCAAGAAAATCAACGGCAGCAAATTTTCTGTTTTTTCTTAAATAAATCGTTCAACATTCAATTTCTCAATAACGAATAAACCAATTTTGAAAAAAATCACAGAGGTAATAGAGGGACAAAAGACATTTCAAATGATGTATCAGTCGATCCCCCATGCTATTGAAAAAAATATGGAGGGTAGTTGCTGATCGCAAGGAGGTAAGTTTCGGGTATAATTTTTATATTAGAATTATTTCCCTCAGAAATAAAATTTGACGTGTTTTTTTAAATTTTCTATCTCACGTCCGTTTCTAACTTACAGGGGGAGTCAGGTTTTTGTTGGAACGCCCTGTATACAAATCTAGTGTGGATCTTAACATTTTTAAAGCATATCGTACTGAACTTAATTTTTTTATCCACAATCACTATATTATAGAGCTATTATTATGCCGTTATGAAACGTATTATAACACCTATAAAACACTAGTGTTTTATATTCCATAAAACATTAGTGTTTTGTAATATATAAATTTCAAGAAAAATTTGCAGAAAATTTAGTAATTATTTATTAACATTAATATTAACATTCAGGTTAACATCAAAAGTAAACTTATTTGCAATATCAGGATTTACATTTACACAAACCACGTTTGAGGAAGACTGCATCGCAGAGATCTCTTGCATTGTGCTGGATTTTCCTTGAATTTTTCTAGCAATATCGATTTTATTTGACTCGCTTTCTTCTATATACCCCTCAACAACACTAGATACCTCCATGCTCCGTGCCTCTTAAGAGTGAGAATATCACCACCAGCATTAGCCAACAGAGTCGCCGAAGAACGGCGCATACTATGGCCCGTGTAGGATTTAGCGTCTAGAAGTTTTAAGAAAGAAGCAATATGTGAGGGGATTCTGGAAATAGTGTTAATTCCCACAGGTTGCACGGTGCATTTTAAATTTATATATTGCAAAAAAAATCTTCCCTGCGAAATAGTACTTTTAGGACGTAGGCGTATGTATTTCTTGGATATCTCCATAACATTAACAGAGAATCCTTCGTCTAATACAGTGAAACTTCTTGACATATTGGTCTTTGTTTCTCGGATGGACACGTAGATAAAAGATCCTTTATCTTTCACATGTTTAATATGTTTACCAGTTCATTGCATCGTAAAGCTCCACAAACACCCATTATGACAGCAACCTAGAAATATTTAAAATAATTAAGATACCAATACAAAAGAAAAGAAAATTGGTTGTACCTTCATCATTAAGTACTTTTCATCAGATGCTGTTTTCAAAAATTGTTCGATGTGTCCCCTCTCAAGCACTTTTGCCTTCTTTGCCTTGTAGTTTTTTGATTGGCTCTTGAGATAAGCAATTAATTTGACGTATTTTGATATGTCAATATTTCTATGCACATTCAAAGTTGCTCTTAACATTGAATATTTTGTCCACATCGACGAGGAGGCAAACTTGCTTCTTACATTTAAAAAATAAGCCAACAGGACGTCCTCGTTTATGATGTTTGCACCTCTTTTCTCTCTCCATTCATTAAAGGTAGCAAATTCTTTTATGTATGCATCTTTAGATTTGGCCGGCAACAGTTGCAGGGTTACTTCTTCAGCTTCTGCTTTAATTTCTACCGGCAAACAATCACTTTCTGACATTTTTCAAAACGACGCACACAAACGATTTCTAATTTTTTCACAAATATTGTTTTAATAAACAAGCATCCTAGCAACTAATAATGCAAAGCCGCCCAAAGTTTCACTAAATTTTCTAATATTTGCTATTACATTGAAATTTTAGAACTGTCAGATTACTTATTTTCAATTAAATTGGTTTGATTGTGGATAAAATCTTGTATTGCATTCGTGTTTTAGTGGCAGTCCCCGTAAGAAAATTAAACGCTCGAATTTCGTTCTCGCGATTAAAAATTCTTGCGTAGATAATCTGCCTACTTAAACACATATACAATAAATAGCTATAATAACATTTTCATTGTTTTTATGGAATCTGTTTGAAATCTAATAAAATACCTAAAAATGTTTTTCAGTTAATGCACGACGACTTTTTGTTCTTGATTTATTATAGTTAGTTACAATTATACACTATACTTTTAGGTCCTTATAGCGCCAAAATATACATAAAAATATAATATACGCACAAAATTTTTTTTTTGTTCTTCTTAATCTTTGTTTATAAACTTTGTCAATTATTTGCATTTCAACAGTTTCCGTCTCCAGCTTTTATTTTTTTTTTCTTTTAGAGTTTTTTTTTATACGCAACTGTCAAAATTTTAAAACAAATACGATGAAAATTAGAACACTGTGTTCTTATCTGGCAATTTCGATGCTTATACCACAAATAAAATTTAGACAATTTACAAAATTTTTTGTGTTTTAAATTAGTCGGCCGTTACCCTGAAAGAGGTAAGATTATACTCGAAAGATTTAATATTTATTCCCTAAATAAAAGTTACATTTCTTTATACATTAATTAATAACAAAATTGATGTTCCTCAACTTACTGAAAAATAAAACCCACATGTACCATCACGATCTATGCGTCCAAAAAATTGATTTTTTGTTTACGATACCCCAAGGACTTTTCTTTTATTTAATTCTCTTATTTATAATGTTTACAATGAAATAAATTAAAGTTTTAATCTAAACCATTCTCCTCTGTGATCATTAGCACATATAATTAAATCTTACCATTTTTTTAAATTTTCAATCGTTTTCTTTTTTGAGTTTAGCATCAAAAATACGTGCGCAGATTTATAAATATTATTACAATTTTTGTTTTCTTACTTTTGTATTTGAATGTATTATCTTGTTTTGTGTTTCATATAATTTTCCTGTAACAGTAAGTAAAAATAAATATTATTATTATTTTCTGACTTTTTGCTGCTTAGAATTTTCTTTGATATTTGCCTTTCTCACACTCTATTTTGTGTTGATCAGTTTTTTAGCACCCACGTTTCACTTCTATTCAACATTGTGGGTTTTATTACTGTGTTATAAACTCTTATTCTGGATTTTATCCAAATATTTTTACGCCTTAGGAACTTTGGCCAGGCAATTGCACACTTCTTCTTCTTTTTCTTCTTCTTATGTCTACATCTTCTGATTCGCAACATTTTTCGTTTATTAGAACCCCTAAATACACAAATTCTTTGTCTTTATTACATTTTAGATCTTCTTCTTGTTTTATTTTTTATCCTTAAATCTTTCTGCTGTAAACCTTCTCACGTTTCATAAAAATTAATAAATTTTGTTTTCTCTTGCTTTATCTATATTTTATTGCTACTTCAGTCAGTTTTTTCGAATTTCTTGTTATAAGCACTACGTCATCAGAATCTACAATGCAATAGTGTGAGCTTTTACTTTTTTCTAGGGTTAGATTGAATAATAACGGTGACAGCGGGTCACTCTGTCGTAGGCCCGACTTTACAATGAACTTTTCCGATAACGTGTTTCTTCCTATAACTAACTTGTTGGTCAATTTTATCCTAACTAGATTTATTAGTTTCTTTGGAATTCCTATATCAGATATAGCTTTACACAGTACATTTCTATTTATTACATCATATATCATTTAAATTTTATAAATAAAATAAAGATTAGGAATTGCTATTCATAACAACTTTGTGTTATATGTTTTATGTAAACACTTGGTCTATAGTGCTTCAGTTCTTTCTGAAACCACCCTGATACCCACCCAGCATCTTTGCTACATAAATTTTGAGTCTTTGTTCATTTCGGTCGCTGTTATTATATACCTACTATTCCAATGTTTCTATAATTTCTTGCCATATTTATACTATTAAATTGTGTATTTGTTTTAAGGTTTTCCCTACCTTTTTATTATTTTTTGTTGTTATATCATTGTGTCTTAGACTCTTACCATTTACCATTGCTTGCACTATTTCTTCAATTTCTTCTTCTGATAGGGAATTTATATTCTTATTTTTCTTCAGTCAATTGCTATTTGGATTCTTTTCATTCCATTTTCTTTTCTTCTTGCTTTCCTTTACTGTTTTTGTAGAATATTGGTCTCAATTTAGCTTCTCCTTTTTCTTCCCGTATATTTTTATTTTTAAAATCGTTTCCTATTATTTGCAACTAGTTTTGCCTTTTGTTTTGCTTTTGATATACGTGGTTCGGAATCAGTTTTATTTATTATTAATAATAATAATATTTAATTGACCACTTTACCTTATTTACATAAAAATATATGTGGCAAGTCAAATATTATATATAGAAGTATCTATATTATAAACTTATAAAAACAAACAAAAAACATACACCCAATAGATTCATAACAAACAAAGACATTTAGAATTTTAGCACACATGTCATTTGACTATTTCTCGTGACAATAAGATGTATTAATAAGAGACAATGATTTGATATTTTGTTAAAAAGAGGAATCGTTTAATAGTTCGTATCAATTTGTGATTATATTTTATCTATTAATTTTTTTTTTGAACTAGTAACTCTACAGTTGTACAACTAAGTTGGCTGACCTTGTTTTATATGAATGTCAAACAGAATGAGTTTGTATTGTCTGAGTATTTTTATGTATTTTTAAGAGACTGAAGTAACTAATTACTGAACGAAGAGTCATAATAGCAGAGAAACTAACTTAGAACAAAGATTATGAATATGTTGTACTGTTCTCTTTTAATTTTAACATTGTTGAGCCACGCTTTCAATGTTTTTGATTTGGAACATTAACTCATACTGGTTAGTGTGGGAGGATAAAATTGTGGTGTCATCTGAATACTAGACGCATTTATTAGGTTTGAAAAAATTTGAGAACTCATTAAAGTATATTAGAAACAAAAATGGTTCTAAAACCGATCCTTGTGGGACACCATGGTTAATACTAAGAACTCATTATAGATGAAGACAAACTGTTTGACATTGGTTAGATCTAATTTCAGAAGGGAAAGAGGATCACTTCTAACTCCTACAGTTTGAAATTTTTTTGTTAATATTTGAGTGAAGGCATAGTCAAAAACCTTGGAAAAGTCATACAATGAAGCGGTTACTAATTTGCTTTACTAAAAACCATTCACTATGTACTTAACTACTTTTAAGACGGCTTATACATAGAAAAGTTTTCCTGTTGTCGATTTTATGGTGTGTTCTGTTTTTTTTTTTTTCTTGTTTTTGTTCTATCGTATCTAAACCTTATTTCTTTGGCTTCTTCGCATTTTTATTTTGTCACATTTCCATATTTATTGGATATTTCTTTGTAACGGTTTAAAACGTTACTTTAATAAAATTTAAAAAAACTTAAAATTAAGAACCCTGTCACATAGGCAACTTTGCGCACTTGGTGGCTTATAGGCTTCATTCTTTTATTCTTATTGGTTGAATGTTATCACTCTTCCTTTCCGGTCTGCTTATCAAAGAGCGAATGCCTTTTTCGTGTTCTGAAACCTCGTGTGGATAGCGTAGAAGTGTAATCCGTGTAATCTGACACAATTGGCCAGATTACTCGAGCGTAATTTATAATTGGACAAATCCAAAGGACCCGAATCTTCCTCAAAAGTGTATTTTTGAAAGTGCAGTATAACAGCTTTTATAGAATCTACACATCAGGTAAACGGAACAAGTTATGGCTATAAGTTACGCTAATACTAATTTTTGTTCTAGCGAGGTTTTAATGTTTTCTTTTTTTGCTTTACTTTACGTATCTGGTTTATCCTTACCGTTACTGCCACGTTTACGTGTACGTCCTCATCTTTACTCTATGGTTACGCACTGTTTTACTTGTATTCTGATTTCTACGTGTTGCTGCTACAGTTGAATTGGCGTATCTCTACCTTTCCCTCTCTTTGGTTGATGTCTTCAACTACCTGGCTTCGTTCGACAACCCAACATCACGTCCAGACTATAGTCGTAACGTCAAGGGACATCCTGTCTTGCTTCGAGACCATACAACGAACAAGGTCAGCTTCTTTATTTTCTTTAATTTATACACCAGAACGAAACGCAGAGATCAACCGAGACACGTGTTAACGTCATCATTATCGCCTATTTTAAAATATTCCGTTGTTGTGTACGTGCTTTCAATTGCTGTCGATAAATACAAATACGAACTTGTGGTAAATGAGTAAACTTACTATGTAGTGGCGTAGTCAAATTTATTTAATTGTGTGCATTTATTTTTGTAGTATACTCAATTGAATATTGAACCAGTAGTGCGTATTCGTTTTAATTACTTTGTTTACCTACTCAATTTATTTGGTCTATTATATGTGTGTTCGAATAAACCGATTTTAGCTTTCATTCTGGTTTCTCTTGCTATTTCCTAATTTCTATTCTATTTCCATTTGTCACGGTTGGATTTACTGCTAGCTTGTAGTTCCGTACTAGCTTTTTCTTTAGTTAAATGGACTTGGCGCCCTATCTCAATAATTTTTTTTGCTATCTAAGGACCCCTAATCGACGATCCACAATCCTCACCCTCTCTCCACTAATCGGGTCTACCTTTCCCTAACATCTGACCGTAACATCAACCTTTTGTAGTTTTTATGTCACATGTTAAACTTCTTTTTTAATTCTACATCTTATTTATTTTTTATTCTGACACCGGGTTAATATCCGCTCTTCTGTACGGTAGTATTTTTACAATCGGATATTCGTACTGTTACTCTAGGACGACATATATCTGGTTTGTGTATGTATTTCCTGGACTCATCTACGTTGGTCTTTTCTCTTAAAAATGTGCTTAGTATTTTTATTTTATTTTCATTGCTACATGCTCCACCCACCTATAATTTTTGTCCAATACTTTCCTCTCCCCCATTGCAATTATGTCACCCATTATAAATTTTATTATTCTTTTTTGGTGGTTAGCTAAAGTTTTATAAAATCCATCCTTCTCCTCATCAGTTTTTACTTCTGTCAGGGCATGCGCGTTTTTTTTCTTGATTAGTAATTGAGTCTCAAATTTTTAGTGAGCTTTCTTATGGAGCAGTTATAAAATTTTATATGTGCAGATAAAGAAAGGAAAGTAAAAAAATTTAAAATTATATAGGGTGTATATTAAAAAATTGTGACACTTTCTAGTTAAATGTTAAAAAATATTAAAACTTTTTTTGTGAATTGCAAAATTTAAAATTGTTAAATGTTACATCTTTTCTGAAAGAGGATGTATATACAATAGCCTGGTGTTAAATATAAGTTCAGTTTGAATTTAGAATTCACACAAATATGTAGAACTCGTACCTTGTGCAAAATAACAGTAAACATTTTGGTAAAAACGTAACATTTAAATATTTAAATTACCATTAAATAAAGTTCCAGAACTAATTTACATTAATAAAGTTTTAATTGAAAAATTAACATATTATGTTTTTAAAAGGATTTAAAGCTTAATAAGTTTCAAATAATATAGATTACCGTGTGAATGCTATGTGAATAAATAAAAGGTAAAAATTTGTGCACGTAAAGGAATATTTCACTGCGATGGTAAATAAAACTGTTAATGAGAATTCGATTACTTCGATGAATAATTACCCTAAGAGAAGATAATACGATATGAAATTAAAGATTTATCGTATTATCAACTTGATTACACGTAAATTGAGTAAAATAGAAAACTTTTCCGACGTTTCAATGGTTCTATCTCTAAAACTGAATTGAAGTCATTCTGGTAAACTACAGAATAGTAGAAAAGAAATATCTTTTATACTTAGTTCTTTTATAAGGAAGTTTTAGAAAACTTTTAAATTATATTAGTACTATTTTTAATCGACATTGAAGTGCTGTAAAATTTTACGGTGCAATTCTATGCTATACCTTGCTGGCAAGATGGCGACGTTATTTAAAATAATCTTACAATTAAATCAAATTTTATTTGGTCTATGTAAAACTTTTGTAATTCATTAAATAAACAACTGCTGTCTTTATTGATCTTTTTATTTGAAAATGTTAACTTTGTTTTATTAAAACTAAAACTAAACTCTATTAATGTAAGAAAATATTATGTGTATAAGTAATATTATATGTGGTTAATGAAAACTATCAATAAAGCATTATACACATAGAAATGATTAGTAAGTTATTTAACAAGCGTATAATGTAATTGTGCAATTTTCACCTCAATAAAGTTTTCGTACTTTCAAGTCGATGTTTAAGCGTTGAGATCAAAAATCATCTAATGAACAAGAAATGTAACTAAATGGAACGATGCCAAACCACAATGCTTACAACTGAAGCCAGACCAGTTCTTGCTTAGTTGAATGTTTTAAATTGCTTGTTTTGATGAAAATCATATATTCACTTTATGCATATTTACAATTATAATCTTTTTTTATTAAAAATATATTTTTATTAGTCTTTAATGGATTTTATGGTTTAAATTTATTGAAAAATATTGATTTATTTTCCAGTTGCTGAGCTAAAGCTCTTCGGTATACAGTTCATCTTAAGGATGCAAATTTAATAGAAAACTTGTCACTTGTAAGTACCTGTGGTAATGTGCATTAAAATAAACCATGTATTATTTTTTTTAAATTAATTTTGTTATATAAACTAAATTTTACATATCTAATTGAATTGTCTGACAACATATGGTTAAATCAAAAGTAAATCTCATTTAATTGAAATTTTTACATTAGTATTAACTTGTAAATTGATAATTACACTCCATAATTAATGGAAATTTAGACATGTTATAAAAAAAATAAGTTTAGAAACCTTGTAAGATTTTCGTATTAAGTGCCTTGTCAAAAAAGTTATTATAATTTGACATACACTGTGTCCAAGATAAGGAAGGCTACTATGAGTATCTCGGAAACGGTAGAAGATACAGACTACGTTAAATTCCCTGAAAAGTCCAAAAAATGACGGTTAAACATAGTGTGTGTCTAACGATATCTCGTGTAACATGGACACGTATGAATAGTATAAAACTAAGAAATGCCAACAGTTAACTGTAACGACTGTGAGTGTTAATGTGCATATCGTTATCAAGGCGATAACTTTAAATGCTTGAAAGACACGTGTGTCGATAAAGCCAAGTGTTTCTTGTATAGTAGCACACACGCAACAAAAGAACACTTGATGCAGCATTTCGCTCTTTTTATGAGCTCATCAGAGGTGTATACTTAAGTGCGGTATACAACTGTAAAAGACGGCTGTTGGTTTTTTAAACTTTCGTGGAGCAATGAACATAAGTAAAATGTGTGTCTAACGACATCTCGTGTAACATTGACACGTATAAATAGTATAAAACTAAGAAATGCCAACAGTTAACTGTAACGACTGTGAGTGTTTAAGTGCATATCGTTATGAAGGAGATAACTTTAAATGCTTGAATCGTTGAAAATTTTATGCGTTTTTGAGATATTTTGCAAATTTTTGATTTTACATTTTCTTTTTTTCTGGTCTTAATAGTGGAGCTGTATCAATTCCGATGACACTCCTTACATCAACTTTTTATTTTGTTTAACGCGTTGTTACTAATTTTTAAATACGACGTTTCATTTTTGTGGCACCATTATCAACTTTTTTGTCCTAAATACGGCCCTAATTCTTTGCCATCATATTCTGAAAGCACTTTTCATTCCAAATTTACGGGTGTATCACACTTTGCGGGTTACTACCATTTAAGTAAGATTAAAAAATCAAAAATATTCAAAATATCTCATAAACTTGTAAAATTTTTGAAGATGTCTAACCACCATTTTTTGATCCTTTGAGGGCACAACTTTTGTTTGTATCTGCTGCCGATTCGGAGATACCCATAGTGGCCCTCCTTATTTTGGACACAGTGTATATGTGTTTCTGTTACGAGCTTAAGTTCCGAATTCAATTGAGTGTGTTAAATTGTAAAACTAATGAGGATCATAAAATGAAGCGTTCAGTTTGATCAGTTGCAGTTTTCTATAAAATAATCTAGAAATTGTGCTACCAAGTGATTGTCAGGTTTAATTTTAAAAAATCTATTGCAAAACATTCACCAACATTGTCGAGATTTTAAAATATAGTAAACTAAATATACAACGTGTATAAACTAGTAATGACAGTAGTACTATAGCGGGCGATTTAGTTTGATGAGCTCTACATAAGTGAAAATTATATTGACGTATATCAAAATTACTATAGTCAATATTTTTACAAATGAAAACCTGTAGATATATTTTTATGATTTTTATCGATTAGAATAGGACTGCAAAAATGCAACTCAGGTATAGAGACTCAAGATTCAATCGTCCATTGGTTACAGATAGCTCTATCTGCTAACTTGAACTATCTATTTTTAGTTTGTCAGAAATATGTGATATAAGTATTTTCAAACGTAATGACTTTGATTTATCCAAAAAGGCTTTGTCCAATGTGGTAAATCTACATAGTAACCGTAATATATTTAAAAGATGCACGTAAAAAGATACGCCTGAAACGGAATTTTCCAGGATTTAGTATTAAGTCCTTTGTTGTTTGATATTTACACTGCTAGTCTACACGAGTGATACGGTTAAATCCACGCAATACGCGGACTCTCCGTATACCATCCGTAGTTCATATGACGCATGTGTAAACAGCGATATTAAAAACAATGTACATATTTTAAATTCTGAAAAAACTGCGCTTATTACATTTTCCGTCACAGGTTAAAACCTGGACTAAGTATAAATAGGTTATGCTAGCCGGTAAATTATTGTAGTTATGGTATACTCAAGTAGTCCAGGTTAAATGTGGAAAGGGTATTAAGATGTTGAGGTGTATTGCTAAAACAAAATGCGGAGCAGACTTCTCTATATGCATCCAATTTTGTGAACAATATATCTGTCCCTTATTGGACTATAAATGAGTTGCTTACGGTTCATGTTCTAAAACTAATTTATTATTTATTGAGCGAATTCAGTATAAAGCTATAAAAGTATATAGCGGACAATGGGATCATATCAAACAAATGTAGTACTAGCAAAAGGACAAGAATCACTAAAACGACAGTATATCTGGCACAGTAAGCAATTATTAAATAAATGGTATACCGTGAGTCTCACGGAAAAGTTGACATAGCCATTTACTACGTTAAATTAACGTATATCTTTTTTTTTGCACAATTTGAATACCTAACAACATATTATGTTGGATAGACAAAATAGCACGATTTGATGGGATAATAATAAAACAAGTTATTTTTATGAATTTTAGTTATTAACCGAATGAATTTTAATGTTGCAAGGAATCTAGGCCTGCAGTTAGATGTCAATTTGCGTTTTCGAGAACACGTCACTGAAATGATATGGCGTGCATACGGAGCACTTAAAGTCATATATCCAAGTCGATATCTAATGTCTACCCAGGTACGCAAAAAATTATGTGATGCTTTGGTACTGAGTAAGTTTACTTTTTGCGACTTCGTTTATGGACCCTGTATAGATACGCTATCTTCTCTTAGAATACAAAAAGTGCAAAACTCTTGTATAAGATTTATTTTTGATCTAAAACGTCGTCATCGTGTATCACAATACCTTAAAGCAATTCAATGGATGAACATGTCTTGTAGACGTCTGTACCACCTTGCCATCTATTTTCATAAAATTGTCATATTTAATTCTCCTTCATATCTGGCAAAGCGACTTTGTTATCGTACAGATGTACATTGTTTAAATCTAAGGCATCGTCGACTTTTGACTACCTAAACACACTAAGTCTAAATCTAAGGATAAATCAATTTCTAATTAACTGCATGAATCCTTCTGTGTCTCTCAAATTTGATTCATAATTCTAAATCTAATTAACTGCGTGAATTCTTCTGTGTCTATTGAATTTCATTATTTCATGTGTTTATATATTATAACTTGTTAAACACATAAGGTTCCTATAAATCAATATGAATAACATTAAGTTGTGTCTGATACAGCTACTATACGGTACAAGGTGGGGCTCTAGGAAGACTGATCCTCCAGCATTAGTTGAGAGAATCAATAGAGTACCAAATTGAATAGCGTGTAAAATTTTTTTTAATGTTTTTGTATAATTATGTTAACTGCTTTCAACAAAATTTATTATTATTTATTATTATTTATTTATTAAGTGCATTTCGTCGATTAATTGGTTAGTCGTTGCGTAGTAGTTTTCTGCGTCCCTTAACCAGGGTTTGATTCTGATTGCAGTACTATTTTTTATTAATTTTACGATTTTGTGAAGTAAATTTAACATTTTGAAAAATATTTAACTTATTTTATAAAAATTGTATTAATAATACGATTATCGTAATCGGAGTCAAACCCGGATTTTTGCGTAAATCATTATGAAATGTATTCCTGTAATTTTTTTATTAAAATATGTTTTAAACACTTACATAAATTTGTTCTTATTTATCTATCTAATAAAATATGTTATTATATTGTTCTCAAATTGTGTATACATTAATTTTTAACTAAGAAATGTAAATGTTTAAGTGCATTATCATTATCTAAAGCGATAACTTTAAATGCTTAACACTTGTGTCAATAACAAGTCAAGTATTTCTGTATAGTAGCATACCTGCAACGAAATAACTCCTTACGCGCATTTTGTTCTTATTATGAGCTTATCAGAGGTGTATAGTTCAGTGCGGTATGCAACTGTAAGAAAGCGGTTGGTCTTTTAAACTCTTTAATTACATTTGTTAAAGAATTTTTTTAATTCTGATGACTCACAAAATTATTTTTGAGGGAAAACTAATTAATAAATAAATAATAAAATAAATATTGGTTTCCTTGAATCTTTAATTAATAATATATAAACACAACTAATACATAAATCAAAATAGATCCCATATTAATTTATAAAATGAACACAAACAACTCAGTTGGTTGCAATTGCCGATGTTTTTCCCACTATTCTGTGTGAATTTACTGGAATTTGCAATCAACTGAGTTGTTTTAGTTCATTCCATCTCTATCTAGAATGACTCAACAAGAGTGTACTTAGCAATAAATCAAATGTGGTAACTGCTGCATATTTGAATAACGTACATATTAATAAAATTATATTTACTTACGAAAATACCGAGAGTATATCAAAAATATACGCATGCGTCAAAAAATAATAACGAAATAGGAGCTGCCTTTTATGTTCATGGTTGCAATATATTTTATATGAACCTACAAAGTAAATAGTTTCTGGTCCATATATACCGGTGAAACGTATGCTGTTTGTAAAATATTACACAGGATTAACAAAAATAAATCCTCAAATGTAGCTTTCAGACTCTAAATTTCTTACTAAAATGCGTTCTAAAAGCAGTGCCAAGTTGTGACATGCGCACGAAATTATTACTAAACGATTCTGTGGCGATCACGTTGCGATCCAAAATATGGGCTTGAAACAAACTTAATATGAGTTAACGAGCTTCAACACTAAATTGCACGGAAAATGACCTTCTCTACAATAACATTTTCTCACATTTAAAAGCTTGATGTCGGGTTGAATGGGAAACAATTTGGATAGTCTACATCGCCTGCAATCAAAATCACTACACGTACATATATCCTTCATTACCAAAAGACAACGATTTCTTAAAACTCAAATGTCAATCAAGAATGTTTATCACTACAATAAAATCAGTCTAAGAATAAACTACGACAAATTCTCAGCTGATTTATTCAAATTAGAAAAAGTTTCTTATAATACGTGTCACTGTGATTATTCTTCCGCGGGAGATGTAAACCATATATGATTTTATTGTGAAAATGAGAATTTCAGAAATAAACTTATAGATTGACAATGAACTAAAAACATTAAATTCCTCTGTAACTTACTTAGTTTAGAAAACTGTGGTTCAACGAGTCCAATCCGCAAACAAAAAAAAATTACTCGATGCTAAATTCTCAAAAAATTTATAATACAACTGTATTATTTTTTTACGATGTATGGAAAAAATGCTTTACAACAATTTATCAAAAAATAAACAGGGTATCATTTGAAAAAAAAAATGAGTGTCGTAACTTTGGCACACGTCAATATAATTTTGTTTTATGTAATTCATCCAATGTGCTTTAAGACGCCATTTACAAATATATATAATCACCCGGTATATTTTTTTTTCCTTAAAATATAAAAATAAAGGACGCCAAACACTAAACTCAATCACCTGGTTTATTTAAAATGAGGGATTACATACATAGCTGAACCAGTGATACTGACGATGAATGGACAATAAACAATTTTCTTATTGTGTTTCAAAAGAACATAGGTACAACATTGCAATGGTTTTGAAGAAATTGCAAGGTACACTATTACAAGCGTCTTGTAACTGCAAACAATCTGCGTTACGTAAATGTAACCATGTCAGTGCATTTGTACTATTATTGGCAAATGGCTACAATTGATTAACGTTAATTAACCGATTACGTAAGTAACGTTTAGGGGTTAGAACAAAAATACCAGGTCCTGTATTAAAGAAGTATTGTCATATGAAAAAGTTTCAACCAGTTAAACAAGCATCATTTTTATAAATGATCAAGCAATTACATCAGAAAATAATAATGAATGATTTTGTTACTGGACTACAAACAATAAACCATGAAGAAAACGTGTGAAAATTTTCAAATTCACGAAATCCAGAAAATTAAACTTAAGCAACAAGTGCTTTCGTTGAATAGATTTCTCCACGTGTATGTGACTTAGCTATATTTTTTGTTATAGTTTCTTCCTTTGGGGTTAGTTTGGTTTATTGTTTATTGCATATATCTTTGGATGGTAAAACCTCTTCAAGACAATATTTTATGTGATTTATTTTAAATAATTCTCAATGAGAAATAGACCCCTTGTAACATCCACTATTGTAAATAGTGAGTTAAAATGTTTACAGTTAAAGTAAACCTTGTCTTTGAAAGTTTAGAAACATTGCATTCATTGGCATCTAATATTATTCTCACGTCCTCATCTAGAATTCCAAATGCAGATAGTACTTTATTTTTTCCATGTTTAAAAAACCGTACATTAAATCATTTTGGAGGCAAGAAAATTCAAATATGTAATTTTTACGGAAGTGTACAAAATTACAAGCACATGAAAAACTTAAATCATAAAATTTGACAATTTTTTTAAACTATAACCCCTCCTCAAACGAATGAAAAGTTTTTGGTGTTTAATTGGCGTTTTAACAGTATATTTATGGATTTATCTGAGAGATTTGTTACGATAAAAATTCACGTTTACTAGCTTTTACTTTTCTAACGTTAAAATTGTTCTGCATACGTGTTACTTTGCTTATTACGGCTCTATCTACTTTCACTGCGAGTTTAATAGGACAAGGTCAACGTCTAAATCCAATTGCGCTCGTTTTGCGTTTTTTCTCTTTGTGTTTGACTGGCAATGAGGATAGTCTTGTTAGTAAAAAAAAAGGAATTGTTAAAGGAAATTCTAAACACGAGTGATGGATTAATCTGAAGTTGTTATAACTATCCGCCTGTCGTTTAACATAAAGTAAACTGGATATGTAATAAGAAATTGAGCGGGATGTTGTTTAGAATGAACGTTTGGAGGTGAGTTTACTGACCTATATTTCACCACGTGACGAATAGTTTGCTGCATTGGGTTTCTCTAATTATTACAGTTTCTTTGTCCATTCGCCTGTCGTGAAACATAAAGTAAACCGGATATGTAATGAGAAATTGAGCGGTATGTTGTTTAGAATGAACGTTTGCAGGTGAACTTACTGACCTATATTTTACCAAGTGGCAAATAGTTTGTTGCATTGGGTTTCTCTAATTATTACAGTTTTTTTGTTTGATCGTATTCTGTAGGGTTACCTTGCTTGATGTCTGTTGAGATGTGATTACGCCCAGAATGTGTGGGTTGTCTTCTGAAACCGTTACTGCCTTATGCTGTTGTAATTGGAAGGATTAACCTTTCGACCCTTACTTGTACTTGAGGAAATGATATCCGGTAATAAACCTATGCCCATAGAAGGTGCCGGTTAGAATTCTGTCACGCAAGATAGGGGGATCAACGACGTTCGGGTGTCTTGTCTTAACACCAGAAAGGGTTTTCTTTAATACTGTGCTATTTAAATCTCCATCAGTGCTTTATTTGCAGTTATTTCAATTTTAGCGTGTGTATCCGAACAATCCAATTACCAGTACTGAACTATTTCGTAACTATAATTGGGAACTATTGATGTCGAACGCTCCAAAAGGGCGTCTTTATAAATTATACACGTATGTGATCGTAGTTTAAGTAACTTATCTCAAGGTTTAATGTTGAAGAAATTTATGTCGCTAGACAAATTACTTGTACTCGACGGTTTCTTGTCCTGTTTGTTGTAAGTAACCTTAACTAATTTGATGAAGTACCTTATAAGTCAAGGTGGCGCTTATAAATAATTTACTCATTGTTACATTTGAATCCACGCGCTCTGTGTGTTTAGCTAGCGGGATAAGTTTGTCGTTCAAGAAGGATAATCACCCGTTTCACTCAATAACAACGACTATTGAGTTTTGTCTATTACCTGTTTGCTGTGTCGCTAATTAGTTCATATTTATATGTGTGGAATATCCACAAGAGAGCACGATATTTTATATTGCTACTGATATATCTTTTTTTGTATGTCTTATTATGTGTGTAACCCATTAAACAGCTCTTAAACCGATGCAACTATTTTAATTGCCCATTAACCAAAGTTTCTCTAACAGATTGTACAACATTTTGAAAGCTTGAATACCTGAACTAATGAGAAACTAAAAACGAAAACTGTTGAAAATGTTTAGAACCAAAGATTGAAGGGGTCGTAAAAAACAGGCTTCTAACCAACAAAAACAGTGCAAATGGGTTACAACACGACTCATGCAGTGATTTTTAGTAACTTAGATTTGTTGGGTTAGCAATTTATAAATTGAGATAGATCTAGTGTAGAACTTTTCTCTTTATTTAAAATTATTAGGAAATGTGCTCCTGAAACTTCTCAGAGCACAGTCTATTTTGGGTTTAAATACAATTGAAACAGTTCTAGATTAGAAAAAGAACATACGATTATCAAGTTAAATTAATAAACAAACAACAAAATTTAAAATCATCGTACTCAATAGTCACATCTTAATATATAAAAATAAGTTGTAGTTTGTTCCAATGCTTAAAATTTAAATTGCCGGGTCAACTAGTTTAACAGTAAATATTGATAGATAAGAACAAAACAAGAAAATGAAGACATCAACATACTATGCATTATAACAACATTAGATAACACGTGATAAGAAATATAAATATACAGTAATTGTGGGGTTGACCATGACTGTGGTATGAGGTTCAGTTATGTACCGTGTAGTTAAGACACAAACGGACAATTGCGAAATGAACCGAACCCAAAGTCCAATATTCATTGAAAGCAAACAACATTCAATATACTTATATGATAAGATATAATTATAAATTAAAACTTAAATTTCATAGATTCTTTTGGCAATGTTTGGTATTTTTAATAGTAGTGGTTTTAACATGTTGGTTATAAACGTGTATTTCAGTTTAATGTGGGAAAATAGATAAATATGGCATAATTTTTTGAACAAAAAGTTGAAAAAAAAATTAGAAAGTATTTTATAGAAATGACTATATTCGTCATTAAATATCAATCAAATATGTTTTCATATAGTACTTAGGCATTAACCGCGTGTACATCGTGGTTTTATCTTCGGGTTGCTCACTGATAGTGTAGAGGTTATCGTGATGTACAGGCTCTTCAAAGTACATGACTAATTTGAGGAACAAAAATTATACTCAATTAATTAAATGAAGCAAAAAAAAAATAAAAACTGCAATCACTTTCGGTCATCCAAAGTAAATTATAACTGATCAAATTTAAAATTACTTAAATTCTTGCCTGAAAAATTTCGAAAGATACGCCACACATGTAAATAAAATGCACCAAAAGAATTGTCCGGACATGTAGATGGCTTTACTGTCAATCGAACCTTTTTTTTGCACTATTTGTGCAAATTACATACACACACTTAGTTATTGTTACAAATATTACAGTGACTTTGAAACCCAAACTCCGATTCAATTGCGACAGTCACGAAGCAACTAAACAACTTGAGTTAAATCGGCGGTAGAGCCATCTACATGTCGCGACACATTTTTTTGATAAATTTTATTTATATGCGTTGCGTTTCTTTTCAAATTTTTCAATTACCGCTTTAATTTTTAAAATTGGACTCCCCTCCGAGGTAGTTCCATAATTTTCAGCCAGAGCGTGCGAACTTGGGTCAGCGATTTGGCTAATGAATTTTTATATGAAAGGAGGTTTTAAAGCAGGTTATCCTAAAATGTCATTTCAATCCAAATATATAATTATTCGATAATACAAACAATATAAGAAAATATATTTTCAAATATTTTAACTTTAATTATATACATTTGAATTATTTAACATAATTATTTTACACGTGACGACGACGTGGAAGGATGAAAGCTTTTTACTGCTTCCTGGATTCATAGAGATTGATGTTTTCAATTTTATTATTTAAACTTTGTTTAATATATTCTTCTACCACCAAAGTGGGCTTTTATTTCCTATGTCACGAAGATTTGCGAAAAGTGTTGTTAACGTTTTTCTGAATCACTGACTGGTTATTTTAGGATCACTCTTAAAAATGGACAACAATTAAACAAGGTATTTCACCAATTTTATTGATTTTTATATGTTGATTTATACGTTTACCATTCATACCTGAAGATATACTCTAACTTGGACACGGTGCCCTATGAGTTTTTTTACTTTTATGCCGTCGATTCATGTTTATCAATTATTGTCCCCGGCAACCGTCATAGATTTCCAAAATTTGTACGATCTACAAAAAAAATTAAAAAATAGTTTTTATAAAAATAGAATCTGCCTACCTTACTTTCATCGTCAAATAATTTTGATGTGCTTCATTCAACATCGCGCTTGGTAAAAACTATCAACTTCTTTTTCTGATGATCTAAGGTTTTTATTTCTGAGATCCATTTTTTTACATTTAATTTTTGAATTTTAAAATTGATGAGATGGACCAAAGTGTAGATGGCTTTACTTGCCTTCATATTGTTTCAAGTAAGCCAATATAACATCTTCGAAAATTCCTTTCTCTTTATTTGTCTTAAAATGTACATTTTAGTAAATAGTTTTAGATTGTGATATATTTTAAATGCTCTATTTGCATTTTGTAAGAGTTTAGTAGGAATCTCATTCTCTGTCTATTTACATATTTTGAAATTTTCAAATTAAATTAGTTTTCTCTCTTTATCTAAGAGTAAAAATGAGTCGAATCACAAACTATAATATGCTCTATCAAATACCAAAGCAAAAGAATTTAAGTAAATGACTTTATTTTCTTTTTCTACATTAATATTAGTGTATACACCAATTTTTATTAAAATCTTAAACAATTTTTTTCCGATTTTATACCCTAGACTTTGTTCTTTGGGTAAGAAATGGCAAAAAGTTTTGTGTTTATTTTTAGCGAAATACGATGTGTATCAATGCTTAAAAAGGTATATGAAATATTGTTTCTTTAAATTTGTCTATGTAACTAAGTTAATTAAGTTTTTCCCATTATAAGATTTTTTTTTTTTTAAATTAAATATGTTCGATCATACTAAAAATTTGAAGTTTATTTATACTACACGTTATATTAGTGTATTCACCAATTTTTATTAAAATCTGAGACATTAGGGAGTTTTAGCAAGAGGTACAACTGGAATTAACGTACGTTATTCACTCGTTGTCTAGGCAACAAAAATTTGACGTTACCGTGAACGTCATTAGAAAGACGTATTACGGCTTTTTGACTTGTTTGTCGTATACGTGAAACGGTCGCAAAACGTTAGGAAAATGTGTGGGAGGGGTAAAAATAGTAAACTACGCTTTAATATACAAGACGATTTAATATTATTAAGAGACATTCTGGGTTGTTATCCCTTTGATAATTACAATCAATGGAAAAATATTCATCTTAATGTAGTAAAGGCAACTGACAAGAATTTTTCCTTGAGAACGGTGCGGGAACATACAGAGCATCTCATCAAGCTGCTTAAAAGGGATGATCGTGCAAATTTGAGAAAGTAATTTACCTTTTAATAAACTTGAAGTCAATACAAGTGAAGTAAATTTATATGTGTAAAAATTTGTTTAACGCAAGTCAAGAACTACGTCACCACCATACTTCCTGTTTTTAATGTATTTATTATAGATTAGGCACGGAAGAAGAGTATGACGAGAAAGAACAATTACTGCAGCAAGTTGTGGATCTTGAAAGAGTATTTGGTAAAAATCATATTAAACGACAGAAAACTGGAAATGAAAACAACTCCTCCTGTAAAGAAACAGTAAAACTTTCCAGTTGCTCATCTGGTAGTCAAAACACAAAAAGTTCCTTCTATTCAACTGGTCGAGCAATAAAAGAAAGGGATCTAGCTGCCGCTTTTCATTTATGTGGCAGATACGATATTTCTGATAGTGAAGGCAAAGAACCAGAGCAGGAATTTTAAAATGTCGAATCTGAACAGGAAACTCAAAATATTGAACCAAACAGGAAAGTCAAGATTTTCAAACACCGTTAGAAGAACTCAACCAACCAACTCAAGAAAGACTTTTGCAACCAAGGGTTAAACCTGCAGCAATCCAAAATGTTTTAAGACGCCCTCAACGGATATCAAGAAATAAATCACTATGAAATAAAGCTCTACAATATTTACAAGATAGAAAGGAAGCGGAACTTGAAAAAAAGAAGCGAGAACTTGATATCGAAGAGAGGAAAATATTATTAGATGAAAGAAAAATGGCATTAGAAGAACAGAAGTTAAATTTTGAGATGGAAAAATATGAGAACGAAAAGGAGGAACGAGCAAAAGATTAAAACTAGAAATTGACGAACGGTCTCAGAAAATTTTATTGGAGCGGCAGTTGGCTGAGATTAATTCAACTTTAGTTAAACATTTAATTAATAAATAGAAATCACAAATAATTGTATTAATAAAGTATTAAGTGTTATATCAAGGCTTATAAAATATGATCATGCAATGTTTAAATACTCTTCTAATTCTGGTGGAACAACGTTAAAATATTGCGATGTTTGACCACGATACAGGCAGTATGACAATTGTAGAGAATCACACCAGTTTTATACATACTTTGCACATCTTGCAACATTATTTTTGGTTTTTAAAGTCCAAAAATGCAAATTCATTAACTACTTTCCCAAATCCCCATTCTACTGCTTGTCTTACAACTTTCATAGAATTGTTAAATTCTTCCTGCTGGGGCGTTAAATTTCGACTAGAATATGGACGCAATAACAATGGTTTCATTGGATATGCACAGTTACCATATATTAAGTAACGTTTACCATTTGCTAAATTATTTATTTTTGTTTCCAGTTGTTGATATAAATATCCCGGCATCATGCCTTCTCCCAGGAATTGCCCCATACAAATTAATTATAAGTCCATCTGGACACAGCAAGGATTGATACTTAAGACAATGGCCGGAATAATATTCTTCTTGGTTCACTGTTGGTCTACATATGGGCTTAACTGTGTCATCTACAAACGTCCAGCAGTTTTGTAATGCTGCCCCTTTTGTTGCAACCGCGTTAGAATAGTATTCTAACTTATGTTCATCTAACCATGGAATTTGGTTCAAATTGTCTATGAGGAAGGAAATGTTCTGAAGAATGATATCTATAACTTTGCCGGCTATGATAGACATATAAGTTGCGGATAATCCAAATATGCGCTCTAAATCTATGTACCTATTAGGGTAGGCAAGCCTTCTCAATAAAATACACAATCCTTCTACATTACTAGTTTTACAATTCCTTTCAGCTTCTCTGATCGGTGGAATGCCAAGAGCGTCACAAAGTCTCCTAATATCCTGCTTTTTAAATCTAAAATACGCAGTAAACTCTTCTTCACTTAATCTGTCTAGATTCAGTCTACCATACGTAAGTGATCTTACTCGAGGAGCTCTTCGAGGATTTAAAATATTGTGTACAATTGCCTCTTCAACTTCATCATCGCTTAGGTTCCCAAATGCCGCAATATTCAACAGATCTTCCATAACGATTTATTTATTTTGACGTACAAAGCTTGACGTATAAATTTTACGTCTTGGTAAAAGTTTAATTTAAAATCGTACGTTAAAACTATTACGACAAAAATGACATTGACGTTCTCGTTTAACGTATCACTCAAAACGGTTTGCTAAAACTCTCTAATAATTTTTTTTCCCAATTTGATACCCATGACTATTGTATTTGTTCTTTTGATGAAAAATGAGAAAAAAACTTGATGTTTATTTGTTAACAAAATACAATGTACATGAATGCTTAGAAGACTATATAAACTATTGTTCGCTTAGATTTGTGGAAAATGTTAATCAAGTATTTTCCATTAGAAGCTATTTTTTCTGAGAACATAAATGTAGAAATAAATAAGTATTAAATTAACGGATTTTTGTCAATGTTTATAACTTTTTTCTTGGTTGCCTTTCTTTTTGTTAAAGCTAATATTTTCGAAAATTAATTATTTCAAAGTTTAGATCCTATGCATCTCTCAGGAGAAGATTCTAATTGATATTCGTTATTTTCACCTATTATGTGCTGGAATTCGTAAAATTTTGAACAGATATTATGTATTTAATTGCTTGAAATTGTTAAAAATTTTGTACTATAGTTGAAATTAGTTAAACTTGTGTATGTAATAACTACGTAATTCATAGAAATTAATACAAGAAATTAAATAAAAGCGACATCTGATTAAATGTTTTCGGTAATACAATATAAAGATCATGCTAACGTCGACATACGTTTATGAAAATTAATTCAGGCAGTTATTCAGAATAAGTCATACGCAACCTTATATGATTTTAACTATATCAATACTTTGACACATTTTGAAAAACAACACTGCGAAAAAAATTGTTTTTTAAAAATTATTTTACGTAGTGGTTTTATTCATTAATATTAAACGTTTATACGAGTACGCGTTGATACACTAACCGCAATAACAAAACAATACGAAATTTTTCGCTTAATTTACTTTCAACTGCTTTCAAAAGATATTAATTTTTATTACTGACAATTTAGATAAAACCGTTGTGCAGAAGTTTATCTACGAACAACCAAAAATATAGAGCAAAATAAATATTGCCTGAAAGGATCTTTAAATATATGTGTTTAATATTGTATATTTAGCTGTAAGAATTACAAGAAATATATTTCCTTTTGTTTTTTTATAACTTGTATTTATTGTTTGAACGTAACAAGCTAAAATTATTTTCTATTATATTTAAATGTTTTTAATATCTTACAGAAGTTAAGTAATTTTCTAAATGTATACCAACAAATATATTCTATTGTCCTAGGTATTATATAAAATACAATGACTTTAGATAGAATTTTTAACTTATAAAAGAGCGTTTCGATTAGATTAAGCCATCGTTTAAGATAAAATGTCAGATTTTCAAATTAATCTAATCAATTTATTTTAGTACTTAGCACTTACTAATAAAAACTCCACCTACAAGTCTATAAGTTCTTATACGACTGATACATTATTAAATTAAATAATTATGTATTTAGAATTAAAAGTTAAAATAAAAAAATCACGTTTTAATACAAACTTGAGAGTAAAAACATTCGGTAATCTGTAAACACACTTTAATAACTAATGAATGTAAGAAGGCTTATAGGAAACTCTTCCTTCACAAGATTTGAATGATTTGCGACATGTTTGTATATTGCTATTGAATAAGATAAAATAAAGAGGTAAATGATGTATCCAAACAAAACTTAACAAGTATTAATGCATAAAAGCTTTTAATTATTCCAATGTTGACCACAAAACAAACAAGTAAAGATAAAAGACAGCCATAACATTAGCAAATTTATCTTTTAACAAATCTATTAATCAGTTAAGTATCTACAAACAACATTGTTAACATTATAATTAATTTGTTACACGCACAATTACAGCGATATTACATATTATAGTCTCCTAATAATTAATGTTCCTCGGGTAATTACATTGTATTCACTGCTAAAAGGACTTAAGTCAAGTTTTTTACTTTAATCGGTATCGGTAGTCATAATCAAAAATCTATATTATTTTATAATCATTTCGACAAATATTTTTTTAAACCTATTAAATATCTAACTGATAAAAAAATCATAAGTACAAACGATTTGACAAATAAGAAATTATATTTTTTCTTTATGTTTATGTGTATGAAAACTTTAACCTACATTTACTTTTATTTCCATTGAAAGCATGCTTTGAATATTAAAGGTAGAAACATATAGATCGATACACAAATATGAATTAATAAAACCTTTTTACTTGAAGAAATGTCAGTTATATTGACTCTGATTAATAATGTACGTATTTTTGTATTATCAACAATCTTTAATATACGAAGAAATAACTACTTTGATTGTAGTTCACCTAAAAATCGTTAAAGCAAAATTTTGATTAATTTCAAGACTGCTGAAAAGTGAATTGTAATTCTGAATGTTTTTATTGATTTTTTTTTAAATATTTATGTTTCACTTAATATTGTAAGTGTAATACGAATATAGAAAGATGAATATATAATTGAAAGCTTTTAGGAATGCTTACTCGTTGTAAAAATAATATTCTGATACAGTCACTAAATTTTTAAATGAAAAAGAAACATAATAACAATTTGTACCAATTACATGGTTACTTGGAGAATATTGCAAATTTTATACGGAAAATACTTCCTTTATTCAGCGTTAAATATTGAAAAAAAAACTTCTACAAAGAACTTATTAATTATGCTTGTTTCGTAAAGCTAATTAAACTAGGTAGGTACATATTTTAAATTTAAGAAAACATAGTTAAACACAGTTCTTTACATAATTTATTCAAACTTTATTAAATTAAAGTCAACATGGGTTTTGTAATATCTTCGGCTGAAGAAGATTATTCCTTTATAAAACTAAAACGAATTTTAATCTCGGTCGGAATTCCAGTTCTCCTAGATGTCCATTAGCAATGCAAAGAAGCTAATAACAAAGACTATGACATAATTGAAGATACTTTAGTACTCCGTTTACCCAAAGTTCCTATTGTTTCCTATGCTACAATTAACTTTAAATCCAGTTTGAATAGTATGGAATATGAACTGCTATTGCATATTAAATTTTATTGGAAACATAAATTAGTTTAAGAACAATGTACGTAACAATCTATGTTTTCTTACCAGATTTACATTTAAAGTAAATGGATTAATAATATTTTTATGGTCAAAATTCGTTTAGCACAATAATGTCATCCTACTTTAGATTCCGTTTTATCGTGTATGTAGAAAGCATCCCAACACAATCTTTGTACGGTACACAGTACATTTAGAACCTGTTGAATGCCTTCCAAACCACTGCATTAGTTAATTATTTTTTTCAAAAATAATAATCTTAATTTTTTAGTTTTAACAAATAGTCTTATCGAAAGCAAAGTTTCTAAATTAGTAAAATAGTGAATTAATAACATATAATGTTGTATTATTATGTATAATAAATATATACGAAAAATCAGTTACGAACCGAAGCAGAGGATTTAGAACTCTGCCTTGGATTTGAAGTAAACAAACGAAATAATTCCGTTTGACAGCACCTGAGCTGACTTGACACCTGAAAGTTAGAAGCAGTTTAAAGTATCACTGAATTATAAAATAACATTTTTAGGATTGTCTAGATGTATTAAATTATGAACTGAAAATGCACTACTGTAAGTTGTAATGATATGGTTATTAACAAATAATGCTGATTCTTACAACATAACTCAATTTATGTTTAAATTTTAAGAGTTATGATAAATGATAACACTATTAATTACGAATATCTTAACCTAAACTTTAATGTATGAAATTATGTTATCAAATAAAGCTTAAAATTTAACTTAACAAATCCCCTCTAACAACATTAAGAACTTTAAGGCGCATTAAATGAGACTTAAGAAAAGACGTGTACATATAACAAAGAGCATTAGTTTAGATATATTAACTGGTTAGGAAAATAAATAGAAAAAACAAGAGAGGGAATGTTAATAGAAAAGGAGAAGAAGAAGTTATAATAGACAATTCGCTGTGTGGATATTATAAGAACATATAAAAGGAAAACGCCGAGACAAAGTTGGACCTGTGAACAAATGCAAAATTCTATCGAAGATGTTCATAACGGCATGACTTTAAATAAAGCTGCTAAAAATTGGAATGTATCTAGAATGTCGCTAAAAAGGCGAATAAAGAATAGAAACAATAAAGCAGTTGAAAGCAAAAAAACTTTTGAGAAGAATAAAAAATGTGTTTAACGCCAAACAAAAAGCGGAATTGAAACAACATACCTTAGACATGGATACAAGAATGTATGGACTGCCATCAATTGTTCAGCTGGCTGAAAAAACCACATTCAACACCCTTTCCCAAAACAGTTTGGAATGGCAGGTGAAGGTTGGTTAGGTGTTTTTTATTTTTTATTGAGATACCAGAGTCAACTTTTCCTGCAAGAACCAGAGCTTTTAATAAACCTGCAGTGTAAAAGTTCTTTAGTCTTTTTAAAGAAGCCAATAGCAGACATTATAAACCCTTTGCTGCCCATGAAATATTTAATGTTGTCAAAACCTCAATAAGCACAGTACCAACAAGAAATACTAAGATTTTAACCCGGAAGGTTAGAAAACAAGTTGGACGTATAGCTTCTGCGGAGCGAGGTCAAACATACATTTCTGTCAATTGCATAAGCGCGGGAGGTAATTTTCTACCCCTAATAATAAAAGTCACGCGCCAAAGAATGAAACCAGAGTTGATGGATGGGGCCTCTCCAGGCTAGGTTTTTATCTGCAACACGACTGGGTGTATGCACTATGTAGTGTTCTATTAATTTTGGATGGCCATTTGAAACACACCAAAAACTTATCTGTTATAAACAAAACAAGAAGTAATTTTGTAACTTTGCTTTGTTTACCTTTACACAGCACTCATCGATTGCAACCACTCAACGTTAGTTTGATGTCTCCTCTTTAGGAATTTTACAATCAGAGTCTTGAGAAATAAATAAACAAGTATTCAACACGGGCTGTTTGCATGTTCCAAATTTCTGCTATTTTTGGTCAAGCATATTTGAAGGCTTCCACAACTATTTATTTGATTAGTGGTTTTAAAAAGTGCGGCATTTTTCTTATGACCCAAATGGTTTTTACCGAAGTAGACTTTATAGCTTCCCAAGTTACAGAAGTGACAATGGAATTAGATCAGCAGTTAGAACCTCGTCAAGTCGCTGATGAAGATCCTCATTATATTGTCCTTGAATATTTTCTGACAAAAGACAATACTTTAACCGACCATAATCAGAACCCTGAATCCATTGCATGAACTTCTTTAACAGAACATGGTACATGCTTTATTGCCGTCAATGATAGTATACCATAAACTTGTTCATCCTGTGTTTCAACAAAACAAACCCAAAATATGGTTTCCAGTTTTTCTGTGTCTCTTTTAAAGATAAAACCATTACCAAAGCTTAGTTTTCAAAACGTCAAAACGTGCGTCATTTTTCTTTAGAGTTTTTTTCGTGTGTGTTTTTTAGGGGTTTTTGGTGCAAATATAAACTATGGAAGGTAATCAGTAGCTTACAGTACTCCATGGTCAACAAGAAAAACATGTTGTTCCTGAGAATTACCACTTTGGTTTCCGGACCTGGTCATCAAGACCCTCCCGGATAATTAGGAAAAAAATGTACAACACAATTTCACAAAACACAGTAACATTACACAATTACCATACGATTAAATAAATTAATAAATAAATTCTACTGTTTGGAAACCAGCACTGTTTTAACTCGCAGTCCATACAAAACTCAATTGGCATCAACTGAACTTGTTAAAAAGAACCAAGAAGAAAGAAGAATGCAGAAGGTCAAGAAAAAGATATTAAATCAAAACCAACAAAATCACCCCCACTCATTTGTAAAAGTAAGAAATGTGCAATTTTGCAGGTATATGATTATCAATGATTGAAGAGTGACATTCAAAGTTTTTATAGGACAATCCTCCACCATATACCTGAGACTCTTTCTGCCGTGCCGACAAGTTTTCGGTACAAAAACTGTAGTTCATGGTAATATGATTATTACCCATGAAAGTACGTATTACCATAATATCAATAAGCAAATTCTGGGAAAGTACCTTAACAGTTTTTATAAAAATAAAGTAAGGGATTGCCTGACTATATCAGGTAGAGAAACAGAACACATATACCATCGGACCTCATTCTAAACTAAATAAACATTAAAAGAAAACAACAAGAAACAAAAGCAACATTAGAAAATAGTTTGACCATGTACTTTAAATCAACCCAACCTACCAACTTTATAAATTTGATTAAGAGCGAATAAAAAGAATAGTTTTTGTCTAGATGTTTTACTCATTGAGTGCCCATTCTTCTAAAACACTATTCAAGCATCTTTTAAACGGAAAATTGTACCAACATACACAAAGAGTAGAAAATTGATAAGCCTTACTTTTTTTTTATTTCATATACACATTTATTTAATTAAAAAATTTTTAACTGTTTCATTAGTATTCTTTAGTTCTTACTAATTTTACTATGTAAAATTTTTATTTTATCTATTTTTCTTGATTACGCAATTTTTTGACGAAATTCTTCTTCTTCTCTTATTCTTTGTTTTTAACAAATTTTATTTACTGCTACAAATCCATTATAGGGATGATAAGACTGTCTCATTATTTCAATATAGTAGGCGGTGATTTAACGATTTAACGCTAATGCTTTTAAACCGTTTAAAATTTTCATTCGAAGTATGAAACTGTTTACTACATTTGTTTGCTAACAAGTGGACTGATTGTTCATCATTTTCTAATTAATCGCGTGAAACTGTAATAAACGACATGACAGTTTGTAGACACATTAAATTTTAAAGTATAGTTTTTTTTTAATTTCTTTTAAGCTCTAGTAAGAAAATAAACAAAATGAAAATCCTATTGTGAATATTGACAACCATGGTAAAATTTAAAAACAAGATCAGCACGTTTGCTTGTTCACAAAGTTTTTTATTGTTTTATAGTACTACACTATCTCTGCGGTTGCATCCGTATTTCCGCTCATGATCAATGCATAACCAAATTTTACTTTTAAAAATCGGATAAGTATTCTAGAATACTAACATTCTGGATTACTTTTCAATTACAAAATAGTTAGATTCCAAAACATCGTGCGAGAATATTTTTGCACTTGTTAGGGAATGAGCACTGGTACGGCCATCTCGTGGCTGTTAACACAAAGTTGCATTTGGGGACAATTATTACAAAAACTTTCATTAACGATGCTTATTTGTAGTAATATCGGGTATAAATGATACAATTTAATTTTTAATTTCTAGTATAACTCATTTTTAAAGACATTTAAACGTAAAATTAACTTCCAAAGAATGTAACCTCCAAATATTTTGAATGTTGTTTGTAAGTGTAATTTGTCAGTAAGGTACCTATATACCAGAGTGATCCGATTTAATTAAAAAATACAAATTCATATTGTAACCATACAAATACAAAATTTGTTTTAGTTATTGTCAGATTTTTATTCGCTGATGAAAGTATCGAAATCTACATACTACGAACCTATGCTTTTCCATATATGATGAAGATTAAACAAACATCTTTGTTACCAAGATTATGAACAATAGAACTATAATATATAATGTAAAAACAGAGTGTTCAACTTAATAAATTAGTGTGTTGTTCACTACCATTAGTAAATCAAAGTTCACCTTTATTATTGTTGTTAAAAATCAGAAATGCTTTTTAAGTCATTGTGCAAAATATTGCTATTGCGATGAAGCATCTATGAAATATAATGGACTCACAATTAGAGACAACGATGGTGATGGTAACGCAGATACACCACACATTTACAGCCATGTCAATACATACAAAGTTTTGAAGTTAGACAAGTAATGCCCCCTTACATCAGGTTGAAAGTAGGCATCCAAATGTAATTACTTTTAGTTGCAGAGTTTTAAAACCAAGGTGGTTTGCCTTTAAACATGCAGAAATTATCTGCACTTTACGGAATAAAGAAGGATTTGTACTTATTTCTTCTTTCAATTTATTAAAATGTTAATGCATAACTTTTTACAGAAATACACTGACGTACAAAGTTTTCTACATATTTCAAATAAATTTATCTTTTCTAATGGGCTAATGTGGTTTACAACTTGTTAATTAAGATTTCTGGCAATGAGTTGGTTTTGTTATTATTTTCGAGGTATCGATAAATTAAACCTTGAAAAGAAAGTTATCGACTTTATCAAAAGCTTATTCTATCCTGCAAGTAACACAAGCATTTACTTTCCACATAATGATAAATTACGCATCTCCTCAAATATTTGTTTAAGTACACATAAATTATTAGAAACACACAATGTATGAAACAATGTTTCAGATCTGCCAATGCATTTTGCAGGAATGCAATCAGATGCCACACACACAAATTTGTTTATTTCTCTAGGGTACAATGCTTCCAGAGAAACCAATTCAATTATTATTTATCAAATTAATTATCTAGAATTAGATAAAGTTAAATAAGCAGTAATTTTTTAATCATATACTTACCAAAAGTTGTAAACATTTGTAAGTTCGTACACAAGTAAATTTATTTAATAAACGTTCGTAATAAAATAATAACTAAAAAACTAAACCAACTAAACACTATTAGCTGTGTTATTGTTAATTGATAAATCGCAAATAAAAAGGCATTGTTTTTTCCAACCTTAACCTAAATTCTAAAGTAAGTAACTACCACCACAAATAAAAGGTACCAACTTAAAATAGAGAACAAAACTAATACTATTGTAAAGTATTTAACATTTTTTTATTGATGCACACTTTCTCTGTCGTAGAAAAGTATAGTCTGCAACACGTTTGGAATGGCTATTCCGCACTCATGGAACCGTCATACTCGCCTTTGGGTCGTGTGACAAACATTCATTCCACTCGTGCGGAATATGTCATATTCCAAATTTGTTACAAAATATACTATTCAAACCATTCTAAATGTGGTAATGTAAAGTAATTTTTCTGCCAAGAGATTAATTACTTGATCGAGATCCATAATTAAAACAAAGGCTGGTGCAGTTATCATTCTGTCCTGGATAATGATTCTATGTTTGATGAAGTTATTACGATAGTAGATATATTGTTGCGTCATGAGATTAGCCTTTTTTTGACCAACTATCTCACCATTCTTCCACTTTTTCGGCGCCCCGCTACAAATCCAGGAAAAGGTGATAAAGATTAGATTAGAAACCTTAATTATACTGACCTGATCAAATAACCATTGGTCACCGTCTGAATCTGAATACTTTCTTGATCTTCTGCCTAAAACCGTTACATGCCTACAGCAAGTAATAATAACACCGCCTAAAAAATAAACAATTGTTTGTTAAAAAATCACTTTGGTAGGTTATAACATAATTTACCATTAATACTTCCAAGTATCAATCTGATATATTATCCGGTCACAACGTACGACATCTGTAATCAGAAAAGCCGAGGTCGTTTGAGTCCACTACAAATCAACTGTTTTGCGACCGTGTCTACGCTGCCATTTCAAGATGACATTAGACCTACTGTTTGTTTGTTTGAACTACACCACATCTCGTACAATTTATTCATAATCATTGTTTTTTTACATTTAACATCAGCGTGTACATAATCATTGTCCACATTTTATTAGTGCATTCTAAAATAAATATACCTCCTAAACATTGTTTCTCTTACTTTATTCGGTGTAGTTACCCGAGGCAATTAAAATTTTGTAAATTTGAAACTTGCAAAAGTCTTCCAGGTCGAGGTTTTACACCTGTAACAAAAAACCTAGACGTTGTACGTGTAACTTCATATTTTCACTCATTCATTCTATGAAGGAGTTCTCAAAACATCTCCAACGTAGGTAGCTTGGAAAGCTGCAACTTCGTAATAACAACCAATAGTTGTAGGAATTATATTAAGTCGGAATTTTTTGATCATCTTAAACTGGTGGTGTTAAATACCGTTTAACTGCTTAGCAACATCTCATACACAACTGCATTGAATCTTCCGCCATATTTTTCAGAAAGTATTACTTAAATTTGTGAAAACAACCAAGATGAACTGTTCTCAGTAATCATTATTTTATTCTGTCTGTGGCAACTTAACATTTTTTGCCGAGCGGGTAAAGGTTCATACACAGTGTACAATTCCACCAAGATCTTCAAAATTTGCTGATGGAGGAATCTGTAACATAAATGATACATTCATATTAGAGGATGAGGATGGAACCCTTTTTTTGCCACATGTGGATTTGCCAACGGTAATTTCGCTAACGGTTGTATCACCGAAGTTTACATTGCATCTTCCAGTGTGCAGCCTCAAAACGATTATTTGTGCGTACATTAAATGTTGGCGCATATATGCACCACATTTTCCAAGGAATTTTTTTTTTTATTTTTTCATGTCTGTTGTGTCAACCCATATGATAATCCACAAACTAATTTAGAAGTGGTTGTAGTTCATCCAGGAGTTCATTTTTTAATTCATCTAATACGTTATCGATAGCGCAAAATGATACATAAGACAAACACACTATCATTTTACATTTTAACGCAAACAACATTAAGTTTGGGAAAATTATAAGTAATAAATCTCATAACCCTTTTGCACACTAACGACATTTTTAAATGAAACTGGTTTATTTATATTTAATTTATGTAAAATTTATTGCATATACTCAATACTAATAATAAACAATAAGTTAAATAAAAGTAAATTTTAAGCAACTTTGTCGACACGTATCTAAAAGCAGTTACATAAGTCGATCCTTCGATAATTATAGCCAACATGAGCGTTAGCAAAAAAAAATCTCGAATCGCCTGCTGTAAATTCGCAAGAGGTTTTGCAATAGCAAACAAACACTGAGAATCACTCGACAACTGTTTCGTCCTTTTGGGACTCTTCAGGAGTGAGAGAACTAGAGTATAAGTTCACTATTGTACAAATGCGTGCTGTCAACTATATTCCCAACTGGAGGGTACATCATATTCAAACTGTAGGTTTTGCGACATCTAGTGTCGACTCATGTTAGCGATCACGTACGCAATGGTTCGCATTAAGCAACTTTGTCGACAGGTATGTAAAAGCAGTTACATAAGTCGATCCTTCGATAATTATAGCCAACATAAGCGTTAGCTTTTACATACCTGTCAACAAAGTTGCTTAATGCGAACCATTGCGTACGTGATCGATAACACGAGTCGACACTAGATGTCGCAAAACCTACAGTTTAAAGTAAATGTTGTTTATTCGTACACTTATGGCCGTATTTGCCAACACAGCTTAAGCTTAAGCAATGGTTAAAAAAATCGTTGTTATGGTTCTAACATTTGTGCCTACAGACAGAATCAGAGAGCATCCTAATTCCCCACTCACACTAAATGATTTAGTCACTCACACTCGACTTAAGTTAGTAAGAGTCTAGTTCAACCTAACCTTTGGCATTTTGAGTTAGGTTTGAGTATTGAATGTGTCAAAAATATTGTTTGGGAAAAAACTAAAACTTCATAGTTATGGGCATTTGAAGATGGTCCAAACTTAACTCAAATATCTCTAACATTTCACTTATTAGTTGGGAACTTGCCAAGCTGCAAAAAATATTGTGTAAATATCTAGGAAAATACATGTTAAATATAATTTAAGCAGACATATTTAAAATATTTAAAATGAATGTGAAGTTAACGGCGATTTCACCGTACAATCAATAAAGACAAATATTTAAAGCTAAAATTATCTGACGTATATCGGTAACAGCTTAACAATAACGGTTACATATTATCCCTACATAATGTAACGAGATACAAACGTTTTGTCGTAATTTGGTGTCAAGCATAAATTAAATTCCGCGCCTGGTTGTTATGCAACTTTCTTCTCGCTACAAACACGTTTGAACTTGGAGTTCACATTTTTTCTCTTATCAACTATTAAGTACGAACTTAATTTGTGGTAGTATTGTCACACGGGCAGGTCGTTCTGAATTTATATTGGGTTGTTAACGCTAAAATTAAATTGCGGACTCAATCAGGAGTAAAATAGATTTCTTGGATTTAATTACAGATCGTCTACATTAACAGCTTTCAAGTTTTAGTAAGCTGCTACGAGTAATATACTTGGATTTAATGCTCGGTAGGCAAGTTTCTTCCACGAGTGTGCTTTCTTTCATTTTATTTTTTTTTTCGAAGTACCATACCTAAAACAGTTAGTGCAGTGATCCAAATTATGATACCGTCCTACTTACAGTGCTAAACAACGAAGCACTTATATTTTTGGTGTCGTCATAGAGTTAATTTATGCGGGACTGTCGGATGTTTGTCGAGATCGTCAACATTGTCAACAACGTCGCGTCCAAGTGCAATCGAGTTGGTATGGTTGTCGTCTTGTTGCTAAACAGCATCTTTCACTTACCGGCTTGCAAGGAACACTTCTCCTGGGCACAGCGGCGGCAACAGGAAGCCTACGAATTCAAAGCTAAGTTTATTTTGTAATTCTCCAACTTACCTTGAATACGTTTTCTTTTGAAAAATAAGCACATCATATAAGTGTCTCGTAAATATTGGAGTTTAACAAACACTACCCTCCACAACACACGCAAACGAGAAATAAACAGAAAAAAAAATAAATGTTCTAAATAAATAAAAATACACCTTGTAAAAAAATAATTGGTTTTATTGCACTCTCCTGGAAAGTTTCTCTCCCACTCTCTCGCGCGGGAAGGGGTTTGTTTTTAAATCATATTTACTTTGGGGGTTCAGAGTTACCCCAATTAAACCTATAGTGTAGTTTTTTTTTAACTTTGTGGCGCTCGGGACTAACCCCACTCTACGATTTTTTTTTGTTAGAGTTAGTGAGGGCAAATTTAACTACGTTTAGGGGTGCATTGATTTGCAATTTGAATTCAAATCTACCCCTTTAAATAAAGTAGAACCTAACAACTTTCATTACAATAAAACTGGACTAACAATCTGTGTATTATCGGAAAGCTTTCCTACAGCGGTGTTTTACGTATCGGTGACGAAGAAAGCACCAGGTCCAAAGTTCATACGGCATTCATCCCAATCAAATTTTAATATAATTACTAACGTTGACGTTGACGTTCCCAGGTCATACATAATTCGGTAGTATACTAATATTTAAAATCTTTCAATTTACGGCGTCCCCCAAAATATATTATAGACACTTACAACTAATAACAATATTTTAGCGAATTAATTAGAAGAACCATTTTGATTACCTGAAGGAACTCGTCCCAATCACGTTTGCACCTGCCTACTTTTATAACGGAAATGAAAGTTCTGGTTAAGTACACGTAGCAATATCAACAAAGACGATTTAAGATATTCACAAGTACGTTGGTGCACACACTTTTTTTTTAAAAAAAATTGTTCTTCTTTTGATGAAAAATTACCAAGGTAAAATGATCGCGTTTGATGGATGTAGGTAAAATTTCAGTTCAAAACAATTCTCTTTCACAATTGATTTCGTAAAATCTATGTCTTAAAGTAATTCCTATCTTTGCGCGAGTATAGTAAACTAGTATTCGTTTAAAGTTAGTGTATATATGGTTCTATTTTGTAGAAATTCTAAGTAATGTGCTTGTTTTTTTTTCTAATTACATTTTTAAGCGGATTATAGTATTTCTTAGAAATCTTGTTACATTATTTTCTACTTGAATGCTCCACAGTTGCTTCTGCACAACGTTTTATGGCTGCAATAACTCCGTTTTTTTAAATTTTGGTTGGCCTAAGTATCGCTCGAATAGTTATTTTCTATTTTCTCAAATCAATTTATTGTTCCTGGTATGTAGTCTTGCTCTACAACAAGTTTTTGCTCACAACCCCAAAATTTGTAACCTATTCTATGTGTTTTTGTCGAATATGTATATATCCTCTAGAAAACCATAAACTTCAAATTTGTTCTATTAGTTTGTACCTTATGTGAGAGTACATACATACGTACATACGTTTTTTACAAAGCACAATCACCATACTTTTTTAACCTATGATAAAATACAAGTAAAAGCTTTTTTGGATGGTTTTTCTCTTTTTGTCCGCAGTATTCGTGGCATAGAGGGTTATCACTCCAAATGTTTGAATTGACCAGATTACTGCAAAAAAAGTTAACGAGGGTATTCTAACAGAAAACCACACATTAAATATTTCGTAAGTTAATGAAGCAAAGAAGTATAATCTTTGTTATGGATATTTAAGATGTTGTGGCGAATTAAAACCAGGCGGTGAATTAGAATCCCACAGGTGAATCTACATTTTTTAACGAAGTAACATACCAACTAGAAAACACATGTCTCACAAATTTTTAGAAACAAGATAAATTTGAAAATTATTAGGTGAGATATTATTTAATATACATTACATTAGAGGTAGGAAAGTCCCCTCCTATACAGTGCAAAACATTCACAATGCAAACGAGATTTTTGTGTTGCTTAATGTACTCCTTTCACATTCTGAAATCAAGATTAATTTGATGTTTTCTGTATTTTAGTAATTATTATTATGCACACTTTAGTAAAACTACATTTGCAACAATTACTGAACTTAATAATAGTTGTCAAAGAGTAACATTTCCGTATTGACAGGGAGATGTTGATGAAATACATTTTATTCAAATAAAACTATTAGAATATAATTTTCGAATAAATTATTAGTTATTTAATTATTCCCTGTCGAAGGAATTGAGATGTATATTATTAACATTAAATTTTCATACCTACCAATTTCATGGCGATTTCACTGTTGCTATAAAATTCTTCTTTTTGTTCAATTAATATTTAACGCATTTTCCTTTTTTTAACATAATTGAACTAAATGATAAAAAGGGATCGATAAGCAAGTGCTATTTATATTCGTGAATTTAAAATCAACTCAATACTTACCGTAACAATATTTTCATTTAGTATTTGATTTTCATTAGAAGTAATGAACTTATTAGTAGGTATAGCAATAAATGAATGTCAGTAATATTACAAGAATTTACTTGTGGTTGTTGCAGAAATCAAGTTTAATTATTATTATATATTTCTTTTAATAAACTACTTTAATTTGTATGTTTCCGTACCATCAGATGGTATATTCTGTAACAAGTTTGGAATACGGCATATTCCGCAAGAATAGATTGAGTTTGAGCCGAGGGCGAGTGAAACAGTTTTAGAAGTTATTTAATTTTAAACTTAAAATATATACAAGGTGTGTCTTGACGATAGCATATTAGACAAATAATATAATAACGATAAAACCGATTCAGCTGAAAACTGACCCTATACAAATTGATATTGTCTACTTACTGACAATATTTTCATGGCAGTTTCAGTTCCGGTTATACTACTAAAAAAGTCTAATAAAAAATTAATATTTCTTGAAACATGTAAAAACGTGTACAAAGGTTAGACATGGTATTGGACTATGTTTCCAGCATTAGACATTTTTGAAAGTTATTTCTACGGTAGGTCCCGGAGTATCGGTAGTTAAGAAAACAAAAATTGTCAAATCGTCATCTTTTTAAAATTGCAACTGTCTTCTTATCTTTTCATTTAATGCAAAATTTATTTACACATCTGTTGATATATCATATTCCTATACCTACACTGAATAATTTTCGTATTATCTGCTTTACTTCTACTTTTGTTGGAGATGATGTAATAAATTAATAGTGTGCTTTGTAATCTGTTTTAGCCAACTGATTGAAGATATTATACTACAGGCAGCGAAACAGATTGTAAAGCTCACTATTAATTTACTACAGAAAAGTAGAAAAAGCAGATAACATGAAAGAAAAGAAAGTAAAAGAAAGTAGATAACACGAAAATCATTCAGTTTAGGTATATAAACACGATATACCGGCGGATAGGTAATTAAATTCTGCATCGAATAAAAATATAAAAAAATATACTTCCAATATAATCGGAAGTGACACCACTATGAAAATATTTTCAGTAAGCAAACCATGTCCATCTGTATAAAGTTACAAGTTTTCAGCTTATTCGGTTTTTTCGTTCTCATTATTTGTCTAACATGCAATCGTCGAGACACACCCTGTATGTAACTGTATAACTAACAACACAACAGAAAATGACTACTAAAGAAAACGAATGAAATTCTATAAATAGTACTACAATTTAAGTTGCCTATAACGTCCTTGCATACATACAAAATTACTTGTCTATAATGAATATTCTTAATATAACGTCTTAAAAATATCCCTTTCTAGATAATAACGATCAACTATTCTACCGGAAAAATGTTAACTAATAATATAATAGTATAAAAGTATAATATTAAAAAATATGTATTTAAAATTATGTCATTTCTGAACTTTGTTTTTTATTTTATTATTTCTAAGAAATTATGGGCGTATTTTAGATGTAGTAAATATAATTTTTATTGTTTTGATATAACAAAACACATACTTTATGTATTATTTTGTTGAATACTTTGTCTAATCAAATTTTCGAAAATTAGTAAAACTTTATCCTTTATTAATTAATTAATATTTATTCTTACTTCCTGGTTTTGTTTTTATCCACTCATGTATATTAATTAAAACTCAAGAACTGAATAAAATTTAAATTTTCAAAAGCAAAGTTTTACTAAGAATCTTTGGTATATAAAATTTTAATCCGAAATACAGAAAACCAGGTTTAACAAAACATTTAATAAGTTGGATTGTTTATACTTATGTATATATTGTAATAAACTGATGCGGGCTTATATGTTATGTTAATTACAAGTAAACATTTTTACTCAGTATAAGTATTTGTTAACAACCTGTGTACGTCCTAACAGTTTTTGTGATTTTTAGACAGGTTAATTTTTTTTTTTTGAAATACAAATTTCTTTTGTTAATTAAGCATATAATGAAAAAAAATTATATTGTGCTAAAGAAATACTTATGCCACATCAATAAATCCATATCTATTTTTAATTATACTGGGAAATTTATTATTCTGCAGTAGCAATTAGAAAAATTGAAATTAAGTTTCAACAAATGCATTCATCGAATAGTTCAGTACAATTATTTTTAACCTGACACATACTTGTTAAAAAATAACTAAATAAAAGTATCTTTTGTGTAGAACGAAATGTATTAATAGATATTTTTCTGGTAGAATTTCCATGAAAAGTAACTAATTACGTAACACTGGAAACAACTTCAGATGAATTCTTTTCTTATCGTAAGAAAATAGTATGAAACTACGTATTTAAAAATTATCTTAAAAACTGTCGTTCAAATGTAAAAGAAAAACAGGAATGACAATTATTATTTATTTTGTTAACATCTTGAACCAGCTCGTTCTTTGTGAAGTCCTTGAACGTAAAAAAAGTCCAGAAATTGGAACGGTTCAATCAAAACCAGAGAAGAAGATGTAAAGTTTGCGTAGTGCAATGTAATCTTTAGGGGTATCAAAAATAAAACATCAGCCAAAAATAAAGTTTATTAATTTTAAAAAGGTCTTGTTAACTCCAAAATGAGAAGAAGGAGGATCATCGTGTCACTGATGCACAATTGACTTCCTTCAAATTTTAGGAACAACTAATTTTTATTTAACTAAATTTGAGTTAATTATTAATTAATAATAATTAATTAAATTAAAGGATGTTAGGAATAACTTTAACATGTGTACCACTCTCAATATAATTGCAAAAATTATGAATAGCGAAAATAACAGCTAAACATTCACGTTCGGTAATTAAATAACTATGTTCCATTTTATTCAATGTACAAGAAGCATAAGCAATAACTTTTTTATCAGCTCTTTTTTCCTGGGTAAGTACTCGACCCAGTCCATAGTTTAATTGCAAGTGAAAATATTTAGTAAAGTCGGGACTAGCTAAAATATGAGCATTTATTAAAGTAAATTTTTTTAATTGTTTCTAAAGCTTCTTTAGTCCAAACAAATTCAACAAATTATTAGTAGGAGCCAAAATTGCATCAATTTTAGATGAATCGGTTTGAAGTACTTCTTTATTAAAAATATAACCTAAATATGACAACTCGGGTAGATTGATTGTAAAATTAGGATTTTTAGGACGTTGATAAACCTTTTTTAAAATTGCTAAATAAAAGTACTGCAAATGATAATTATATCAACAAATTGCTATAAAAATTATTGGATAATAAATTCATTAAACGGTGAACACTGCTAGGAGCATTGGTTAAAATCAAGAGGAGTTTCCCAAAAAAGTTTTCTTTAAATCAACTGTAGTCAAGCATCTTGTTTCAATTTAAGAATTAATTTGTCTCAAGAATCAACAGCAAGCAGCACGGTACTATGATAGACCTGAATCAGCAAAACGATCAATTGCACACTTAAATAATTCCTGATAACTAATTTTACGCGCTTTTCAAAATTCATTACAACGTTGTACAAAAGTCAAAACTGAAACATCTTTGAAATTCACTCTTCGGTTTATATCCAATTTCATTAAATTCTTAGCAAAATCCAGAAATTCTGTATTGAATGTTATGTAGTTCAACCTACGTAAAACCTGAGCTTAATCAAAAGAATTCACTCTTCTTAGGTTTAATTTTATAATTACTCAAATCTTTAATTCAATTATTTTATCATCAAAATATTCAATTCGTTTTGTTGGTCTAAGTCAACTTTTGGATAATCAGGAAAAATAGTTAAATGGACTTTTTCAAGTGACAATTTAGTTATGAAAAATTTTCGTATCCTTTAATAAATCCTTTGTTTGAGTTCTCAAACAGATTCTACAGCTTTTTTCATTTCATAGGTATCAATCGGTTCAATTTACTAACTCGATTTAAAATCGTCAATTCTAACCGCTTCTTCGAGGGCGTAGAGGGTCTAAACCATACAACACAGACATACCTTAAAAAATACATTTCTTTTTCAGAATTTTAAATTTTTTAAAAAATGTTTTTTAAATTTAATTTTTACTCTGAATTTGTAAGAATTTCCGGTGTAGATAAAAACTGTGAAACCAGCGTTAACTTTTCTTGAGATATTAGGTTTATAGTACTAGTTTTGGACATAAGTGTTTTACATTTATTAGAAGAACCTATTCACGTAAAGATTGTATAAAAACTCTAGGTTAAACACGTTAAAATTATTTTAATATGCTATTTAGTCAAAAGAACAGCTGCCAAGAGTTGCGGACGAAGAACAGACATAGTCTTTAGTGGTCCATTTTTAGATTTTTTAGATTTAAAAAAAACATATAAAAACTCAGAAGAATTAATACCATAGAAACCAATGAAAAAGGTTTTTTTTTGTCAGAAATGATATCATCATCAGGAACGTCTATACTACAAAATAAAACAATCTTTTACGTGTCCCAGTGTAAAGAGAGTTTTTGAGTGGGCGTGCTCGGTCAATGGAAGGATTACAAAATTAGCATCTGTTGAAAGATTAGCATTAAGGACTTACATTTTATTAAATTAGAATTTTCTTATACTAAAACCGGCAGAAACGACAACAAGAGAAATTTATTTTTTCAACTTTTCTTTTGAACAGTGTGTATATTCATGTAGATTTTTTTACAGTTTCTGACGCTTTTTGAAACACAATTATATTTATAATCTAGCTGTAACTGTTCTGGTGTTTAACTGGAAAATTAAAAAATGATGTTTACGATTTTTTCTTCAGAGAATAAATTGGAATTTTAGGAAACAACCAACTGCGAAAACTATAGGAAAATTTGTTTAACTCTAGTCCTGCTCAAATTATACTCAAAATCTTAGAAAAGCGCCTAAGAACCCAGATCAAATACAATCTCGAGTAAAAACCGATATTATTCCGGCTAAACAGGCAAACACAGGACCATATAAGGCCATATAAGGATTAAGCTTAAAGCCCCTATTAGAGGAAATACGAGAAAAACGACTAATCAGGTATGGTCACCTAATCCGCATGAAGGAAGAAAGAATATCCAAGGAAATGTTCAATTTAAGACCAGACAGAGATATACATCGAAGAAGACTAGCAGTTGAATAGGATTTCAATAAAATGTCAATAAAGTTATCGTAGATTTGAGGGCTTATAATTTGGGCATTATTCACGAAAGTACCGTTACATCTGTAGAGCTAGCGTCAAAAACACTACACTGACAGACCCTTCAAAAGTTTTAATGTCGGATACAGAAAACATAGGACACCGTTTCACGAAAGTGTTGTTTTAAAACTTCTCACTGGCAGAACATCAGGGTAACTTTGAAGTAAGTTGAGGATTATCCAAATCAATGATTGTTGTAGACAACGTTTAATCTAAATTTTAGCCATGAGATTGTTCTGAAAACTTGTACTTAATAACCATCGCTTGTATAAAATTAGTTATTTTCATAAACAATCTTAACTTGCACTGAAGACAGTAAAACTTCAAATTGTCTTATGAAAATGCAAATTGAAAAATTCTGATTAGAACTGATGGTCTCTAGGTGTAGTTTCTACTGGAGAACTAGAATGGGCGTTTTTTACAGTACCAGGGTGAATACTACCACTCTTTAGGCATAACAAATATTTACGTCCTCGTTCGCAACATTTATATTTTTTTATTATTAATATAACCTTATATTTTGTAAATTTTTACACAGCAGCACAAATTGATACCTAAAGTAAAAATAACAAATTTCTGAAAAAACCTTACAAAAATCAAGATATGGTTCAGTTTTCAAACAACAGAAGCTGCCTCTTTCTTAAACAATGTAAAAAAAATTTTTGAAAAAAAATATATGATTAAAGTAATACAAAAAGATAATTATCTACTTAAACATATATACATATGCAATACAAAAATTTGGTGTTTACTGTACTGAAACATACAATTCACAATTTAAATTTATTTTGGAAAGAATACATCATTCCCACTGATCTACAGTTACAATTTATTTAGAAACTTTTCTTCTTTAAATTTGTTTAAAGTTAAGCAATCTCCGTTACTATATTGATAAAAAAAAGCAACACTTAAAATGTTGAGTCCTGTGTAAAGTAGGTGTAAGTCTACCTTTAAAACTGATATTGATATTATAAACGTCGTTCTTTATTGTAGATATGGAGGCGTTTTGACGTGAATTTTATGAGAGAAAACAGCTGCTTGCAGGAATCGACGTTGTTTCATATTATACCAATTATATTTTGGTGTATGACATACCCTATCAAATTTCCTTGTGTTTTTTAAATTTTTAGTTGCGTGTCTACAATTAAGAAAGGACCGTACACAGTATCACAAAAATTTAAATCGGATAAAACTAAATATTCACATAAAAGCACAAAACATAAAGATTATAAATTTTCTAAGGTCAATAGGCTTTACGAAAGTAAACATGTTATATTAAAATTATTACATGCTATAAGTGAAAATAATAAATTAATTTGAGTAGCATCAGCATACAGATGATATTTAGAGTATTTAAGTTCAACTTGAAGCTTGCTTGAATAAAAACTATATAATAGAGGTCATAGTATTCAACCCTGCTGAACTCCAGCAGGCAAAGGGAGATGATTGGAGATATTATTATCTATTTTAACTGAGTGTGTGCGAAACTCCAAATATAAAACAAAGAAACTTGATCTAAACTAATCTATCGCAGTATCTCAATAAGTAATAAATGACTAATTGAATCAAACGCTTTAGAAAAGTCTAAAAGGGCTATAATGGTAATTTACGATATCATCAATGATACTATTAAGGGCGGTTTCACAACTATAAGTTCTTTTAAAACCTGACTGTGGACATGGTAAAACATTGTATATTGCTCCTGTAGCTGATTACATAAATTTTTTTCAAGAATTGTGGGAAGAGACAGTAGGATGCTGAAACGTCGCAGCATTTTATATTCCGTACCGTTATTATTTTTAGAAATTAGTGTAACCAAATTATGCTTTAAGACAGTTCAAAATACTGTTTCTAACAAGCAAGTGTTTATTATATTAGTTAAAAATGGCAAAATGTTATTAATTCAACATTAAAACAATCACTTTCCTTTTTAGTTTTAATTGATTTTAGTACTTTATAAATGTCATCACTATTTTATTTTTGAACAAGTCTAAAGCAGAATCGGATATTATAAGGCTACAATTATTTTCCAAAAAATAATAATGTAAACCATCGACATTTTTTATGGAATCAAAGTTTTCAACATATTAGGTGAAGATTGTTTTATTTTAAATTCAAAATACGCTTTTATCTCTTTTGGATCAATTGAAGCGTAATTAAATTTCTTTTTGATAATAAAGCCAATGAGATCGATTTTTTTAAACTTTTGAAGTTTTTCTTCTCTACGAGTTTGTATAGTGTTAATAGTATCAGTTAACTATGGTGCTGAAAGTTCAGTGACAGGTTTTGTAAGTAATAGTGCATGTGTATCTATAACATTTGAGAGATGATTAAACTTTTTGCCAGGAAAGAAGATCCCTGCGTCATGAGTATGTGCATATGAATCAATATTAAAAACTTCTGAGTCAATTTGAAAGATTTACTATTTAGTTACTGGTTAAAATTAAAAAGTAACTAAAACAGTGTTGGCAATGTCAGTTGAAATACTAACCTTAAAAAGTAACAAGTGACAGTAATGAATAGCCTAAAACACAGAATGAAGCAAGAATGACAGAGACAGACATTTGACAGAACGTCAACTTAAAGTTAATAAAAACACTCATTTACAATATGTTACAAAAGCTTTAGGACGATAATACCAAATGCAAGTAAATATTTTTCTAATGTATTGTGTTACCCGGCCATTAACAACAATATCAAATAATAATCAAACATACTATATATTTTTAATTAGAAAATGAATAACAATAAAACAAATTCTTGTTGAACTTATTTTATGTATAGCGGTTTCTATTATGTACATAAATGTAAAGCAATAAATGCGATAAAATAGAATGATTGGTTACCGTTTTAACAAAAACAAAAACAAGCGTTTATCGCAGAGTGTTGACCGTAACTATGGTTAACATGGTCTATTCTGAAGTTCTAATTTAACCACGCGTTTGAGTATTTTTAGTGGTATTTGGGCAATGACCCGAGTAATATTGGCCTCCAACGGCTCAATCGTAGCAAGGTTATCTATGTATACTTTAAAGTTTACATAGCTCCTAAGGAAAGAGTTAGGAACTGTTATGTCACACGATCTAACCGGCCAATTCACTGGTCCAAAGCGTAAAATGATCTGTTTACCGAATCGTTCTCGCAGTAAAGCCATGGTTTCACGGGCTGTATAAATCAAATTTTGTCGAGATCACGTGTTGCAATTTCAAGTATCAAATAGTCTGTTATCATGGTGCGATAACAATCACCTTCAACCGCAGATGGTTTGAATTCTTCCGATACAACGACAATAGCAAACAATACGTAGCAAAAACGGCAACTTACGTTACTGTTACTTAAATTCTGAATTGAGTTGGATCCAGTTTAAAAGAAATATTTCAATACGACAATTTATTGATACATCGAATCCTGACGCCATTTTCTCGTATACGAACGGCTCATGAACCAAATGATGTGCGACCAACGAAATATGTATGTTATCTAACGACTGGACGAAATTACAATAAATTCTACAAAATTTACAAATGTTTATCAATTTATTTGATTAAAAGGTTTAAGAACTTTAACAATGAGTTAACTTACTTACGAACAAACAATGAATTAATGAACGATCGAAACCTGCCCATGACGTGTCGTGTTAAAACTTCGATAACGCAAAAATACAAATTTTCCATGGGCGTATCATTAAATTTTTAACATATGGGTTCGAGCAACGATTTAACATAGACGTTACAATTGATGACATTAAAAGGTTGTGTACACAAAGGTAAAATTATGCGTGTGACTGTTAAATTTTCATCAAATTTATGGTAGTTATAAAAGTTTCAAAACCTTTTTGCGATCGGATTTTACGCGCTTTGTCATTCAGTGTGAGAGACAAATTACCATCACGTGGGGAATTTCAGGTTCTATAATTATATCAAAACAAAGTGCTTAATTTAAAAAACCTGTTATAAAATAGTTTCCTTTGCACACTATACAAGAAGAAGATGAGTGCAACTTTTTAATTCGGAAGTAAACTTTTACCAGGATTCAAACGTTTCTCGGCTAAAAGTTCGACATTATGACTACCCAGTGCACTGGCAATTATTCACTAGCAAACAGGTGTAGACCAAAATATCAAATTTTACATATAATTATTGAATGTCAATGTCACGTATTAGTATTTTGTTTTATTCGATTGTGATTATTCTCTTTTACCACAACCTTATAATGTTGTGCAAATGTACGTTAGGGATCGTCCTCTCTGATTAAAATGTGAATCCACATTTATTCGAAGTTGAATTTATTAAAGTGTTTAGCTATATGGGGTTTGATCCCGATAGGGTCTTATGTATATAAGAAAGAAATATTAACTGAATTTTATTAACAATAAACTGAATATTGATCTATCATTTGTAATTTAAACAGGATCTATAGTTAACATCAAAAGGTACTAAATTGGTATGTTATTAACTAATTTGCAATTAAAACATTGATTTACCGCTGCTCTTCCATTACAAAAATATATAATTAAGCATTGTCTTGCCAATTCGAATAATAAAACGGAAAATTCCTTTTTTTTCCCAATATTTGTTATAGTAATTTCATCGACAAACATTTGAAGCGAAAATGTTTTAATGTATTATATAACGAGGAAGTTATTGAATGTGGACAATACTGACATATGTGGGTGGAGAGACTAAGAAGCTTTAACCGACCAGTAAAAAGTATGTGTTCTATCTTATCAAATCTGATTACGTGAGTGACATGTTTACTGTTGTTAATGTTTACATAGCTTAAAATCAATATTAAACTTCGATTAGATCATTTATTAATACTACCCGCAAAGCTGAACAATTATTTTTTTTAATAAATGGATTAATAACTTAAGCGAAAACTAATTAAGTTCTTTCAAACAAAATTGAATTATTTATCAAAAGATTTAGTTGAAAACTGAATAAAATTTTCTCTTTTCGTTTAAATATAGGTAAATTATTTTCGCGGGAAACAATAAATTCGTTAAGCTGATTAGGACGGAGTGTCGCAGTCAGCTCGAGTTTCCCATTCTCGCAATCGAGAGCTAATCCGAATGAACTGCTCAAGCAGATACTGCTTTAAATAATAGCATCCTTTAATACTTCGCAGATATTCATATTTATATTCAAAGTTAATTTAGCTACGAAATTTACTCCATTATTAAAGAAAATGAAGTTTCAGCAAATTGTAATAGAAAAACATAAACGAGTAATTTAAATTCAAAATTTAATCAGTTGCAACTTTAATTTCAGAAAATCCAAAATTTGGTGAACCCATCAGAAACGTTACTGTTGCTGTCGGCAGAGAAGCAATTTTTACGTGTATCGTGGAAGATTTAGGAGCTTACAAGGTATGTATTAATGCATAAATTGCAACACGATTGTTTCGTGTGCAAAGTAAAATTAATAACTTATTATAGTTCTGTTTTTAATAAACCCTAAGATTTTAGAGAGGTACTGTAAATTTGTTTCATTGTCAAACAAAACATAACATTACATAAAATTTTTAATGTTTTAATTGCTTTGCGTTGCCATTTTTAATTTTTGATCTCTGACTTTAATTAATTAGGGGAAAATAGAAAACGACTTTTCATTTAATGGAGTTGAAATTGAATGTGATATGTGGCTTTAGCTTCGATTAATATATTCCTACTTGTTTCGTATAATATTTTAAGTAACGTAATGGAAAATTATTACATGCACATTTGATACGATTAAAGTATACTAAAAACTACCATTTAGTTGCCCATCCTAGTGTCATTTATTACATCGTATAATACATTAAGTACAAAAGTTTTAAACTTTCATGCTAAGAGTAATTCCTGATGCTTGACGTTACATGCTTGATTAGTAAAAATTAAAAAGTTTCTTTAAATTTTTTTAAATGTTAATTTATAATGCAATTTTATTTTGTTATTAATGAGAGGGAGGTGGTTATATAATGTACCAAAATTACAGTTATTACGTATTTTTCCTAACTTGGTTAGCTCTAGAAAGCTTGCCCTTATTTATGATTAAAAAAAAATATATTTTATTACTAAGATACGAAATAATTATTTATTTAAGCTTGAAATTTTTCTGGTTTTGACTGACTATGTTGAAGCTTAATTATCTTACTCACTTCGCGTTTACATTTTAATTAACCAATTGCAATTGTTGTTTAAGCGCTAGTATTTATTAGTGTTTGTCGTATTTATACAGGGTGGCGTAAACTTCTGACATCGGTGAATAACTTAATTAATAAAAAAGATATAACTTTTAAAATTTGTCACATTTAGTACAGTTACTGAGTGCACACTTTTAGATTATACAGGGTGTTTCAAAAAGTTGTGGCAGCATAAACTTACATTTTTTAAATAGAACATACCATATTTTCTTTAAGATTCGAATAGATCTCATCAAGAGCTTTAAAAAAATATAGCATATAGCAAAATAAGTTTGGATGTCTCGAATGCAACATGGAGTTTTATTGATGATACTACAAAACACTCCCTGTTCCTCGAAGAAATTTTGCCAATGTCTCAACTACAGTATCAAGTTTTGATAATCTACGGCCTAAAGAAGGACATACTCTAGCTCAAGATCAACCGTTGACTTGAGTCACTGCTCAAAGAAAATCTTGACGTTTTCGCTCTAAGGGGAGAGGCAACTAAATTTGCTGAATATAGTATCGACACCGGTTCCCAGCCTCTTATCGGGTAAAACGGGTATAATTGAAGAAGCCAATAGTCCTTGGGAATTTTCAGAAGTTTTTGTTCCCAAAAAAGATGGAAGCATACGTCTTTGTGTAGATTATCAGTAAAATGCAGTTATTATTACTTTTGCACGATGCAAAACGAAGCAATTTATAACCACCATTAATGTTTTATCTGATTAGATTAAAAAAATGTGATTGCGACAAAACTTCTTTTACAACGCCGTTTGGGACATTCCGATATCTTTGCATGCCGTTTAGTTTAGAAAATGCTCCGGCTACGTTTCAACGTTTAATAGACAGTTTTCGCCGAGGTTTAAACAATATCAAGGTTCTTGCGTATCTAGAAGATATTGTATTGTTATCTTCTACGTTTGACCAACACACTTAAGATTTAGAAAAAGTGTTTCAAAGATCTAAGACAATTCAAATTATGCGCAAATCGTGAAAAGTGAAAAATTTGTTATCAAGGTTATCTATTGACACCAAGTAGTATTTCTGTACATCCTGGGAAGACTGACGCTATTTTTAAGTAGTCGACGCCGCAAAACGCAAAGAAACGCAATTTTTTCTCTAGACTTGTTTGTGGTATCATAGTTTCATTAATACATTTTCAGATATAGTTCGTCCACTCAGTGATTTGATGAAGAAGAAACCCGTATGGAGATAGTCTATTCAAAAACAACAGTAACTCAAAGAGTTGAAGAAAATACCGATCAGTGTTTCGGTCCTCAAGCAAGCTCATGGAAAAAAGGCTTTTACAATCAGAACTGACGCAAGTTCTTCTGCGATTGGTGCTGTGCTTCTACAACAAGAAGATGTAGACGAACATCTAGTAGAATACCCAAGTCTTCTTCTCACCAAAACAGAAAGAAATTATTCAACAACCGAGCGTGACGCTTTAGCTGTAGTGTGAGCTTTGCAAAAGTTTTGAGGTTATGTCAGCAAATATCTCTGTTTTATCAGATTATTAACCATTAAAAAGGCTGCTTAAGCTAAAATCACCAACGGGTAGGTTAGCTCGTTGAACTTTGCAACTCCTAAGCTACGATATTAGAAGTGAATACATAACTGGAAAGAAGAATGTTGTAGCTCATCTGTTGAGACAACTTTCAATGTGAAATTTATGAAATAATTATTGATATGCCGAGGAAAACGTCAAATGAATGGCGAACAGATAAGTTAAAAGATCCGGGCGTCGAAAAGATCGTAACGTGTTAAAAATCCCGATGTTGATGCCTTCCCAAATATATAAAGGATATATTACGAAGATCATGAAAGTGCTCAGTTATTCTTACCGTTTTAAAAACGATCTAGAATTATGTACGAGTATCACGATTTTCTAACTGCAGCTTATAATGATGTCGAACGAACATTTCAGCGCATTGCTAAACGATGTGATTTTTCTGGTATGCGACGTTACAAATTTGATTATGTCAAAAATTGTCCAGAGTGTCAACATTATAAAGCCACAAACCAGAAACCTACCGGTTTAGTTCAAACTCTAGTCTATGCTCAAAGATTTGAAAGTCTGAGTGTAAATCTTTTTGAGCCATTACCTGAAGCTGACGGTGGTTCAAAGTGGATTTTAATTGCAAAAGATATAATTACAAAATAGGTAGAATTGTTTGCACTAAAGTTTGCAACTTCCCAAGAGTGTGCTCAGAAGTGATAATGGTGTACAACTTACGTCTTCAGTCAAGCAACAGGTTTGTCATGTTCTAAAAATAAAACAGAGTCTAACTCCACTGTACTATCCAGAAGCTATTCAAATTGAGCGGAGGAACACCGAGAATTGAAAACCAGATTAGCAATCTTGGTTGACAACTATCACTTGAAATGGCCCCAGTTTCTTCCTGCAATACAATTTGCTATGAATACTGCCAAGAATAAAAACTTAGGACATTCGTCATTGTATCTTTTGGTCGTGAATTGCGAACTAGTGATGAAGTACAAAGTGATTTTCGGGAAGTAACTAACTCCGATACCTTTGTTCCCCAATTTACACTTTATCTTAAAATAATGGTTTTTATTTGGCATGAAAGCAGAGATATTAATGAAAGAAATTGGGACAGACAAAAGCAATATACAGATAAACATCGTAGTGAAGTGAATATCAAGATTGGAATGTTAGTCGATCTGCATACTTACAGTAGGGTCACTAAAGGTAGAAATAATATACTTGATTGTAAGAGAGATGGACTTTATGTCATTACTAAAAAGGTCTCTTCTACAAGTTATGAAGTTGCTTCTACTAAAAACATAGAGAGACCTCTTGGAACTTATCACGTCAGCGCTCTTAAGCAAGCAAAACCGCCTGGGTCAAACAATATGCGAGTCCTATCTTTGTCTCGAGAAAGGAACTTGAGGGGGAGAATGTAGCAAATGTTTCCAGGAGATGACGGAAAAATTTTGTTTAAAGTTTTGTTTGAAATTTTATTGATTAGAGATTTATTTGACTTATTACTTAATTTCATACAATCAACATTACCCATTTCTCGTTATACAAGTAATTTCTTGTATACGAGAATGATCTGAAAAGTTTTTGACGTGAAGATGATTGCAATAAATACCAAGGATTGTATTTGTGCATCCTTTGGCAGGTAAAAACCAAAGTTTCAGCTATTTTGCACGCACGTTGTGATTTGATAGTCGTTTGATTGTGCCGACGTGAGTGTTTCTGTGCAAATTGAAAAAATCGAGTATCGAGCTGTCATTATATATTTGTTTCTAAAAGGCAACACATCTACGAAAATATCAGTTGAACTCTGTGTACGGGGACTCTGTATCAACATTTACCACAGTAAAAGTGGCTTAAAAGAAGTAACCGGCCCCAACCTCGATTGGTAAGAAACTTTTTTTTGTGATGTAAGTAAAGTGTTCTGAGTTGAATTATGCAATTTTGTGAGCGCGGGGTGACCGATAAGTGACCTTAATGAGTCGTCAAGTTGGTATGATATGGGTTGTTATTACAATTTTTTTCTTTTCAAAAATTACATGTGTTTATGTGATTGGGGGTAAACGGTGTTGGTTGGTTCATGTTCCAAAAATTTGACTCAACAAACTTTAATTAGTTTTACACAAAAAGATTTAGACCAATCGGGGGAGGGCCGCTTAATTACAGTATATAATAATAATAATAATAAGTTTATTTTGCAAATTACAATTTATACATAAAGATATGTATAATATATAACTGTAAATATCTTATACAAGATTAGCAAAGAGGAGCTAAAAAAAATTAAAAATTAGTCTAAGTTCAGCCCCTATAGAACAAAAAATAAAAAAAAGGACAACATAGAAAAATAAAACATAGGAAAATGAAATACTACATATATATACATTCCTATTCCATATTTATCTGTAGAATGGAGAATGAGAAAACAGTTATAACTGATAAGTAAGTAACTAAATTTATAATCTAAGGTACCTGAAGTAAGGTGGAAGATGTTCACTTATACTTGTTCAACAAAATTCTTCATGCACGTCTTAAACAAGTCAGGTCTCAAAGTTTTTAAAAAAGGTGTTACGTTATTATAATTTCTGTAAATATTATACGTGAAACTTTTTTTGAAGAGAGCTGTTTTGCGAGGTGGTGTGGTAATTAAACCTCTGAATCTTAAATTTAAATTGTGAACATCCGTTCTATATGTTATTTTATTGGTTAAGTATGGAGGGCAGTTCTTAATATAATATTATGGAATAGTACTACTGAATGCAGTGTACGCCTATCTTCCATACAAAGCCATTTTGCATCCTTTAGCTTGTGTGACACCGAATCATATCTTCGTATGCCATATATAAAACGTAAGCAATATTTTTGGACTCGTTCTATTCTAGTCATATCCGATTTATCTAAACAAGGACCGTACACAACGTCACAATAATTGAAACAACTTAACACTAAAGAATTTTTTAATTGCGTTTTAAGCGTTTTATTTGGTAAATGTCGATGTGGATAAAGTAATTTTAAAGAACAATAAGACCTTTGTAGGTAATAATTAATATGCTTTTTAAATTGTAATTTTGAATCAAGATTTTTTGTACATTTCATAAATTTTAGTATTTTATCATCAACAGCTATATTAATTTTTGTCTCCAGAAGCTCTTTCTGTTTACCAAATATCATGACGATCGATTTTTCAGGATTGACTTGTAACCCATGCCGCTCAGAATATGTCATTAAGTTGTGTAAATCATGATTTATACGAGTTTCCACTATAGTATAGTCATCGTTGGAGAAAGAGTACAGTAACTGTCTATCATCGTCATAGAAGTATGCCGATACATAGTTCAAACAAGACATTATATTACTTGTATATAATGGAAAAATTAAGGGCCCTATAATGGAACTTTGTAGTACTCCACACTCTACACGTTTTTGCGACGACTGACCGCTAGCAGTCTCAACGTACTGCAATCGATTGAACAAATAATTTCTAATCAACTCAATGGCAAAGTTTTAATTTGGTTATTAATTATTTTTTCCAAGAGTTTTGAGAGACAAGATAAAATACTAATTGGTCTTAACTCATTAAAATTATTAATGTTATTATGTTTTGGATGTGGCTTAATACATGCTACTTTCCATAGATCAGGAAAAATTACTTCTAGTAAACAAGAATTAATAATGTTCGTAATAAAAGGCAAAATTTTAGGACAACACAAGAGCAACATTTCTAAATTTATAAGATCTGAACAATATACTAATGACTTAATATTATAAAGTCACTGTAACAAATTCAAGTTTTTCTTTAATACACGCCATTATATTATTTGAATAATAATAACGTAAATCTGGATTTATCTGTTGTTTTCTTGTTGAAAATTGTAAAAGTGAGCATTGATTTCATGCGGTTTGTCCAAAAAATCTGGCAGAGATATTACTGCTGATTTGTTCACTATGTTTAGATTTTTAAGCCGTTTCCGTAACGTTTTGTTTTTCCTATTAGTCACACAAAATTTCATTTTTTCATTTCTTATAGCAATGGTTGTTTGATTACGTAACTGCTTATACAAGTCCTAGTTGCCTTGTTGCTATGTTTTTTTAAATTTCCGAAATGCTTTGTCCCTTAATTTAATCATTATCTCAATTGTAGGTATCTGTTAACCAGACAGGCTTTTGACTTTTAAACTTTATGCGTTTTAAAGGAGCTAATACATCAAAGATATCCAATAAGACTTTATTAAAATAAGAAATTTTATCAATAACATTTATAATATGTATTATGTTTTTGAAAAGAGCGTTATCTAAAAATAATTCCTGTAAATCTTTATCAATTCTTTTCAAATTTCTAAACGTAACATTTTTTTTACGTTCTTTCCCTATTTTTCCATCAAGGTAACAACTTACTAATAAGTGATCAGAAATTTTAAGTAAATTGATAATGGAATATTCATAGTGTTTTTTTCTTCTCTAGGTATAAATATCAAATCAAGCAAAGTAGATGATTTAGCAGTTACTCTAGTAGGTGAAGCGATAATTTGTTTTAAATTAAAAGTTTCAATTGAAGACATTAAATCGTTGACAGTTTTGTTGTTTAAATCTAAAAGATTAATATTGAAATCACCTCTACAGATGACCTTGTTGCATTCCATTGAAAAAATTGACAGCGTATCTTCGAAATTAGCAAGAAAATCAGAGAAAAGACCTTTAGGAGGCCTATAAATTGTACCAAAGATATATACAAGGTAGTTAATTTTAAATTTTACCCAAAGTTGCTGTATGTGTTGTGTTTGAACAGAATCTAAAATTTCGCAATTAAGGTCATTCTTGAAATACACCCCTACGCCACCTCCTCGCGTAACTCTGTCAACTCTAAATAATTTGTAATTTGGAATAGTTACTTGCTTATCTGAAATATTTTTATTTAACCACGTTTCTGATATACCCAAAATATCATATTTGTCCTGTAACAAAAATTCCTTAATATCTAAGTAATGAGGTACCAACGATCGCACATTCAAAAAAGCTAAGTGTAATTTTTTCATTCTTTTATACAAAATATTGCAAAATATGACACTTTGGTGACCATTATATGCCCAAAAAAAAATACATTCAAAATGGACTGAAAACGGAAAACCGGCTCCAAAAAAAACAAAAACTGGAAAAGTGACAGCGACTGTTTTTGGGATAGTCATATCTTAATCGATTATCTTCAAAAAAGAAAAGCGATGACATGAGCATACTACGTATCATTACTTGACAAGTTGGAGGCGTAAATTACGGGAAAAATAGCTACATTTACAGAAGAAGAAAATCCTATTTACCAAGACATCAGCGGTTGCCATAACAAAAATTCACTAATTACGATTTGAAATGCTTGACCATCCGATTAACTCACCAATTATAGCTCCAAGCGATTTATTTTGTTATTTGGGGGACAGAGATTTTTGCCAAATGAGGAGACAATCACTCCACCAACAAATTTAGAAAAAGTGGAACAGAAGATACATATCTGTGATACAGCAACGCACGAAGTGGGAGCTGCACCTTTCAGATCTAGAGAAGAAAAGTCAGAGAAGACAACTTGCCTTTTTTGCACTGGCAGCTAAGACACTTTACAAATTGTCCTTTGCCTGTTTGCCAGTAGACGTGTAACGCGAGTTAGTATTGACATTTAGTTTTAATTTTCATTGTTTGTAGGTTTTGATGGCTTAGTTTCTATTTTATTTTTTATTGAAACTTGTAACAGGTGCTTATTTTTAAATTCAGTTTGTGAAAACTGTCGGCGCCTTATAGTCGGCAACCCATGCTACAATGTTGTAACAAAAAATATTGGGGGGTTTTCGACTTTGTTAACTGGTTCTTCTTGATCGAAAGTTGGTAAATGCGGACGTGTGTATGTTTTTTGGCTCCAGGTAATATCTTTTTCCGGTAGACATTATCATAATAAAGTAACTTGTTGCAATTGAGTCAAAATCCTTTGGCACTTTCCTATTGAAGACGTAATCTTTTGTTATGGATCTATCAAAAAATATTCAGTTAAGCAGAAACACTTTTAACTAAGTAATATCTTTTGTTCTTTTGAATAAATTTTTACTTACTGACAGCTTATGTTATCTTACACGCTATTTTGATATATTGACAGAATTTTTTACCGGAATTGATTCATATAATTGACGAGCAGCACCAACAAAATTTGTTCCACAATCAGAAAATACATTCTTTAACAAAATCTTTCAAAGGTTTCTGAAAGGCATCAGCAGATAAATCGGAAACAAGTTCCAAATGTACTGCTCTAATACTAAATCAAACAAAAACGCAGATCCATGATTTTGGAGACTGTGATGAACGAAGACGAGATGATTGCAGACGAAAACGACTCGCAAAATCTACACCAAATGTTAAAAATCCTCTACAAATTGTTACTCTAGAGTTTAGAAGATCTTGTATTAACGGGGAGCTGAAACTGATGATCTTGATTTCCTTGATAACAATTTAATGTGACGAAGTCTCAAAATTATTGCAAAAGTTCTAACCAAACCTAGATATGATGAAAAACAAAAGCATTATGGTGTAACGGATTAGGAATGTTAGAAGTGATCAAAAGAAAATGTGTATGTGAAGATTCTATTTAGGGAGATTGTCTGAGACATTGGATATTGACGAAGGCCATTTTGAAAGACTTAAAGAGAACCACAAAAGGCCATTCCACCATAATAAATGAATAATAATTTCTGCCCGTAATATCTTGCTAGAAGCAATGTAATCCTGCTGACATTCTGAAGTAACGTGACGCCATTGAAACGCAGTAACGTTAGTCAAAACGAAGAAATTTCCATTGGTCGTAAAAACTTGAAGACGTGAAGGAGAAATGTTAATCCAACCTAAAACCACCGTAGAATCTGTATAAAATAATGATGAAGCGATTTGTATACAATTTTTAAAATTAGACAATGAATTGTGTAATAAAACAAAAAGATGATGGTAATTTTGTTTTAGATTTCAAAAGTCGAGATAAACAAGATCTATCTGACAAAAGTGATACAATATACAAAATATACCACAAAACCGAACGCTCTTGAAACAGCGTCCGAAAAACCTACGAAATGATATTCTATAACCAAATCATGAAGTAAATATCTAGGAACTCCAATAAATTGAAGATTGTTCCTACAATTAGAGCATTACAATGAGACAATTGGGAAAATACAAATATTTGTTATGGGACTGAAGTAATACAAACAAAAAAACGCGCTTTTAAAAATTCTCTTAATAATTGGCAAGCGTTATGTTAAGATTTATTGAACAACCCCCGAGAACTAAGTACCTGTTCACACCCTATTTGCTTTGTAAGTGACGTTTTCTGTATACTTTTCTACTGGCGGAAGTACATACCCTTAATAAACAATTAGATATTGAGATTTAATCGTTGTAACTATTAAACACAAAAAAAATGTGTGAATACATTTTTTATGTATGTGCGTCAAAATGTTACCATTAACGTTTCCTTTAAAACTTAATAATTATTTAATAATATTGAACTACATATTGCATTTACATTTTCCGTTTTAAAGCGTATGAAAAGAATACTGAATACATCAGAAATTGTAAAAGAGAACAGTTTACATCATCAAAAATGTATGTGGAAGTAAGGCGGGCTTGTATCAATCTTTAATCGTAAGAGTTTTGTAGATGCAGGTTTTGGATAAAGAACTGAAATCACTAAATATTTTCATACCTGTAGTATAAAAAGCTAAAATATTTCAGTATTTCGTTTGATTGCGATTCGGAGACCGATTTAAATTTCTTATTCTTACTACGTTAATCAAACTGACAAATAATAAATATATATCTTGTGAAAGTCATGAATTATTTAATCAAAATAAATTTTAATTTTTATACAAAGTATATATAATATTACTTTATTTTTCAATTTAGCATAGTAAATAAGTGGATAAAATTAAAAAAAACTTAATTATCTTTAAAAGTATTATTAGAACACAAAAATACATGAAAATGTTTTTATTAACAAAACAGTAAACAACAGAAGGTTAAAAAATACAAAAAGCAAATTATGAAATCCATTCTTGAAGAATTTACATAACCAAAATTAAAATATAATGGCGGTAAACTTGAATAGCATGAGGTAATTTTAAAATACATCCTAATAACATTTTATTAAAAAAAATATCCACTTCGTTACGAAGATTTATCATGTATGCATAATTAAATGGTCCAAAACTATTTATTATTACAAAATTAATCTAATGGACGGTTACCGGAAAGTATCCACACAACCTGCTAACTATCTAAAAACAAATTTGGTGATTTATAATATGCTGAATATTTGTTTCAGGATTATTTGGCAGTTACAGGAATTCAGAAATATTGAAAACAAAGTTTATTATGACGCGACATATATTAAAGGGTGGTAACGGCATGAACGAGTATGATAAACAGTTTTTTAATTAAAGATTATTTACTGCACTGCATTTTGTTTATTGTTATTAATTTTAAGATCATTGTTTATAATTATTTATGTTAAAAAGTGGTAGTTATAGATATTTCATAAAATAATACCTATTCATCAAAAATAAAATATTGTCAACGTGTTCTGCAATAAAATAATAAAAAGAATAATAATAAAGATAAATTATCTTTAAATCTTTGAATTCTTCTTTTACTAAATATACAATAATTTTATTTTTGTGTTACATTCATGAAGAGGAGCGTCTACATTTGAAGCAAGTACATTTTCACCTCTTAAGTTATTACAATAAGAAACATTTTAACTTGATCAGTACTAATTTTTTTTAAATTGTAAACATAAATTGCTTTTGAACAATCTTCAATTTTATTCATCAGTATTGTTTAAATTGTTAAGTCAGTTATTTTGTTACCATTTTAAAATTTTTGTTTAAGATTTTAAGTTAACATTACAAACCGCTGTAAATCAACATTTTTGGTCTTTCTTACCGGATTCTATGTTTAAAATAACTGAGAAGGAAGAATCTCAATTACTATTTGCAGAAAGAGTTAAGCTCTTATCAAGATTAAATCAATTAAAAATGCTACAATTTCAAATAATGAGTAAATGTCTTTTGAACAGTTAAAAGCCATTTAAGCTAAATCCATTTAGCTTGGTGTTATTTTTTATGTCTGATAGTGATATAAGAAATGTTCTAACTTCTAACGATTTAAAACGTTTGAATGATATGCTTTTAGCTCAAATAGATATTTCTACCTAGGTTAACATTATGGAACGAAATTCTAAAAACCTAATTGTTTCTACCTCACTAGGTCAATTCTTCAAACAATTGAAATTCCTACGTTTTCTGGTCTTCTTTCAGAATGGGTATATTTCAGGGATATGTTTATTTCACTCGTTCAATTTGATCAACACATTAGTAAAGTAGACACGAAGATATTCTTTTAGGTAGTGATGTTTTCTTAGATACTTTATCATCACGTATTGTTAATTTAAGTGACGAAGCAAACACTCTTTCAACGATTTTTGGTTTAACTATAATTGGAAAGTCTATTCGAGACAATTATCATTCTTTGTTGTCATCGTCAATCAACAATGACAATTGTTTCATCATCAATGGAAAAGCCTTCAAATTCTTCTCGAGTGATTTTTTGTTCATGTTCATCAACAATTATTTCTATTGATTTTTCATCGCATCATCAACAATCCGATGACAACATCCATGATCTTATTTCACGATTTTGGATAATAGATTAAATGCTATCTCTAGAGTCTTATCCAGAAGATCGACATTGAGAGGACCATTTTATTCACACTTATGCAAGGAATGAATCTGGTCGATTTTCATTATCACTACCTTTTGAAATGAATTCTTCAAATTTAAGTAATTTGCAATCTCTCGCAATGAAAAGAATGTTTGGAATATAAATTGTTGAGGAATCCTGATTTAAAACTTTAATACCACAAATTTATTTCTGATTATATTAATTTAGGCCACATGTCTTTGATTCAAAAAACCATCGCATTCGGTGTCATTCAACAACCTGGAGTTATTAAAAAACTTAGAGTTGTATTTGACGCCTTGGCTATAACCACAATTGGGGTTTTGTTAAATTGCACTCTTCATAGTGGGTCTCGACTTCTGTCAAACATTAATGATGTTCTTAGCATTTTCAAACTTCATCAAATTGCCTTTACAACAGACATCAGCAAAATGTTTCGGCAAATTGAAATTTATGATTCTAATCGATTACATCAGCATATTTGATGGGTATTTCAACCTGAAGATCAGCTGAACACGATAACATACGGTCTCACTTCATCACCATCTCAATCTCTTTGGGTATTACAACAGTTAGTTCTAGAAGATAGTAAAAAATTTCCAAAAACTTCAGATATTCTAACAAATGATATTGATATTGTTGACGTCGCGACAGGAGCTGCAGATGTCGAATCAGCTTCGTTGCTTCTTTGTGGTAGATGTATGTTGCATACATTTCTTTCAATTCAGCTGATATTTTATTTTCATTCAATGATATTCTTATTTCAGTTAAGATATTAGAATTTCATTGCAACCCAAATGACAACTTTTTCTAGATATATTGTAAATGTAAACTGTTTCTGTACTACAAAGCGGTATGTATTATTACTTATTGCTCGTATCTACGATCCTATCAATTTTTTTTATGAGCCTAATTATTATTACAGAAATTATAGTCTAAAGGTTTGAATTAGGATGATGTACCAGATCCAATTTTTTAAATCAGGGTTAAATTTCGTTACTATCTTCAATTCCTAGATATTTACTTCATGATTTGGTTATAGAATATCATTTCGTAGGTTTTTCGGACGCTGTTTCAAGAGCGTTCGGTTTTGTGGTATATTTTGTATATTGTATCACTTTTGTCAGATAGATCTTGTTTATCTCGACTTTTGAAATCTAAAACAAAATTACCATCATCGTTTTATTTTATTACACAATTCGTTGTCTAATTTTAAAAATTGTCTACATATCGCTTTATCAATGTTTTATACAGATTCTACGGTGGTTTTAGGTTGGATTAACATTTCTCCTTCACATCTTGAAGTTTTTACGACCAATGGAAATTCCTTCATTTTGAATAACGTTACTGCGTTTCAATGGCGTCACGTTACTTCAGAATGTCAGCAGGATTACATTGCTTCTAGCAATATATTACGAGCAGAAATTATTATTCATTTACTATGGTGGAATGGCCTTTTGTGGTTCTCTTTAAGTCTTTTAAAATGGCCTTCGTCAATACATAATGTCTCAGACAATCTCCCTAAATAGAATCTTCACATACACATTTTCTTTTGATCACTTCTAACATTCCTAATCCGTTACATCATATATGCCTTTGTTTTTCATCATATCTTGGTTTGGTTAGAATTTTGCATTAATTTTGAGACTTTGTCAGGAGAAGACATTTAATTTCTCATTCCTCATCGACAAACTGCTTCGTATAATTTTAAGAAAACTAACGTACTACTTCAATTTGTTCACAATATCTTCCTTTGTATGATTGTACTGAGTTTCATCATGCATGTTCTTCTTTTTATTCTTCAAATCACTCAGTGTTTAATTGTGCTGTACCATTCTTGGCAGAGACCTCAATCATGAGTAACTATGCAAGCTTTGAAAAATTGTAACTTAATGATACTAAAGTAATTGGATCATCTTACATAGTTCAAGCATTTGCTGACTTATTTTCTTTAATTTATTATCGTTCCACTGTGTGTAATGATTTTGCATATATTCATCCTAATTTACCATGTATTAGTATATTATGCAATGAGCAGGTAATGCTTACTATTAAGGCACGAGCTTGGTTTAGAGCTACATTGTTCTTGTGCCATTTTAGGAAGTGGATAAATATGATTTGGAAAAATGTTAATGCCAATTGATGTCCTTGATGGTTTTTATCATTGATTTTTTTATTTTGTTTTTTATTTCCTACACGGACATTGTCATTCTGAGGTTCATCTTGTTTAGTCACTGCAGCAGGAGCAAATCAATATTAGTGAAAATATCAGGGTCGTTAAAAAATTCTAGGTAGTTTCCTAAAAGAATGTTAGGCCTTCGCTAAGAGGTGTACCGAAGGATGCATTCAAGTTGCTTCTTAGCCGACGTTTCGGTTGTTAGTATGTGCCACCTTTTTTAAAGTATCGAAGAATCAAAATTAGTGAAGGCCTAACATCTTGTTAGAAAACTACATAGAAAATCTATAATTTAAGGAGGAACAGTTTATAAATAAAAAAATTGTAGTTTTTTTGAATCCGTTAACCGCATTAAGCGGTGTGTAAGCTTGCATGTAAGTCTCATTAATTATTTGTGATATTTGGAAAACGTTTACAACTTTTTCATGGTGATTAGTAAACTCTTTTTCAATGATTTATCATTATAGTGACTGAGCGGGTACATAAACCTCTAGTGGTAGCAGTTTGGAAGTAGTGTGCGATAGTAGACATAAAATAGTCACAAAATTACTTCTGACTTTTGGATGACACTTAACTTTTTTGTGTGCGATGGATAGCCAACAAGAATTAAAAGTACACGATCCTCTAGTGAATGCTTATAAAAGAAAATGGTCGAACAATTGTGCATACAACCAAAATCATTGAAATAATACATTGTTCCAGATGGTGCACCACCTTTCAAATTTGCTTTTATTTGCTTACAAGCAAAAATAATCATAAGTAAAATATAAAAACTAAAGTAAAACCTATAAATTACGCTAATAATGGATACAACTTGCTTTGCATAGATACAATTTTGCTAACTTGTTTTCTACCTCTTTGAGCTAGAATTTTATCATTTTTACTTGGAACCGTACTCAAAGATCACACTCTCTTTGGAAAAATGAAAAATTTTGTCACAACTGGGTTGATGTTGACTCAGGTGATCTTAGTTCAAGTTCATGGTGCTTCTTGAAAAACCTATAAACCAATCTTTACCATCCAGACTTAGAAAAATGGTAATTAATATTACTTTTGTTTGCAAGCTAATCCATCTTTAGTAGTGAAACCATACATTCTTCTTTCCATGTTACGCGACAAAACTTGATGATCAAGTACGCAGCACAACGAATGCTCAAACTAACTCAACGGCAAAGGGGTGAATTTAGAATTCTCTCTCACTTACCTTTACAAAGATTAAAGGTCCTTAATTTGAATCACAGTTGGAATTGCCAGGCGCCACCCTAATCTTTGAAATATTTATATCAAATGCTCAGAAAGAAAAGGGAGAAATATAAACACTTGAAGCAATAAAAGAATTAAATAATTACGACCGGTTTTTTATTTAAATTAAAATTCTACAAGGGTTATTCCACGGCGCCCTAAATTCTACATCGTTTTTTGCGCTTAACAAAAAAAAATATGCAAAACGGCTAAACTACCCTGGTACCGGACGAGGAAACAGATTTTTAACCGCGTTCCTAAAACTATTACATTATGTGGGTAAATAAACAAAACGAGTCTGCGGCCTAGTCAAATACGTAATTTTTAGTGTAACATCAACTCAAACGTAACATGCCCTAGACTCGGTTCGATTATTCTGTACCATCGAACATGATTTTAATACTAACACGTAATTAAAATAAAACAAATAAAGATATCCTAAACATTGTCTAACACGCGTACTCACAACGAAAGTCACTTATTCACGGAAGTTCTGAGATAATGAAGTAGAATTCTTAAAGTTGGGGTTTTCTATTCTTCTAATCCATAAAACGAAGAATAATAAACTAGGAACTTTTTTGTTAATCCGAAGATCTCGCATTTCCCTTAAATACTTCGCTGAACCAACAGGCAGTCACTTCACCGGCTGAGCGGTTATTTCGATCATTTGACAAATCGAACGATACCCTCTTAATAGTTTGCAAAACAAAAGTTCATCTTGTTTAAGGCGCACCTTTAGCTTAACTTTGAACTCGCGCCTTGATCGTTACACGTAAATAATTGTACACTTCTTGACATTCAGGCGTTTGTTTCAATTTTAATTAAAACACATTAATCCGCGCTACTCGGTACATGTCCATTAGCTACATGTCACTCGCCGTGAGTTTGCTTAAAAACTAAATTTAAAAACTATTAACACTCATCAAAATTGCGTTAACATTTTCTCAGAAATAACAAACAAAACCGACCACTCAGAATTTTTTAACGTGGGTACAATCCGTGTGTTATTCACTTAGTCAAAACAAATCTTTAATTTAATTGATAAAGGCGGCCGCCACCGAGCTGTTTTCCAGGGAACAAACAAAGAAACTTTTAAGATAGCAAAAGAAAATGCGACATGCGATGCTCAAATTCGAAGAAATTGAGTCTGAAAACTATTAAAATAAGCGGCTTATCAAAACCCTAACTGCTTGAATGTGACGATAAGCTATTCTCTACATCAACTGATTTAAAAAAATATCAAATGACCAAAAACTATATTCTCACAAATATGACCATGAAGCACACATGCATTCCAACGTAATTGAAATACTTTAAAATTATAGTATATTTCAATTCAAAAGAGCTTTTACGAACTAAAATCATTTGCGCGTACAAAACAACAAATAAAGATACCCTAAGCGCTGTCTAATTTAAGTCTATCACGCGTACTCACAACGAAAATCACTTATTCACGGAAGTTCTGAGATAATCAAGTAGAGTACTTAAAGTTGGGGTTTTCTATTCTTCTAATCCATAAAACGAAGAATAATAAACTAGGAACTTTTTTGTTAATCCGAAGATCTCGTTAATTAATGCACTCTCTTACGGTATTGCATTTCCCTTAAATACTTCGCTGAACCAACAGGCAGTTACTTCACCCGCTGAGCGGTTATTTGGATCATTTGACAAATCGAACAATACCCTCTTAATAGTTTGCGAAACAAAAGTTCCTCTTGTTTAAGGCGTACCTTTAGCTTAACTTTGAACTCGCGCCTTGATCGTTACACGTAAATAATCGTACACTTTTCGACATTTAGGCGTTTGCTTCAATTTTAATTAAAACACGTTAATCCGTGCTATTCGGTACATGTCACACGCCGTAAGTCTGCTTAAAAACTAAACTCAAAAACTATTAACACTCATCAGGTAAGGGAGTCTCCCTTCTTAACATTTTCTACACAAAGAAGGTTACAAAAAAAAATTGCGTTAACATTTTCTCAGAAATAACAAACAAAACCGACCACTCAGAATTTTTTAAGGTGGGTGCAATCCTTTGTTTTACTCACTAAGTCAAAACAAATCTTTAATTTAATTGATAAACGCGGCCGCCACCAAGCTGTTTTCCAGCGAACAAACAAAGAAACCTTTGAGATAGCAAAAGAAAATGCCACACGCGATGCTCAAATTCGAAGAAATTGAGTGTGAAAACTATTAAAATAAGCGGTTTATCAAAACCCTAACTGCTGGAATGTGACGATAAGCTATTCTCTACATCAACTGATTTAAAAAAATATCAAATGACCAAAAACAATATTCCGATAAATATGACTATGAAGCACACGTGCATTGCAACGTAATTGAAATAATTTAAAATTATAGTATATTTCAATTCAAAGGAGCTTTTACGAACTAAAATCATTTGCGCTTACAAAAAACAATTTTTCACTAAAACAGAGGTGACAGTATATGCGTAACCAGTTCCTTCTTTTGTTCCTCTTTTGCTTCTCAGTTTCTTAACACCATTAACGGCTAACCTATGGGCTTCTTTAGCTAATCTCTTTAACCTGCCGTTAGTCGCTACATGAGGGATTTAAACACATTATGGAAATATTTCGCGTAACTTTAGTTTTTTAGGAAATAAACCGTTGAGGAATCCATCATAGTCTTAAACAATCATTTTGTTACAACGTCATTGTTTAAATTTTATGATACACCCCACGCTAACGTAATGAGGTTTACACAAGCGAGGCAATTTGCTCACTTAGCAACTAATCGTTTACTGCACATGTCGCATTGTTGTTATGTGTACGTTTACTTTCTGGAATGTTACGATAGTTTTGGTTTTCTAACAGTTTCTTTTTACTTTCATTTAGTGTGTATTGCAAAGTAGTGATAGCATTACATCTTAAATCGGGAATGAAAGCAAACGATTAGATGATATTGAAAGTAAATATAGTTCTCACAGGACTGATTCTTAGCAATCTGGCAAATCCGACTTACCGGACAAACGTCCTCCTAACGACTACGTCAGCATCGAAGATGTCCCGAAGTATATTGGAAAAGACAAAATAGCATATTTGGCTACCAGAGCACTCATAGTACTTCTTTATATGGCTGGAATAAAAAAATCTAATCATGGAAATCTTAAGTGTTTTCGTGCTACACTCTCTATGCGTAGGTTCTATTTGTTATTGAACCCATTGCCGTTTGATAATATTTTTGACAGAGAGCAATAAAAAACTATTGATAGTCTAGCACCCATAAGAAATCAGTTTGCCGATTTTGTGCAGCGGTGTCGGCGAAACAATGAAGTGGGGAATACACAACAGTTGATAAAATATTAGACTCTTTTAGAGGCCAATGCAAGTTCCGCTAGTATATCCCAAATTAACCGTCAAAGTATGGCATAAACATTTTTGCACTCGTTGATGCCAAAATTTTTTATCCATCGAATTTGGAAATTTCCGAAGGGAAACAACCACCTGGACCCTATCAGCGAAGGAATAGAGCGACAAGTATTACAAAAAGAAGAGTCTCACTTATATTCAATACTGGACGCAACGTAACTATAGACAATTACTTTACGTCTGTGCCATTATCAAAAGACTTTCTAAGAAATTATCGAACAATTAGCGTTGGTACTATTCGCAAGAATAAACGAGAACTACCTGCAGAATTTACCAACATAAGAGAAAGTATATAAATACTAGTATCGTACGTTCCAAGGATGGGAAAAAATGTACTGCTTATATCTACAATGCATTAAATATTGATACTGGAGATCAAGCTGAACCGGGGATCATAATATTTATAACCTTACGAAATGAGCTGTTGATGTTGTGAGTAGTAGCAATGGGGGCATTCAGCAGCAATAACTAGTGCATTTTGCAATTACTCTCTGTACATGCAAGTACACGGCGTGTACTTAGTGTAATTGCGCGCGCTTGCGGGGTGTGGACGATGTACATGTAGTGCTTTTTCAATTACTCTCGGTGCTTGCTACTTTTTAATTACTCTCGGTACTTGTGGGTGTAATTGGTGCAACCCTTTTCACCGCCTCCTTGATGAAGTAAGATGGCGGATGCATGTTCGCTTGCGGGGTGTAAACGATGTACATGTAGTGCTTTTTCAATTACTCTCGGTGCTTGCTACATTTTTAATTACTCTCGGTACTTGTGGGGTGTAATTGGTGCAACCCTTTTCACCGCCTCCTTGATGAAGTAAGATGGCGGATGCATGTTCGCTTGCGGGGTGTAAACGATGTACATGTAGTGCTTTTTCAATTACTCTCGGTGCTTGCTACATTTTTAATTACTCTCGGTACTTGTGGGGTGTAATTGGTGCAACCCTTTTCACCGCCCCCTTGATGAAGTAAGATGGCCGATGCATGTGCGCTTGCGGGGTGTAAACGATGTATATGTAGTGCTTTTTCGATTACTCTCAGTACTTGCTACATTTTTAATTACTCTCGGTACTTGTGGGGGTGTAACTGCTGCAACCCTTTTCGCCGCCCCTTGATGAAGTAAGATGGCTGATAGTGGGACTCGCCCATTGAGGGTGGCCATCTTTTCGAGTACTTGTTCATATGAGTGCGATGATTGGATAATTCGCCGCCCCCGGTAGGGGTGGAGCGTTGTTAAGGTGGTGATTTTGATTAGAATTATGATATATTTGATAATGATATGCAAGATGGCCGTCTATAATTACAAATCGTCGACACCGCCCCGCGTCGCGGGTGGGTTTAATTAAGCCGCACTCGAGATTACCGAACAAGTTGGAACAGGGAATTATGTCCTTTTCTAACCAAGCTATCTCTCTCTCTCTCGATGTGCAGGTGTTGGTTAATTATAAATGCATAGATTGCAACGGGTGGATTTAATTAATTAAGTAGACCCGCGTTTAATCAAACAAGTTAGAACCTAGACTGGACTGTTTTTTAATCAACACTTCTTGGAAATATTAATAACAAATGGTTTAAACACAATTAAGCACTTATTAGTTTAAAATAACAACCGCTTATTTTTTCCAAAGACAGTCAAAATCTTAAAACACTTTTTATCGACTCACATACAACCACCTGTAAATTACGTAGTTGATTGAAATAAATCATAAAACGTTAGTTTTAATTTATTTAAAATTGCTATTTATAAATAAATATATATGATTTCTATCGTGCTTGTTTCATCCAACGGAGATGAGGGTGGTGGTGGCGGTGTTGGCTGGACATCCGCGGGGATTCGAGCCGCTAGCCGGGCACGTAGCCTTTCGCGAGCTGTTGACGGTCGCCGACTCGAACCATCTGGCTATTTATAAAATTATTAGCAAAAACATGCAATGAAAATTCACTTGCTTAACAGTAATGAGTTTTATATATATAAACCAAACTTAAAGTAAAAAAATACATACAACAACTCCCAAGCGACCTTGCTCCCGATGTTCATACTCCCGGGGTGCACTCGACGGAGATGATCATCCATCATCTCGTGGGGTACTGTGTGGCTCGAGTCAACCACACACACGGACATCTTCGTTGTTGTTAACAGACGTCGTCGAGGCATTTTTTTGGCTCAAAACGTAAAAATTTTCACTTTTATATGCAAGCCAAAAGAGATGCGATATAAGATGAGACAAACCACCAACCCTAATTATCTCCGAAACCGCTTTTATTGGTTAATATGAAAAAGAATACACCCCGACGCGCAACAGAATTGCGTTCATGGGACAATGTGAAAAGAAACAAGCAAGAGGGAGGCTCCTGCCTTAGAAAAACGAAAATCACAAGTAAAAATATTAATTGAAATCGATTTAACCATGCAATTAAATATACGATAATTTGTATTATTTCAGAAGTAAACGAACGAGTTTAATTACGCGTCGTAAATTATCATTATACGGGTGGCTATGACTGTTGCAGATAAAAGCTGAAGAAAACGAAAATCATAAGCAAAAATATTAATTGAAATCGATTTAGCTAGACAATTAAATATCTAATAATTTGTACTATTTCAGAAGTAAAACGCATGAGTCTAATTACCCATTAGGACTTTAGTTAATTTTAAGCCTTCTCTAGCTTGACTGATTAAACATGGGTGGGCTCGAAAAATCATTTATAGCTGTGATATATTGTTTCCTGTGGTGGCGTCTCACAATAGCTGATTGTGTAAATTATCGCTATATGGGTGGCTTTGGCCGTTGCATGTGTATTCTTTGATAGCATCAGTCGTGTTGGTTGTACACAATAGTAAATTATTATATGGATCGTCTTTGGGTATAGTAGATAAAAAAGCTCGTATATTTAAACTGACTCTTAGTGATAACATCAAAAACGAGACACAAATGCAACCCAACAAATGGCTATTCCCTGATTTAGTGCTTTGTGCTATGCAACAAAAACTATCGTGGGTGGGCCAAAAGGTCGTGTGAAATATTCTAAAACCAATAATTATTCTAATTAAATTTTATTATTCATTAGAAGAAAATGTGGGTGATATTTAAATATATAGATAACAACTAGACTTTAATTTGATAAATTATAACTTATCCCGATACAAATATTTTATGTGTAAAACTTAAAATTATTATCTTCAAAGCACATTTACGTTGTGTTAACAAACCAAAAAATGTTTTCTTAATTATAATTCAAGCAAATCAACTTTTTATGAACATGTTTCAGTTAATGTGGATCGCGCAATTTTGGTGTGTGAAGAGGTATCATATCAATAAATGGCTCGTAAAACAACTCAAAGAATAATTTTAGAGAATCGTGTTTAAATAATAACGACTGTCAGTGTTGGTTAGAAAAGCAATCAACTTCTCGTTAATAAATTCTGATTTGTTAGCGGTTAAACCCGCATAGTTATTTATTAATCGCAATTTATAAGGAAAGAATACGAACAGAAATGAAAAATCTCGGTTGTCATAATTCGATATTAAAGCTGTTTAATTCTGTAAAGCCAAGAGTGTTTTTAGTGGTGGGAATTAGGCTATATCAACGCGAAAGGGTTGACGCATAATCTCAGTCTGCATTAAATTATCCACAACGATGTCAGAATCATCAAGCACGACTCCATCATCGCCGTGTGCGTTGTCGATGGTTGATAATATTAATAAAGTAGCCAAATGCGAGCTTCATACAAAGGGTTTAATTAAAGACCTAGAGTTGAATAAAGAATATGCAATTGACAAGATTCGTTCTTTTGAAGGTAAATATGGACGCTGCGTAATAATCTATATCAAAGAGTGCTTCTACTATCTACCTAAAAGGCTTGTAACGCATTTTAGCAACGATGTTATTGATAGTTTTAACAAAAAGCCAATAGCCATTAAGAGGGTGGGTACAAAAAACTGAATACAGGTGTAACCGTCGACCAGCTCCAGTTTGTGTTTGACCAGTAACACACGCACCATCCATTCAAGCTCGCTCGCGACTATAAAATATAGATCAATTTAGTTACATAATAAATGTGGCATATTAATTTTGATAGAAAAAATTTAACATTAAATGTCGTTAAATAATTTAACAACGGGGGTCATCGATAAAATAAAATATTCTTACAATTTATTGGTTAAAAAAAGTGTGAAAGAAAAATCGATGTGTTTTTAAAATTAATATCTAAATACGTTCGCTTGGCATCAAAAGTGCAAAAGAATAGTGTTCTGGTAAATACATCAAGATATGTTATTCAAACGTTTATTTCGAATTTACTGCTATATAAAACTTTATTATGCGAGTTAAAAAGAAGAAAAAGCCGTCAAAGAAGAACCGGTCTAGCAGAATCCGCTGGTTTGATACAGAGTCAGCCTTTTCGTGTAGAATTAGAACAAGCATCGTTCTGAATTTAACCCATAAATTCATCGAATCATTTTTTTCTGACTGTCTTGAAGCGATCTGGTTGAGGATAATCCGATTAATTCGAAAAAGAAACAAAATATAAAAATAAACTTTGTGTTATCTGGTGAGTTTCTTAAGAATTCAATAGACGGTGGTGAAACGCGCGACGTCAAACACTTTTCAACTAAAAATTATTTGTTAATGATGAACGAAGACAACGAAACACTGAATAAAAGCGGTTTTGGCGTGTGGTTTGCTGAAAATGTCGTGCAATCTCTGATGAAAAAATGGAAAATTTTGACGAAAAGACTCCGGGTGGGCACTTTGTCGCATCGTATCCTTGGGTGTCAATATCAACAAATGTGGCGACGTTCTACATGCATCCTCTTATTTGCCTCTGCCTCGAGAAATAGCACTCAAACATGCTGTAATTAACATCCAAAACAAGGACAATGGGTGCTTCTTTTGGTGTATAATAGCGGCGCTGTGGCCGCCTCACAACAAAATAAACATCAATCGTGTTACATCGTATCAGCATTATAGTGAAAAATTAAACCTGGACGGCATCAACCAGCCTATGACATTGGTTCAAATCCCGAAATTTGAACGTCAAAATAGTAATATTTCAATCAATGTGTACATGCTCCAAAAGAAGAAGAATGGAAAGTTTATCACGGTGCCCACGTATCTTACATCAAACGTGAAGCCTAACCATGTCAACCTGCTGATGATACAGGATCGATACGAGGTAGAAGCCGATAGCAGCGATGAGGACGCCAACGACGGTGAACAAGATTTCGAAGCCGACGACTTAGACAACGTTGTATGCAGACGCTCCGCAGGTGGTGATTTCAGTACAACTCGAGATGAAATCGATTCCAGCAATAGTAGTAAGTCCCGAATTAAATTTCATTACTGTCTAATCAAGCATTTATCGCGGCTTGTTAGATCGCAAGTCACAAAACACCATCACGCGATTTATTTATGCGAGCGCTGCTTAAATTATTTCTCTAGCTCTGAACGTTTGGAAAAACATAAATTAGAATGTATAAATTTAAACAAATGTAAAGTTATCATGCCAAAAAAAGGATCAACAGTTGTGTTTAAAAATTATGCGAATCAAATGTTATTACCTTTTATTATATATGCGGATTTTGAATGCCTTTTAATAAAACGAAATGATGACGATAGCGCTTCTTTAATTGACAAGTTTCAATATCATCAACCTTTTAGTGTAGGTTACTATTTGCACTGCGCTTTCGATAGCAGCGTGTCTTACTACAGACAATACACGGGGTTAGATTGCGACGAGTGGTTTATAGACGAATTAATTCAAATATCGAACACATTTTCTAAAAAATATTTCGACAAAGTTGTCCCCATGTTGCCTCTAACAGACGCGGAAAAATTAGAATTTGAACGTGCAACAAACTGTGGAATATGCGAAAAACGTTTCGATTAAATGATATCAAAGTTCGCGTCCACGACCCCATACTGGGATCTTATAAAACGGCCGCGCATCAAGATTGTAATCTAAATTACAAGCTAAAAAAGTGATATCTGTAGTTTTTCACTCTTTAACGAATTACGACGGTCATATATTTATCAGAAAGCTAATTAAAAAATGCAAGAATATTTACGTTGTGCCCTTAACTAAAGAGAAATATATAGGATTTGAAGCAAGCTTCGAAAACAACATGAAATTTAGATTTATCGATTCATTTAGGTTTTTGAATAGTTCTTTAGAAAAATTGGCTTCATATTTGCATATAAACCAGCTCTGTATTTCAAAACCCAATTTTCAGATTTGAATGAAAATGAATTTAATTTGGTTTCGAGAAAAGGCGTTATGTGTTACAGTTATTTAGATTGTTATGAAAAATTGACGGATATTGTTGCGCTGCCGAGTAAAGACGATTTTTTGATAAGTTAACAAACACAAACATTTCCGATTCTGATTACAAACACGCGGAAACAGTATGGAAGACATTCAATTTAAAAAATTTAGGTGAATATGTAGATTTATATTTAAAATGCGATGTTCTTTTGTTGGCGGATGTGTTTCAAAATTTTAGGCATCGATGCATTTCAACATACGCGATTGATCCCGCATATTATATTAGCCTTCCTGCATATGCTTGGGAAGCCATGATGAGGTATACTAAAATTGAATTAGAATTGCTATCAGACGTCGACATTTTAATGTTTATAGAGAGAGGTATAAGAGGAGGACTTTCGCAATGTTCCGTGCGGTATAGTAAAGCCAATAATAAATATTTAAATAATTATAACTCGGCAATGCCTGACGCATACTTGATGTATTACGATTTTAATAACCTTTACTCTACGGGAATGAGCAGTTGCTTGCCTACGGAGATTTTAATTGGTTAAATAACAACGAAATTATTAATTTTGACCTGTTTAATATTCGCCCCGACTCGCACGTAGGTTATATTTTGGAGGTTGATCTGGATTATCCCAAAAAATACATGATTCACACAATCATTTGCCCTTTTGTCCAGAACATAAATTTCCGCCAAATTGCAAACAAAAAAATTGTTAGCTACATTGCATAACAAAACCCGCTATATAATTCATTACAGAAATTTACAGCAATGTTTAAACCACGGTATGATCTTAAAACAAATTCACAGAATTCTCTCATTTAAACAATCCGCTTGGCTCAAACCATACATAGATTTAAATACGCGATTAAGAATGAATTCTCAAAACGACTTTGAAAAGAATCTGTACAAACTATTAAATAATGCGGTTTTTGGTAAAAGCATGGAAAACGTTAGAAAACACAAAAACGTAAAAATAGTCCAACATGGGGTGGACGCTTCGGTGCGCGTCATTACATAAATCAACCAAATTTTCATAGTAGAACAATCTTTGATAATAACACTGTAGCAATTGAGATGAACAAAACAGAAGTGTTTATTAATAAACCAATTTATGTAGGTATGGTTATATTAGATATTTCTAAAATTCCCTATATAGCTTCCACTATGAATATATGATGAGAAAATTTGGTAGCAATAATTGCAAGTTGTTGTATACAGACACAGATAGTCTGATTTATAATCTTACAGATAATATATATGACGTTATGAAAACAGATTCGCATCTTTTGACACGAGCGAATATGTAGAAAATAACGTTTTCGGTATTACTAGGTGCAATAAAAAGTTGTTGGCTTGATGAAAGACGAAAATGCGGGAAAATACAACATTCAAATATCGACGAACACAGTGCAATCAATAACGTAAAAACAGTAAAAAAGCTAAAGGTGTTTTAGAGAGGGTTGTTCAAAATAACATTTCATTTGATGATTACTTAATGTGTTTGACAGAAAATGTGACATTTGTACGAGAGCAGAACATAATTAGAACATTCAAGCATGATATCTTTAGCATACGTCAAAATAAAATCGCTTTGTCTGGTTCTGACAATAAACGTTTTGTTCAGCCAGATGGGGTTAATACGCTAGCATGGGGGCATTGCTCGATATCAAAATAGCTGCATGATAATATCTGATCCGTAATTAAATTATTGTCATTGTCATATTTCTATTTATTATGTAACTAAAATCACGATCTAACTTAAGTCGCTCTTGCTTGTTTAATTATAGGCAAAATTTTGCTGTTAGAAATAAGCTACATTGTAACCAATATTTTTAAGTTTTATATGTTTAAAAATAAGTAGAATGCGTTTTATGAATTTTGCTTAGTTTGAATTCAATCAATTTTTGCCACGTTTTAAAAAATTTGTATGTCTTCATAAAACGCTTTCAAATTAGCAATAGCGTGTTTTTGTTTTATTAGCTTGCGTGGATAAAAATATGTGTGTAAGTAATAAGTTTTATGTGTATCAATTAGGGTGAATTTGAATAATTTTTAATTCTATGTACACGTGTGTTTCAAAATGTATTTTAGAAATAATTTGTTTATGTAATTGTGTTTACACTCTCGCGAGCGATTTTTTTTAAATAAATAGATGAAAATATTTTTTTTTTTTTTGTTTTTATTTACAGATCTTTCTATTACATTCATATAAGTAAGTATTTAGCGCTTATAAAACATCCTCGGTATTGATCCAGCTGTTTTCTTTGTGTCCGAGCCAGCTAACATAAAGTCGGTTACCGCGCCGTTTTAATACTTTTTCGATTAGATAAACATCGGGGTGCCTAGTTTTCATAATTTCTTCTTGGTAAAACCTCCGCGAATCGGGTCACCGTACATATCCTCAAGCAAATATGTAACAGGATTTGTAACTCGGACTTTGGCGATTTTGAATAACTCGCTAGTCCAATTATGATTGTACCCTTTTGAAAATACACCTTTATGTTTAGAGATTCGTACGATGTCTCCTGGGGCATAACGTGGTTTGTCCAAAACGATTTTATGCGACCAAATACGTGAGTTAAGTCTGTTTTTGATGTTACGTTGCGTGGCTTCATACCAATTGTTCTATGCCTCGTATCATTATAGTCTCTGGCAACACCGTCAATTAAATTATACCATCGATAATTGCCTTGCAGACTAAATAATTTATAGAGTCGGCTTTTATGGTTCGTATCACGCGTTCGGCTATAGTCGCCTTTTTTGTAGAATACGTTGAATAATGATTAATTTTTTTCTTATCCATGAGTTTCGAAAACGTACTATTGTAAAACTCTTTTCCAGCATCGGTTTGTATATTTTTGGTGCGCGCCTCGAATTACGGAAAATGTCGGACAACGCCTTAGTAATTTCTTCACCACGTTTGGATTTTACAGAACGCATCCATAAATATTTCGAAAAACGGTCGATAACAACCAAGATGTATCGAAACCCTTTATTAGTGCGCGAAAACGGCTGGAACTCCGCTAAATCTAATTCCCACGTGTCGTCGAATCCCTAATAATGACTTTTCGGCGTCTGAAATTTCTTCTAGCTGGCTTATGTAATTCATTCACAACTTGTTCCTTTCGACATGTTATCTGTGTGTTGCGCTTGCGTTCTCTTAAATTTTGTAACAGACTATTCATTTTGTTCAAATCTCGATCTTAAATCACGTATAGAATCATCTCTAGATTTAACGTTGGAATCTAGACGGGCATTTAATGTTTTGATATCAGCTTTAATTCGTTCAGATATCGTCCGTTTACATACGGATTGTCTTGAATTGATTGTTTAAACATATCTAGCGTAACGTCGTTCACTGATGATTTTACTTTATCGGGTATCACTTTTTGAATAATTTCGTTGATGTCTTTAGCGTTCGTTTGCTGAATATCATTAATTTTATTAATCGCTAATTTTAATTCGGCGTATATAGTATTCGCATAAGCGTCAGTTGATTTTTGAAAAGCGTCAATTGATCTTTGAAGTTCGCGACTTGTAGCGTCCACGTATTCCTTATTTGCGCCATCGGTTTCGATTTGCGGATATCCGACGTTTTTCAGTTGCATTTCGTTAAAAAATATTTATCTTCCAAATAAGTTTTTAAATTGATTGCGTTATGTAAATCGAGAGGGTCTGCGATGTTAATTAGTCTTCTATTTTCCATGTCGTAGTTGTTGTCTGGCGTTATTTTAAAACCAACACCTGGAGGACCTCGTAGAGATGTCACACTCGCCGGCGTCATCGAGGCCGATAACGGGCGTCCAAATTTATCAACAGACATGTTAAAGCGACGCTTTATGTTTAGTTTGTATCTCCTCAGACGTCTTTATAAACGTCTCTAGGGTAGGTGTTGATTGTAACAACTTTTTTGTTTAAGATGTTCCATTAAATACACCAGAATTTGCCCTATCACCGACGCCGTCAAATCAAGTTCTACAATACGATTGTTGAGCTTCTCCATTGCCCGCAAGATGGGCGAAGCTGTTGTTGATGTCGCAAGTTCCTCTATGCGTTCGTGTATGTGTAGCAAACGATTTGATAGATTAGCTTTTCTCAGAAGAGGATTTTCATTAAACAACTCTTTGAATGCAGCATCCATTTTCGCTTTGACATAGCCCGGTAGCGCAGTTAAAAGAGTAGCGATTTCTCCGTTCACTGTTTTTGTATAGCATTAATTTTTGCTATTAGAGACTCGATTAATGTGTTTGAGCAATTGCTAGCATTGCTATGTAAGCGACCAAATTTGTCTATAGACGTCATTATTGTTTCGGGTATCACTCGAGTATTAATTATAAAACACAGCACGAGCGTTGTTATATAGTATAAGGCATGTTTTCGATGTAGCCGTCTTCGTATAATTCTTCTAAAATTGATATTATTTCGTTTCTAACACCGCTGTTTCCGGCAGTCTTCTCTCCCCACAAAACTTGTAATTCGTCCAGTAACTCGTGGATATTGTTCCAGTATCTATACTCTACGGGTTTATTTCTGAATTTCTTAAACAAACCTCGCCCCGCTGCACCGCTTGACGATGAATGATACGACAAAGATTCGTTCGATTATGTAATAATGGCCTTGATTGTATCAGTATATTTTATGCTTCTGTTTGCTCTAATCGGGGCGTCGGAGTTATACGCTCTTCTATAAACATTTGTATCATAAAGAATGCTTACATATTTAAGTTCATCTGATTTGTGAATCAGCTTTCTATCTGGTTTTTTCATAAATATCTGTTCGTACAAGCCAGGCGTGCCCTTTATACAAACGTCCATTAATAATAAGATCCTTATCGCGAATATTGACAACAGAATCTCCAATAACCCATTTATTATTATCAGCGTCGTAACGAATCCCTACATAAAGTCAACTTTATCACCTCGCGTATCACTCATTAGCATTTCCATATATTTTTGTGGTGGATGGATAATACTGACGTTCTAGTAAATTCGAATACGATCTCTAATTCATAACGCGGCGTAGGTAACCTCGACATTCGAAGAAGAATTACTACAAACCCGCAACTGTTTCGATTTCTTTGATGTCTGCTTCACCATTCAAGTTTTTGGTCTTTCCGTCAGCATTTTTCGAATTAATTGTCTCCTCTATATTAGTTAGCGGCGTTATTATCGGTTTATATGTATCCACAAATGCTTTTCCGGCGTCCAAACGTTGACGTTTAAGAGCGTTGTATTTTTTTCTAATCGATTCTCGAACTTGCTGTATCTTATTTTTTAAATTTATTTCTTTGGAATCCATTGTTCTAACTCAAAACGTGTGACACGTGTTTGTTAACTATGAGAACTAATCAAATCCAACACATAATACCAATATATATATATATATATTAAGATGTTTCTAAATTTGCAATAACTACGATGGTACTGATTCATATGTTTTTTCGTGGTGTTTTATACGAGAATTGGTGCTAGTATGGACATCGCACTGCTTTATCTCTTTTTCAAACCTCGCTCGATCGATTGTGCATATAATGCCAGTGTCCTTTACGAGCCTGTTTATGTTCCAATGACATGTGAGCATGTTCGATAGTTACAATTGTAGAAAATCGCACTTTTTTTATCTATAACACCACTAATTGCTTGCTATATATCTGACCCATTTTACCCACGAGCATATAGATGGCAAACTAAACAGATTCTTGTGGCTCTTAAGGTAATATAAACTCGTCGAAACCCTTTCGATAACGTCCTCCGTTTATATCAACTGCGTCTTTGTTAATCATTAGAAAACCATGCGGCGTAGTCCAGCACTCACCACACATTTCTTTAAAAACCTGCATGCTAATTGTAGGACTAACGTGATCATCGTACACGTGTTTCAGATTCATCTCATCCTTGCTGGAAAAGGATAACAACATTTGCGTTATCTCGTACCAGTTGTTTGGGAATCCTGCTATACGTTTGACCCAAATAAAACAATCTATCGAGTTATGACGCCCATGCTGAAGTATGCCCTAATATTATCCTGCTTCTATAGCGCGATATCGTCAAAAATAAATACAGAGTCGGGTTTTGCGTCGTTAGAGGCATAATATTTTCATTATCACTGAACGTATAATAACCTATTTCGGGCATCGCAGTTAAAATCTCATACAACAGCTTGTATTTATCTTGGTTTAGTGATTTGGAGTAGACGTAAACGTTTTTAAATTTCAGACCGTTTGCTTCAGTTAAAAGACTGAACATCGCGTTAGTTTTTTCCGCGAATTTGACGGCCCCGCGATGATTGCTCTTACTGTATTCGGTAGTAAGACACCATGTTTACTTTGTTTGACGTCGCTATTGCATAACATCATTAATTCATTATTATGCACTGGTAATCTATACTTTTGAGTCACAATTTTCATTTTTCCCGATCTCGACCTTATCGAGTGGGTTATTTAAATCATACTAAAGATATTTTAGAAGTACATGCACTTTATTTATTTATCAAAAAATTACATCGAGTGTATATGAATATTTTTGTCTTCTTTCTGCTTTCTGCTTATATTGACCGTATTACATCCTTTTGACTTCACCGGTTATCGGGTTGTATTGGATAAGGGCATCGTGGATTATTAGACAGTATGCGCCCATATTGTTTTCAAAGTTTGCTGCGGATTCTAATTCCAGTTTTAACGTCCACGGTAGAATTCTTCAAGTTCTCATTCTGGTTGGCAACAGTCGATTATAAAGACAGGGCACTTTAAATTGCTGATAGTCGAATGTGGGAATGGAGATTGTTGATGTGACATTCGAACCGGCGCACTCCTCC